>CM036316.1:42953802-43473802 GCA_020567845.1 Rhododendron henanense subsp. lingbaoense | reverse complement strand
GATGCCGGCCAAACCGGTTGTCGCCCTGCCTCTACCCCGATGGAGCAACATCTTAAACTCACAGCTGATTCTGGTGAGCCACTCTCGGATCCGAGTTCCTACCGTCGACTCATTGGCCGCCTCATCTATCTCACCATTTCCCGACCGGACATCGTTTTTTCCGTTAATCTCCTTAGCCAGTTCATGCAAACTCCACGGGTTCCTTATATGGATGCTGCTACTCGCATTCTTCGCTACCTCAAGGGCACCGCTTCCCATGGCTTGCTTTTCTCTACCGGTTCTGATCTCACTATCACTGGTTACACTGACTCGGACAGGGCCAGCTGTCCTATGACTCGACGTTCAACTACCGGTTATTTCATTACTCTTGGTGGCAGCCCCATCTCTTGGCGCACAAAGAAGCAAAGTGTTGTCTCCCGATCCTCCGCCGAAGCCGAATATCGGGCCATGGCTTCCACCACTTGCGAATTATTGTGGCTTCGTCAATTACTTCTTGATTTGGCGGTTCCTATCTTAACCCCAATAATCCTCTACTGTGACAATCAGGCCGCCATGCACATTGCCCGCAATCCTGTATTTCATGAGCGTTCCAAACACATTGAAATTGACTGCCACCTCGTTCGCGAAAGGGTTCAACAAGGCCTCCTTCAGCTTTACCATGTTGCTTCCACTGACCAACTCGCGGACGTCTTCACTAAGGCATTGGGGTAGATCATTTCCGCCGCTTAATGTCCAAGCTGGGCATTACGTCCCTCCATGCTCCATCTTGAGGGGGAGTATTAGCGGATTCTACGGGAAAGCAAATCAAATCAATTGAAATCATGCCATACACGGAAACAATCAATTAGGCCATACACGGAAACAATCTATTAGGAAACAATCAACTAGGATTAGAATTAGTTCCCTATTTTTTAGGATCTTGTTTCTAGTCTTTCTTTCCTATAAATGTATGGTTCTGTTCTACATTGAAATATACGAGAAACAAGTTGATTCAGAATATATCATTCTCTTCTTTATCAAACTCCTCCTATTTACAACATAAATTAGTAATCAAAATTACAATACGAGCAGCTATATATTCAAGGTTAGACATGCTTGAGGGTTCTGAAGAAAATACAAGGGTTGCTACAAAAATTCATAAGATACATAAAAGGTGACAAACACAAAAATATTAAGAGATAATTGCAATAAGAAAAAAATGAGTTATGGAACTTCATAGATCAGTCTAATATGGAACTTCATAGATCAGTCTAAAAAAACGAGTTATGGAACTTCACAGCTGCCCTTTACAAACTTGCTCAATCCTATGGAACTTCAATGAACTAAATTGATTAACATGCGCAACAATATAATTAATAAAAGAAACAAAGTATAAGAATTTGCGAAGAACATTTAAGAAGGTAAACACGTCTTAAGCATGCATAGCCAAAACATCATAGATCAGTCTAATATGTAGCACTCCTAGTACATAGATAACACAAACAATAAGCAAAACTATGACATGCTATATATATCATTATCTTAGTCGTTGTTGTCGTCGTCGTCGTCATCATCGTCATCAGTAAATTCATCCTCTTGGTCATTGTCAGTGCAGTAGTCAGCCATGGTATCATCTTCCTCATCATCTGTGACTGACAAATTTTGTTGATCTAGACAGTTCCCAGTTACTATTTCACTTTGGTCAACAGTAAGAGACATGAAAGTTCCGCATATTGGGCACTCTTGTCAATTTTCGTACTCTTTCCAGAATAATGCACAATCATATTTGCATGCATGGATAGTTGTATAACTTAGCCCAAGGTCTCGCAATAAGTTTCGGGCCTCACTATAAGACTTCGGCAATGTCTCACCTGTTCGGAAGTACTTTCTTTATTAAAGCTAGCATCATACTACATGCTTTGTTAGACATTCTAGTCATTGTCTTCACATGAAGAAAGTGGATCTGCTAGCATCTGCTTTACCCCATTTATGTAGCTCCCACACCATCTATTCTTATTTTGTATCCAACTCTTATCCATTTTGTAATGCTACGAAGATTAATATAGAGAATTCCCAAGTAAGAAAAAAAAATATCAACAAAGTTGTTAGGCAAACATAGTAGCTCGTGGTAACTAACTCAAAGAAGGGGGGGGGGGGGGGGGGGGGGGGGGGGGGGGGGGGGGGAGTGGTGGGACTGATAGAAATAAGGCATAATGTACAGTGAAATAATTTCACAAAGTTTGAGATATACAATATAATGGGGAGAGTGACATTATTAATCTCATCACTTTTAGTCCAATAAAATTACACATCCCTTCACTATTGGTGTCATTCTTTTTCTTTTTTGATTAACACTACTAGTCTCATTCAAACAACGAGTTATGAGTGTCTTAAAGCAAATTCAGTCACTGGGCACATTTCTTTTGGGTTAATCTAGTAAACAAACTATCCTTTTTTGCTTGAATAAAAGCTTTAGTGGTCCTAATGCCTTCCCATACTTGGTGCTCTGCATAATGGCATAAAACAGTGCAGTAGAACCTCACAGTTGTTCCCCGATTGCTTTTTTTCTTTTCTTTTTTGGTCTGATAAATTTTATTGAAACAAATAGGAGACATAACCACTGGGACATCCCCTGAAACAGAACACATGCAAAACATAAACAAGCTACTAGCATATACTAGTAGATCAACCAAAAGTACACACAAACTACACCATAGCCACTAGGCCTTCCAAACTACAAACAAAAGCAGAACCCATCCTTCTTTTAACAAACAAAAAAGATGTTGCTTATAGAGGAACCTAGTTCTTTCTCTTCTTTCAAAGATTTCAGATCACCCAAATGCAGAATCACAAAACATGAGTTCTTTGTAGGGCTACGAACTGATCTAAGGGGGCGTTAGTGATTTCAGAGACATCAAAAGAAATTTTTACTGAAAACATGAGTAAATATATGACAAAGGCCTCGAGATTTTCTAAGAATTGCAAATCACCAAAATTATTAATACCCTCATAGTTCTTCATCCCGAAAACTAAGTAACCGAATAAAGGAGGTGACTTCATGAATTGCAAATTGATCGATACCAGAGTGCTTGTAGGAGTTGAGGTTGTAGAGATTGTACGTTGCTCTCTTTGCTGAACACCACGCTCGCGGATCCGTTGCCGAAACATCAAAAGAAATTTTTACTGAAAACATGAGTAAATATATGACAAAGGCCTCGAGATTTTCTAAGAATTGCAAATCACCAAAATTATTAATACCCTCATAGTTCTTCATCCCGAAAACTAAGTAACCAAATAAAGGAGGTGATCGACTTCATGAATTGCAAATTGATCGATACCAGAGTGCTTGTAGGAGTTGAGGTTGTAGAGATTGTACGTTGCTCTCTTTGCTGAACACCACGCTCGCGGATCCGTTGCCGAACTCCTTCACCAGGAATGAGATGTTCTTCTTCACGATCTCTCTTGTAGCTTTCCCATAATTATTTTCGGAGAGTTAGGGTTCTCTTCTTTGGAGTTGATTTTGCAAAGAAAAGTAAAGTTATAGTGTCAGAAAATAGGAAAAGCGGGAAGTGAATATTGGGAAGCGGGAAGTGAATCTTGGACGCGCCAAGTGGTGGAGGTAAAAAAAATTCCACCGGTACCTGTATAACACGACGGCGTTTTGGATTATGTTTTTTGGTGTTGAAACATTTAGTTTTATCCTTCTCTTAGGACTTTTCAACGAGAGCCCTAGAACTAAAAATTAAATATGATCATTTAGGATAAAATAATCAGAAAAATAAGATCTTTGCACCGGTTCAAACGGATTGAAAATCGGAACATTTAATTTTTTCATTTTGTTTTATGGTTCTCTTAGGGCTTTCTAACGAGAGCCGTAGAGCTAAAAATTAATTATGATCCTTTAAAATAAAATGATAGGAAAAATAAGATCTTTGCACCGGTTCAAGCCTTTACCCATATCCAAATTAGTTATTTTTTTACAAAAATCTTACAAACATGCATGTTTCCAAAAAAGAAAAAAGTAAATCTTGATCTGGACTCAAAAAAAATTCGCTTATTTTTGTTCCATATTTCAGTTATTTATTTGTGGAGGAATGAGAAATATATATATATAGTCAGCTTCCTGTAAAGAATTCCTTACATAGCTTAAGTAAGGACCTCATAGATCCCGATTGAATTTTAATGATCTGAACCGTTCAATGTGATCAGAATGTGATTTTAAGGGTCCCTACTAAAAATTAGCAAAAAATATGATCGGAAAGTGCTTGATCTGAGCAGTTTTCATTGAACATTTCAATTAAAAACTGCTCAAAACAAGCATTTTCAATCATATTTTTTGTTAATTTCTCGTGGGGTCTCTTAAAATCATGGTTTGCACACATTAAACGGTTCAAATTATCAAAATTTGATCGGGACATATGAGTCCTTACCTAAGGTCCTTACTTAAGGTTATTAAAAGAAGCTTGTGGGTCCTACAAGAGATCCCTTATTTTAATAAAATATGGACCTCATGATCTTGATCAAATTTCGATGATTCGAATCGCACAATGTGATCAGAATGTGATTTTTAAGGGTTCTTAAGACAAATCAGCAAAAAAATATACCTGGGAAGTGCTTGATTTGAGCAGTTTTCATTGAACGGTTCAATTAAAAATTACTCAAAACAAGCACTTTTTGGTCATATTTTTTTACTGATTTCTTGCGAAAATCCTTAAAATCACGTTCTGCGCACATTGAACGTTTCGGATTATCAAAATTTGATCGAGAAATGGGAGGTCCATATTTTATTAAAATAAGGGATCCCTTATAGGATTCGTGGTGTATATAATACACACACACAGAGTCAGCTTCTTGTAAGGAATCTCCTACTTAGTATAAGTGCGGACCTCATAGATCCCGATCAAATTTTGATGATCCAGTCCATTCATTGTGATCAGAACGTGATTTTAAAGGAGAAATCGGCAAAAAATATCAGGAAGTGCTTCATCGGAGCAGTTTTCATTGAACGGTTTACTAAAAAACTGTCACACCCTCGATTTTCAACATAAATTATAAAAGATTTTCATAAATAGAAACCTCACAATAATCCGAATAATACCCCAAAAGCGTTTGACATTTCCATTCCGCAATTTCAGATAATCCACCAAGAGTTTCCAAAATAGTACAACTTTGGCTCCATGGCCCAAATTAACAAAAGTAAAAGTATCGATAGAGTCAAGGAATTACATCGTTTCATAAATTAAGAATTTACAAATAGAGTTACAAATACATCTTTCAAAATGAAACTATAAAGATGACTCGGTAACTCCACAATGTTAGCTTTCAAAATAATTTTCCACTTCAAGACATCCCCAACATGCAGCTACAGCCCTGAGTTAGCACCTGAAAATGAAGGAAGGTCTGAGCTACACTAGCCCAGTAGAAAACTCTAATCTAACAATATATGCATATGAAATGTCGGTACGATTACGGGATGAACAAAGGTAGCAAGATCCAATGAATGAACAATAATAGTGATTTCTATTCCAACAATCCGTTTTCAAAGTCAGCCATAAGCTTCAATGAATTATCAATCTATGCACCAAGTGTCATAGCGTGTCTCGTATGGGTGTCGTGAGCCGTAGCTCCTGCCGGGCCAGTTAAAGGACCCCGATGTCCTCTGCCAGGCACCTTGCCTATAGGGAGGTCCTGAAATGTCAAATATGAGCATATAGCTCCCGCCGGGCCAATTAAAGGACCCCGATGTCCTCTGCCAGGCACTCACCCGTCGATGAGTCCTGAAGTGTTCTCGTCGCGTCCGTAAAGTATCAAAATCCTTTTTCCCGTCAAAGTTGCACCATTCAAACCAAATTTTGATCATAAAGTAATTTATACCTATGCCAAGTCCAAACAAAAGTTAAAACTCCTAAAAATATAACCAACTGATTTTGTTTATAGCAAGTAATTAAGTTAATAAAGTGCTCGGGGGTGTTTAGAATGGACTAGGAGCAATCAATGCTTAAAATAATGGAATAAGTATCAAAGGTGATTAAGCAATGAAATTAAGAATTGTTATCGATAACAAAAGGAATGAGTTATCGATAACTCATGGCCGGGATTAGTCAAAGCATAATGTTATCGATAACAAATGAAAAAGGTATCGATAACTTCAGGGTCAAAATCATTCCAGCCGCAAGGGTAGCGATAACAATGACCAAAGGTATCGATAACAATGGATTTTCTAGGCTCCGGAACAAAATGTTATCGATAACAATAAAAATGTTATCGATAACAATGGGTTTCGAGCAGATTTTTGACAGACAGAGATGGGTTTTTCAGTCACAACAACATCAACAACAACAACTACGATCCAAGGCACAAATCAAGCTTCAAGAAACACTTCATAAACATGTATTGATAGTTAGAACCTCCTACCTCAAAATCAAAGAACGAATTTGGAAGATTTCTCAAGCCCTAGCTCCAATCTTTGAGTTCGAACGAAATACGCCTCCACCGAGCTCAAACCCAAGCAATACGGACTGAAATACGCGGAGGAGTGAAGGATTTATGGCTATTTTGAGTGGGCTATGGGTGATTTTGAGAGAACTTAGAGAGAGGGAGCCAAGAGAGTGAGAGGGTCGGGAGAGAGGGAGAGAACGGGGAGTGAGAGAGAGGAAAGGGGAAATTTTATTCCCTAGTCTCACACACCCACACATATATGCATACACTTCACACACTTTACACATTCACTCTCCAAATAAAACCTTTTAACACTTTCACCCCTACACCTCAATTTCAAATCAATTTCCTCCTTTTTATTTCCTTTAAACCTTCAAATCAATTTTACGAATTTACGGGTCTTTACAAAAACTACTCAGATCAAGCACTTTCCGGTCATATTTTTTGTTAATTTCTTATGAAGATCCTTAAAATCACATTCTAAACATATTGAATGGTTCGAATCATCGAAATTTGAACGGAAAATGAAGGATTGGATAAAAGGAGATTAAGAATATGAATAGATGAGACAAGTTGGGTTCACAAAAATAATAGATAAGACTATATGCATATTGGAATTAATTATATTGTATTTGATTAGGTGAGATAAATATGATGAGGGTAATTCTCGACCGTTGGATGCGGAGATAAAGATGATGAGGGTATCCCCTCCATTAATTAGTTACATGTACTACTAAATGGACAAATAGTCCAGACTTCGGGTTGGTGTTGTGCAATGAGTATCATGCTGCACACCTCCAAGCCGTCGGATCGTGCATCCGACGGCTCGGATCTCATCTCAACAACCAATGATTGAGAGACGTTCATTGCCGAGATGAGATTCGAGCTGTCGGATGCACAATCCGACGGCTCGGAGGTGCGCAGCACGGTGCTGCGTACGCCACTGCACAGCACCACAGTGAGGTGCACAACACCGTGTTGCGCACCTCCAAGCCGTCGGATCATGCATCCGATGGCTAGGATCTCATCTCAGCAACCAACGATCGAAAATTGTTCATTGCAGAGATGAGATTCGAGCCGTCGGATGCACGATCCGATGGCTTGGAGGTGCGCACCACGGTGCTACGCACACTGCTGCACAACATCATCCCCCAATTGCAAATAGTCCACTATTGTCCAATTGTTTTTACTTTCTTGTGCAAACATACACCGAACTACGGAGTACGAAAAAGAGGATATATATGAGTCCACCCTCAATATCGTTGATAGACCCCACCTATCTTTTTCCCACCATTAAACATACCAATTAATTATAACATACGGATTGAGACAAATTTTTTGCAAGAAAAGGGATTATCTTCATCCCCATAGTGCAAACAAACCATTTTGTTTGAGTTTTTTGGGCTCCTTTCCTCCAAGTCTAATGTGTTTATCGAAACTGTTCATTTGTATAACTTTTTGCTACCCTCAACCATGCCGAAAATCATGTTTTGAGACCAAAGGCCCCGTTCCAGAACACTTTCTTAAAAAAGAGTATTTATTTCACATTTTTAAACTTAAAAATAATGTAAATGAAATTTTATTTTATTTATTTTTTTGCATCACTCAAAAGATCTCAATGAGATCTATCAAATAAAATTCATATTGTTAGAAAAATTATTTACATAAACACATTATTTTTTAGTTCAAAATTATCTTCTTAAAAAATAAGTACTTAAAATGGGTCCTAAAACCCACTCTAAGTGACGAAACAAAAAAATAATTAAGCCTCAAAAAGTTCTGCTACAGCATTTAGTGACTCACAATTGGTCACTAAAATAGGAAAGATTTTGCGACTAGAGCACCCTAGTCGCTCAAACATTTAATACAGAGATATAATGTAACCAACTTCTTCATTCAACTCTTTTATGTGACAAAATACATTCTGGTCGTTAAATGAATTAGAGTTTGGTCACTAAAAGTTTTCCCGCCAGCGGCAAAGTTTGGCGCCGAAGAATAGGTGACTCGTATTTAGCGACCAACACATTGGGTCGCTCGTAGGAACAACTTTCTTCTTTCCGCGACCAAGGAAGCTCGTAGTCGCAAGTACAATAGCAAAAGAGACCCAGATTTTCTTAGTCGCAAAAAGTTGGTCGCAAAGAACACAATTTGTTGTAGTTATCCCTCACATGTAGTGCTACCGGGTGTGAAAGAAATTGGAGTACCTTTCAACACATCCATTCAAAGAAGAGGAACCGGTTAGAAGCACAAAGATTGAATGCATTAGTCTTTGTCAAGTACATTCTCACTTTGGAGTTGAGGCAAAAGAAACGAGAGGAGAATGGTGATGCTTACGATCCTATTTGTCTCTCCGATATGGAATCCGATGACGAATGGATTACCGAAAGAGAAGACCCATGCTTACCGCTAGACCCTTCATGGATGGATATGAATGAGTGCTTTGAAGTTAATGAGGGAGAAACTAGTAGAAAAGGACGTAGAGGTATATTTCATGGGATGCAATCTTTATCTTCTTTCAAATAATTATATTTATGTACATGTAAATGCAATAGTTAATTGGTTATTGCTTCCATTTTTATAGGACCAAAAAACCTTCAAAATGATAGAAAAGGCAAAAGGAAGTTTGTTGGAGAAGAGAATGAGGTTGAAATTATTGATGATGATGTAGAGGAAGAAATAGAGGAAGAAGAAGAAGAAGAAGAATATATATATTGGTGATGATGGGGTGGTGCTTGGGGATGACCTTGAAGATGATGATGATCTTTACGATATTGCCGTGAGAGAGGAATAGGAGATTTGAGCAAAAAGACAATCCTGATATGTTTGGTTTACTTGTTACTTTTTAGCTTTTAAGTTAGCATATTATTAGTAAATGGTTATAAACCATGCACTTAAGGTGGATAGAGGATGTAAGTCTCTATACTTGATCTTTTGGTACACCTTACTCTTTTGGAACACTTTAGATGGCCTAAGATGTGTTATTTTGCATCCTAAATGCTTTTTTTTTTTTTCATATGTCCTATCAATTTGTAGTTTATTGCAATGTATTTATGATTAATTAGTGTAAATTAACTTTTGTTACCGTATCTTACGATACTCGATACGTATCCCGATACGATATGAAAAATCATAAAACCGATACACGATACGTATCTCGATTTGAAAACCTAGCTTTGGACAAACCCAAACCCCTGAATTGTTTGGAAAAGATGCAAATTTTTTGCTAATATGCACAAATGGTAAGGTTAAATTAAATAAGAACAAAATACAATTCTTTTGGTCAAAAATCAAATGGGTTCAACAGAATCGAAATCCACATGGAAAGAATCAAAGTAGAATAAAATCACATCTTTTCGGCGTCGAGATACTGAATGACAGATCTTACCGGATGGGCCGGAGTCTAGACTGATCTCATCGGAGTTAAGAGTCGGACTGATCTCACCTAAGTGGCCAGAGTCCAGACTAATCTCACGGCGGAGTAGGAGCACTGATCGCATGGGGGTTGTACTTTTTTTTTATCCGACATGGAGGTCGTACTTGGTTTGGGGATAAGAAGATTTGTGTTTTTAATTTTTTTTGTTTCTCAATTTCTGGACAGCCGGAGAGAACAGTGCAGTTAGCTGCCGTTGGGGGAAACTAAGGAAAACAGTGTCATTTTACATAAGGCCAAAAACTTGGGGCTATTGTTTAATTTGGACCATAGGATCAAGTCATTAATGTGTTGGCAGCAGATGGTGAAAAGCTATGAAAGATATGTGGAGAGGATCTGGATCCCACCCATAATCTTCCATTCTCCTCCAAGTACACTGTTTTCTCATTTTCTCAACACTTTCTCCACTTGCAGCCTCCTAGACTCCTAATTTAAGGTATTTCCCCTACTCTCTTTGCTTTTTGTTTTCAATTTCTATTGGCTTCTCTTTTTTCAGTATTTTCCTTTTTTACTGACCTTTTTAACTTTCCTTACCCTGTCCTTTGTTTTACTTTCCTTTACCATGCATGTTTTTGGTTTTGTCATTTAAGTAGGTGTAGTATCCAATACTTACACCTTCGTTTATTGTTTTCATTTCTTTTTTTGCCTTCACAAATTACAATTGCTACTGAGACGTTATTCAATGGGTGGAAATTTGAGATAGTGGTCGAGAGTGTTCCCCTGACTTTTAATCACAATTCAGAAAATATTACATGTTTATGAAGCACCACGAGAGTTATATTGTTGTTTATCTATCACAATAGATCGATTAATACTAGATGCCGGGGCACACACGTTGTGTGTTCAACTCGGATTTGTACAAAATTTGTGAAAATTGATCAAGCATTAAATGAAAACCAATTGTACAAATTTTGACAAAATCGAACTTGCACATGCATTGTGTGTGCTCGACCTCTAGTGAGTTTAATTGGGGTCAAGAGTTTGAATGGGGGTTGGTTAAAGGGTGTTCTACTGTATTGATTGAAGTGAGGAAGAATTAAAGAAGTTGTTTGTTCTGAACTAGACAACTAGTACTACTAGTCAGTGGTGTTTACGCAAGTGATTAACTTATGCAGAATAATTTTTTGGTTCAAGCTTGTTTGGTGTTTTATTGGCATTTGTTAGTTTTATGCCAAATTTTTATGTGATATGGGTGGGTAAGGATGAGAGGAATTGGAAAAGTAAAAATTACTTTTACACAAGTATTTTGGAAAATATACATAGAAGAGCTCAAACAAATCAGTTTTTGGATTTTTTCTTAAATATTTTCCAAAATACTTGGTTAAAAGTCTAATTTTTTACTTTTCCGATTCCTCTCGTCCTTACTCACCCATATTTCCCAAAAATTTGGCGTAAAACTACCAAACGCAAAAAAAATTTGAATAAGGACAAAATCAAAAAATTGCATTGCATAAGTTAATCACTAGCGTGAACTTAGGATAAATTAAACTTTTGCTTCCATTAAGTTTTTTGGGCGTATTGTTTTTATTCCAAAATTATTTTTTTTTGTTAGTGTTGCGCCAAATTATGAATTATTGATTCGTCTCGACAGGAAAAATCAGAAAAATGAAACTTTTTTACTTTTACCCAAATATTTTCAGAAATATCCAAAATAAATCCCAAGAGGGTCCCAAAATGTACCATTTATAGTTTTAAATAGATGAGTGATTTTGTCACTCTCATTTTCTCTAACGACATTTTTCTTTGTGTCTCTATTAGGTGATTTGTTTTGTGAGAGAATAAGAGTGCTGTTAGAGAAAAATGAAGTGACAAAATTAATTCCCTTTAAATAATAAAGAGTTTCAATTGCCTTCCAAGTAACATCTTCTTAGTGGTGTGACAACTTAAGTTCTTTGAATGATTGAGAAGCTGGGTTTGAATCTCAATCCCTTACTCTTCCTCAAATTTTTTGCAACATTTCGTGTAAAGATTCATATGAGGAGATAGATGATCCCATATTGGGATTTCCGCTTCGAGCCCCAAATATCTTTGAGGTGGCACTGACAACACCCTTGCTATAGTTGGCTCCTTATATAAACATGTACGACATTATTTTCTTTAAAACCATTTAAAACAATAATTGAAGTATTACACACGTAATGTGCAAATTTGAATTGACCAATTGTTATAAAATGTCATGTGGTGCACGCGTGTCAATTTTTCATGTACAATATGTACGCTATCTGGAATGTTTATGATACACTAAAAACGAACTCAGATTCACATATAAAACGTGAATCTCATTTATGGACACTTTCATGTATCCTGTGTCATGTAACCTGTGCAATGATGGTAAAATGATTCATGTGTTGCGCTCAATTTGGTGAGGCATGCACATTACAAAAGTCGCATTACTTGGTACGATCCCTGCGTGATGATGTGTATTTCGTAGTCTGATTGGATTGACTTCTCTCGAGTAAAACTTGCGATGCCATAAGGTCTATTTTGGTATTGGCCCAATTCATCTTTTACTATTCTTAAAAAATAATTACAATGTGCTACTACTTTATCATTTTAGGCTTCCGACAAGTACTTAATGCGGTAATCTTATATTGTTTTTCATTATTTATAGGGCAAATTTTCGTAGTCGTTCCCCTAGTTTTACGATTGTTTCAACTTCATCCGTTTAGTTTCAATTGCTACCAAATAAACCCTATAGTTTGTTTTACGTTCCAAATTGGTAAAATACTGTTAATGAAACTAACGAAAAAATATGATTAAAAAAATTAAGTGTTCCAATTTTCAATCCGGTTGAACTGGTGCGAAAATCTTCTCTCTCTCTTTTTTTTTTTTTATCATTTTATCTTAGATGCTAGTAATGAATTTTTGGCTCTAAGGCCTTTTAACGAGCACCCGAAGACTTCTTATTTAGTTTCAGGGCTCTCTTAGGGTGCTCATTGAAAGGCTTTAGAGCCAAAAATCAATTATGACCATTTAAGATAAAATGATCAAGGATGAGGAGGAATCACATCATCACTTGTTCTTTGATTGTTCGTATTCTACACGTGTTTGGCAGTACTTGGTGTCAAAGAATAGAGTGGCTGGCATTCCTAATAATATGGGAGATGTCCTTTTGATTGGTTACAGGGCAATGGATCTTGGGATAGTTTCAGATTTGTTAGTTTGAAGTGTACATTGGCAGCTACTGTTTATGGTCTTTGGCAGGAAAGAAACTTTCGTATTTTCTGTACAAAGATGAAGGATCATTCTCAGGTGGCAACAAATATAGCCAATGGGATTCGTGTTTTCCTTAGCTCCAGAAGGAATGTAAAACAATCCTCGCAAAATCGGAGTATCTGTGAGATATGGGGCCTGCCTTATATATAGGATCATGCAATCTATATAGTTTTTTCACAGTGTGTTTTTTTATTTTGTTTTCTTGTTTAGAGCTACTATGTATGGTTGCCTGTATTGTTGTTTCTTGTAAGGGGATTCTATCCCTTATACTTTGTTTTTTGGTTTGAGCCTAATAAAAATCCAAAAGAGACTTTCTTGCTGGAAATCCAATACTCTTATGTTGGCTGGGAGAGCTACTCTAATTCAATCATCTGCTGCTCCGATCCCTAGCTACACTATGCAAACCATGAAATTTCCTGCTAGTGTGTGTGAAAAAATTGATCGTCTTCATAGGAATTTTTTGTGGGGAGACACGCCTAGCAAAAAAAGAATCCACCTTGTCAATTGGAATCAAGTTTGCAAAGGAAAGGATAATGCTGGTTTGGGGATTAAAAAAGCTAGCGATCAAAATCTTGCCCTTCTCTCTAAGCTGGGCTAGAACTTGTCTAATAAGGAGGGGCACCTTTGGGTGGAGATTATGAATGACAAATACTTGAAAAATCATAACCTTGCTTCCTGGCCCAAAGAGAGACCTGCTTCCTATACTTGGAGGAGTATCCTAAGTACTTCTGGGGTGCTTAGGGCAGGTACCAAGTGGGTGATCGGAGATGGAAAAAATGTTGATATTTGGTTGGATTAGTGGTGTGGCACTACCCCCCTTGCCTTCTTATATCCAGGGGACCATACTAACTCTAACTCTACTGTGAGTACTCTTATAGTCAATGGGAGATGGCATTTGGATAGTATAGCCCACATTGTGGACTGTAATATCCTTCAGATGATTCAAAATATTCCCCTTCCCTTTGTTACTCAAGCTTCTGATCATCCTTCTTGGAAAGAATCCCCCCATGGGAGTTTTTCTGTTTCTGCTACTTATAAAATGATTAATGGCCAAGACTCTGATACGAATGGTTGGAAATGGTTTTGGAAACTCAAAATTCCTGAAAAATTAAAAACCTTTATTTGGACTATCTTTCATAATAAGCTTCCTACCAACCTTCTTCGTGCTCAGCGTGGCATGTCTACACTGGACTCCTGTCCTAGGTGTAATGCTGGCCCTGAAGACATTAATCATTTATTTAGAGTCTGTTTCAAAGCCGTAGATATATGGAGAGTTACTGTTTGTGGGCAGAGCATGAGAGGTAGTTTGAATGTCTCCTTTGTGGACTGGTTTGGGAAAAATCTTAGGAATACCAAACTGATTGGCATTAGTAATAAGATCCCTTGGAACATTTTATTCATTTCTACCATTTGTCAAATCTGGAAAGATAGAAATATAATTTTTTTTGATAATCTGGATAACAATTCAAATATCAGTTCCAAGGTTTCTTATGACTATGCTGTTGAAATTGTGGAGGCATTCAAATCCCCTCTTATGACTAACCAACAAAACTCTAGACTGACAAAGGGGTACCTCCCAATGCAGGTAATATCAGGTTGAATGTAGATGGATGCTGGTACAATGCGGAAAGGAATGCTGGAATAGGAGGGATATTTCGGGATAGCAATGGCACCTGGACCTTGGGCTTTTATGGCAAAATGATTGCGGAATCAAGTACGATGGCAGAAATATGGAGCATCTACAGAGGGCTCACTATTATCCTTGAGAAAGGATTGGCAAACGTGGACATAGAATCAAACTCGCTTGTAGCTGTGAACATCATCAATGCAGGAACTCTAGGCAATCATCTGCAAAGCATCATCACCAACGATGCGAAGATGCTATTGCAACAGACTGAATCAAAGCTCACTCATATTTATAGAGTAGCTAATCAATATGCGAATCACCTCGCAAGAATGGGCGCTGAACAGAATGATAACCTTGTTGTCCTTGACCAAGCCCCTATATCTATTAGGGAATTCCTAATTCGAGACTGCCTAAACATTAGGCAGATTCTCGAATAGACTAGTTATTTTACTTTATTGTTGTGTTCGTGTAGCACGATCTCGAACTCTCAGCACTTATGATGCTTGTTATTCTGGTTTAATATATTTGAACCTCCGGTTGACCAAAAAAAAAAAAAAAAAAGATGTTTCCTTTTTTTTTGCTTTCCACAAATGCCCCAAGTACTTGCAACTAATACCAATCATATCCTTCACCTCTTCCCAACCGATACAATACAACGCCTCCAACCAAAACTTTATAACCTGAAACGAAGCAACGCACAACTCAAACTATATAACCTGAATCGAAGCAACGCACCACTCAAACCCTCGAGTGCCCATCATCTCTAACACCACCCGCCCACCAAATCCAACAGCACCGTTCTTCATTTGCTATTGCCCCCACCATTCTTCAGAATCCCTACCTGCCGGAGTTCTCTCGATTTCAAATGGTAAGCATTCCTTAAATGTGTTAATCTAATGTTGAGTTTAGATCATAACTGTGTTGGTCATACCAAACAGTTATTGCACGTAAGTTGTTCGATGAATGGTTTTGAAATTTTCAAACCCGACGTTCTATTTTTGAGGCACCGTATTCTCTGGGGCCTGTTTCTTTCCCTCCACCTCTCCTTTTGTGAGGGCGATATTTCGAACAATAGATTCTCATTTCACGATGTTTCTGCTGATTGAGAAATAAAGGCGCAATTGATAGGTTCTTAAAGTCTGCTGCCGATGGGGAAATCGAGGCGGTTGTCGCCGTGGACATCAATGGGGCCAACATACTCTATACTTAGCACCTCTCTCTCTCTCTCTCTCTCTCTCTCTCTCTCAGCCTGAGTACCTTCCAGCGCATAGAAGTATCTCCCGGCAACGGAAGGTAATTGTTCATTTTGCCATGATATATTTGACTTTCACATTGACCATGTTGATTTGCTGTTTCTTCTCCATAATATTTTTTGGTGTTTTCAATTGCTCCCTTTTGTTTCTCTATTCTAATTTTCTCTTCTGAAATCTATTTCCTTAATTATTGTTACCAATTCTTTTGTTGGTGTTGACAATTATTTACGCACGTCCTACATATCCAAGGAGCAGCAATTTTGACAACTTATGGCCAAATGTAGGTCTTCTTCCTAACTCCCACCTCCAACAGAAAAGGGTGGAAAAGAGAAATTATTTTCCTTTAAGTAATAGTATTTTGTGTTATCTACCACTGATTAGAGTCTCCCCCAAGAAAAGTCCTTACATTCCAATTTTATTAATCCTTTACGAATTGTGGGTGGGCTTTGCACGTCGATAAGGTTGGCGAATTAGGTTCAAGCATTCAAAACATAGGTATAGTAGCCCTTAAGGATGCAAGGTCACTAGAGATAGAAAGCTTATATTTGGATAGTACCTAAGAAGTAAGTAAATGGATACTAGAGTGAAGACTTTTGAATTTAGTAGTTATGTCCATTGGGCCACCTTCTACTTCTTCCTTGTGCAACATGGGTTTCTTTTGCACCAAGCCTGTATAGTTCTTTTTGGAAATTCTGCATGATGCTTAAATTGTTTACTTGTCATCTTATGAACACGAGTTTACAAGCTTGCGTGTGACCAAACAGGCGGCGTCTCCCAGTCTCTTAAGTTAAGATTGGATCTTTGCATTGGTAGAAATGAATGGGGCATTGGCTTCAATCATGGATAGGCTTATATTAGGGACGTGAAAAGCATATATGCGTAAAAAAAAAAAAAGAGAGATTAAATAGTCATCCTGTTTGATAGACTTATTTAAGTGCTCATCCTACTAGATTTGACATCCTGAATTTCAATAATACCTAAAACACCCCCTACTAATTAATATTGACCCCTATATTATTTTTTAATATTATATAGATCATTTAGGGATTTACATAGGACTAATCTTTTGAAATTATTAGACCATGATAACGTCCTCATCCCGAAAATTCCTCACCACCTCAGGATTGAACATATCCATTATGCCATATAATCAGGAAAAAAGCTCTAAGAAAAAAACCCAAAAATGGAAAATCCCATCGTCGACGGTGAACTGATTGAGAAGAATGGCGATCCGCTGGAGCAGCAACCAACAATATTGTCTGCCGCTGCTGCTCGACGATCCATGCCTGCCGCCGGCCTGTCTCCCTCCTCCGCCTCGAACACCCACCTTCCTCTCTCTCTCCTTCTCCTCCAGCCGCTGTCGCTGCTCGACGATCGATGCTCGCGGCCAGCTTGTCTCCCTCTTCCTCCTCTAACACCCGCTGTCCTCTCTCACTCCGGCCCTCTCGTCTTGCCGCCGTCACCGCTGCCGCGATTCCAGATTCAAGCTTTTTTTGATAGGCAACAAAATTTTATTAAAGCTCGACAAAGGGTACATCGAGGGGAGACCAATTACGGACCATAGAGAGTGAGGTACCGAAATTGGCCTCCAAAAGAGAGAAAAGAAAAAATTACATTCAATGGTAATTGAAAGAGCCTAGGAGCAAAGAGGCCCTTAACAGCTTGCAAAGATTTATGGGAAGGCAAGACCAGCACCAGAACTCTAGCTGAGGGTAATATCTAAACAAATAAGACATCGAGCTTCATCACATCTTCCATACACATGATTTGAAGACCCCAGTGGCATGAGCCGTACCAATTGGAAAAAATGAATCCAAATGCATCTAGATCAGCTTCCATTAGAGTAGAAATAACCAACACAGGTACACCGTAATATGGAACCATCACAGCAAATTAAAGCTCAACCTGTATAAGGTCAGGAGCATCAACAGCAGCAGAAAATCCCCTTTGCTCATGGGATTCCATCAGATAACATCATAGAGAGTAAACTATCTTTTTTGGTTTGGGACTTAAGGAAGTGAGTTAGATCACCCTTGTGTTCATCCGACAAACCTGACGTACTCTTCCATTGCTCATGTATGAATCAGTGTTCTGCTCCAAACCATCAAGAGAACAGGCAGAATGCATCAACCAGCAGAAACCAGCAATGACAATGAATCTCCTCAGCTCAAACAGAATAGTCTCCATAATTCAAGACAGATTTGCAACTAGTTCAAACTCAAGACATCAGCATCCATTAGCATCCATTATGTCTCTTAGTCCTCCCAAGAGTTGGGAGTTGAAAAGAAAAGAAAGTATACACCAGGAACTTTGGGATATTCCAAAATCTGAAGCATTTTCTGTCAATACCAGCAGCAGAAGCTTGGTGTTATATCTTCAAAAACTCTTAGCTCTCCCCAGATAGTTGGAAAGAGGGGAAAACCTCACCTGCAGCTTTAGCCATCTTCACTTTGGTTCAACATCAGAATTAACCGTTTAACATATTATCCATAGAGCACAATGACCGAAACTTGAGATCAAACTCTTAGCCCTCCACAGCAGTGGAGTTGTAAGAGAAGTGGGATTCCAAATAAAATCTCCAAGGTTTTACACAGCTACAGTTCTCTTACCTCTCTTCGCCCTCCAAGGAATACATGCTTCTCTCCAAACTGCGACACCCTTTTCTCTCACACATCGCCTTTATTTCATTGACATCTCCACCTATACACCATGGAATTTGAGAGACAGATTTCAACTGGAACAGGACATCAACAGGACATCCCTCAGTATCTGACTGCCCGCAGCATTGTTAGGAGCCTACACATTTACAAGAACACATTCCAAGTCCAATAATACACCTATCACCGTAACAAATGTCTATGAAACATTGATCTCCTTGGTTTAGATTTGTCTGGATTCCAAACTGTCAAAATTTCCTCAGAAAGTCCCACAACGTCCGATTCAGCATTTTCCACATCAGTAGACCCCACATTCACTGGACAGTAGACATCTCAAACCTCTCAATCTTGGTTTCTTCCAGAGATATCCTTGACCAGCTTAATAACAAATCTCTTGTGGTTGAACTACCTAACCCCCTTATGTTCCAGGAAATGATTTTCATTGGGGCCTCTTTTTATTTTGACAGCTAAAGAAAAATTAATCCCTCATGAGAGGGGCAAAGGGGTTGTTTTTTATAGAAGCTTTCAGTGCTATAGCTTCGTTTTCGATCATCTTTTTCATTCTCAAAATATCAAGATTATCAAACTTAATGCCAAAAGTGTTACCTGCTAAAATAGTGTTCTGCAACTCCTTCTCTATTGCCTCCTGTTCTTGTTCTTGTTCTTGAGAACCGATAATGTAGTCATCAATGTCATCATCTCCAATACTTACAGATGCTTCAAGCTGCTGACTTCTAGTTTTTCTTCTTACAACACTTGGATTTAACTCTATGTGGAGGTTGATGTCTGGCATCTGAGAGGCCCTTAGTGAAACATTGGATTCATACACCCCTGAATTTTTAACTTCGTTTAACAACCTTTCTTGGTCCTGGTTGTCTTCTAAGTTGGATTCTGCATTTTGAACTTGGACACTCTTTTGAACTGATTCGACACAATCTTCAGTACATGGACTTTGAGAATCTTGGACAATCGAATCCAGTCCATGTTCAGAATTAGTGCTTTCCTCATTAATGTTATCACAACTATCAAGGTTCTCATTATGCTTACCTCTTTCATTTCTCCTCTGGGCAGTTGGCTCTTTGAGGACTGGTTCTTTCTCCAACTCAGATTGGTGGCTACCATTAATACAATTTGTCACAAACTTTTCAGCTTCCTCTTCATTGATCGTTGCCCTGTCACCCAGAATTTCGTTCCCTTGAGATTCCATGTCGTCCACTAACTTTCGATTGTTGATCTTGCTGGCATCCAACTCATCATCTAAACTGACCACCTAATCGTCATTTTCCTCATTCTCAAAGTTTGGTTCAAAGCTTGACACCAAGTTTGACGATGTTACCGTTCTAAACATATCTTCCTCTTCCACTCTAACGATATAATTCCTTCCATTAACAGTGAACTGAATCTCCCCTTCTATTTTGTTGGGATTCTCTGTTGCAATAAGAATCCTACCTTTAGAGAACGAAACCTCCCTCAGAGTGTTACTATCTGCTTCGATGAAACAGCCCCACACGCTCCCGATTGCTCTGAAAGATGGGATATTCCATGCATTGAGAGGCATTCCATAACATGCAATCCAGACAAACCTCTCATCCTTCGCTGCTTCTCCGTCCCAAGGTTTGACCTCTTCAAACCATAGCTCGAGCCATTTCTCTTTCAAAACCTCATTTCTTCGATCTTCACTCGGGAATGTTATCACCACGTATCTTCCTCCCATTGGTTTGATTTGTATATTCCCCATCTTTTCCTTTTCAAACAAAAATACCAAATCTTGAGTTGAGATTAGTCGTCTCACCTTTCCGACTGCACTCCGAGTTAGCCACCCATTGCCAACTGCTTGAGCATTTATGATCTTTCTTCCAACTTGACCCTCATCTTCTTGATTTCTCGACCTTCCATCTCCTCCCTGTTTGCTAGATTCTGGAGCCCCTTTTCTTCTCCATACCTCTTTGCCCCTGTTCTCATGACCCTTTGGTGGTGGGATGCTCTTTTGGATCCGAGTATTCTGTTGATGAAATTCTAGCTCCTTCCCATTTCCAAATACGTTACCACTATTTACTTGTGGGTTGGATTTTGGGTGCTGATTGTTGTATCCCCATTGATTTCTGGAATCATCTACATCTTCTAGGTTTTTCTGTGTATACTGATTGTAGATCTGTGTTGGGATCCCACCTTGTTTCTTCAAAAATCTTGCCACGTTTACAATCAGTTCATGACCCCAGATCCAAGATCCATTTGTAGATTCCACCGCTTCAATCGCATTTCTAATGAATTCGAACCTAATAAAACCAAAGCTCTGACCTGTTCTCTTGCTTTTCTTGTCAGGGATGTAGCAGTCCCTAATCCTCCCAAATCTTGCAAATAGGTTGAATAAGAAGCCTTTGCGAATCCCATTTGGAAGATTATCTACGAATATTGTTGATTTCCTCAACTCAAAAGCATCGGCCCCCTTCTCTAGTCTTCCTATCTCTCTCGTAAGAACCCTCCGCATCTCTCTAATGGCGATGTGCTTTACCCCACCTTTAACTCTGGCGTTTCATGCTCAGATCGATCCATCGCGGCAGAGATGAGATACCACCACAAAAGCGCTACACACTCTCTCATTCTCCTCTCGAGCAAGCAGCGTTTGAGACGCACCAAATTGATGCACTGTGGTTGAACATTGATTTAGCTCAATCAAAAAGAAGTAGGAATGTGGTGCGTACCTATTTGGCAGAAAAATATTCTCTTATTTTGGTCATCTATCTCAATTGAAACCTACACTTCTCAAAACTTGTCATGTTTTCTGATTTTTGTCATGTTTTTTATTTGATCATGTTTTGGGAGGCGATGGAATACCGGCGACGGGACGACGTCGTTGGCAGAACATTGTTTAGATCGGAAGGAATAGTTTGAAAAGCTTGTACCGGCAGCCATGGCTGCTGCCGTCGTTGGTTTTTGCTTTTGCAACTGATGCGAGGGTGGCCGTTGGATCGTGGTTGAAGTTGAGAGATTTTTCATCGAGCGTTTTTAGGATCAAAAGGTAGAGGGGATGGGTGTGGGATTTTGTGTTTGTCCTCTTAATTGTCACTGCCGCCGTTACCGGGATATCAGTTTTAGGTATTATGTTTTTCAATTTCGATCTGTCATGTTTGTGAATTGATGATGTTTTGTTCATCTATCTCGACTGAAACCTACACTTCACAAAACTTGTCACACCCTCGATTTTCGACATAAATATAAAGGATTTTCATAAATAGAACCTCACAATAATCCGTACAATACCCCAAAAGAGTTTAACTTTTCCATTTCCATAATTACACTTCAACATTTGATAATTTTCAAAAGATTACATCTTTGGCTCCGAGACCCAAATCAACCTAATTACTGAATGTCAAAAGAGAGTTAAGAACTTACAATATTCCTTAATCAAAAGATTTACAAATAGAGTTACAAAGACATCTTCCAAAAGTAAATTTACAAAGATGACTAAATAACTTCTTCAAGTTAGCTTTCAAAACCGTGTCCACGCTCAAGCATTCCAAGCTTGCAACTACTACTCCTAGTTAGTATCTGAAAGTGATCATGTAAGGTTTGAGCTACACTAGCTCAGTAGAAAGTTTTAATCTAACAATATATACATATGAAATGTAGGAACGATCACAAGATGAACAAAGGCAACAAGTTTCGATGAAGGAACGATAACAACAGTCATTAATCCAATACTTCAATTTCAGAACCAACCGTATAACTCGAAGAACAATCTTTGAAGTACCGAGTGTCCATTTGTGTCTCGTACAAGTGTCATGAGCCGTAGCTCCTGCCGGGCCAGTTAAAGGACCCCGATGTCCTCTACCAGGCACCTTACCCATTGGGAGGTCCTGAAGTATCAAATACGAGCATATAGTTCCTGCCGGGCCAATTAAAGGACCCCGATGTTCTCTGCCAGGCACTCACCCGTCGATGAGTCCTGAATGTTCTCGTCGTGTTCGTAAAGTTTCAAAATCATTTATCCGTCACGCTCGTACCGTTCAAATCCAACTTTGATATATATATATAAAGTGATTTTCGTGAAATCAAGTTCAAATGAGCTTTAAAGTCATGGATGCGTTCAATAAAGTCATTAAAATACGAGTAACTGAGTTAAGAGTCATTCGGGAGGTGTTTGGGTAGGTTGGAAGTGATTAGAAACCAAAACGGCGAAAGATGAAGCAAAAGTTGTAGACAAGCAACAGGTATCGATACCAAGGAAAATGGTATCGATACCATTTGACCAAAAAGCACTCCAGACGCCAGGGTATCGATACCTAGGACAAATGGTATCGATAACAGCTCAGTTCGAGCAGATTTCCTACAATTTTCATGGATTCAATGACAACGACAACCTCAACAAGAACAACAACGATCAATGGCAAGAATCAAGCTACAATAAACAAGTCATAAACATATATTGATAGTTAGAACTCCCTACCTCAAAGATTGAAGATCAAAACCAAAGAGTTTTCCAAACCCTAGCTCCAAGCCTTGGAATCGGATGGGATACGCCTCCATCGAGCTCAAATGGACGAGGAACAACCTCAAAATCACGTGTAGAGTGAAGAATGGTGGTTGATTGGTGTGGGTTTGAAGTGGTTTTGGGTGAAATTTGAGTGAGAGTGAGAGGGTGAGAGAGGTAGCCTAGAGAAGAGAGAGGGTCGGTGGGTGGAGATAAAAGAAAAGGAGGAAAATTATTCCCTATATACGTACATACATAGGATATATATATATATATATATACACACACACACACACACACACACACAAACATATATCACACACTCAACCCTCAAATGCAACACTTTAACATATTAACCTCAAATCTCAATATTCCAAACCAATTTCCTTCTTTTATTTCTTGTAAAACATTTAAATAAATTTTACGAATTTACGGGTCCTTACAAAATTACTTGTCATGTATTCTGATTTTTGTCATGTTTTTTATTTGATTATGTTTTGTTCATCTACCTCGATCGAAACCTACACCTCTTGAAACTTGCCATGTTTTTCGATTTTGTCATGTTTTTTAATTGATCTTGTTTTTTTCATCTACCTCGATCAGGTTTTGCCATGTTTTGTGAATTGATCATATTTTGCCATGTTTTCTGGCTTACACATTCGTTTTTGTAAGAGTCGTGTTTTCTTTTTAGATTTTAGGGAAATGAAAATATGAGATAGAAGATTAGGAAAGATAAAAAAATTCAAAAGATTAGGTCAGAGAAATGTTTGAAAGAGGAGAGAGAATTGAGATAATTAGAAAAGATTAAAAAAAAAGAAAAGAAGAGAGATTTGAAAAATTAGGAGAAAGAAAGGACAGTTTAGGATTTAATTGAATTTGAGGATGAAAAGATAAGTATTTAAACACATTAGGATGAACACCTAAATAAGTAGGGTAAAAAAGATGGCTAATTAAGTTCCTCCAAAAAAAACTCATATCAATGCATGTAAAAGGTTTGAAGATGCATTTTAGTGCGAGTGACAGGAAAAACAAGGATCCTGGAGTATGTATTTCTCCTTTCTATTTGCCCCTGTGTCTTGTTTCCTTTCAAACAGAATTTCCTATGTATCTTTTGATTTTTGTATCTTGAATATTGATGTACTCAATTTTATCCCAGCAGATTTATGAACTGGAACAAATGTTCCAAAAAATGGTATACATTTGTTCACAGATAGTTAATTTATCTATATATCCAAATGATTACCCAAATTTGGTTCTCTGGTAGATATCAAATGGAAATAAACAAAATCTAGAGCCACCGAAGCTTTGGCAGAAATTGTGATTAATGCTCCTATCAACATCTTTTTGCATAACAATGTGATGAATGAAAGTTAGCTTTAGTGGCTTTTTAAGAACCACAGAAATTAACGTCCAACGGTCTGAAGTATTGAAATAGGACATGTGTCGGACGACACATACGCAACATGGGTCACTCTCTGGCACACATGTGACGCACGCCTAAATGTGTCCAATTTTTTTGTTTTACGTGTTAAGTCGGATACATTGTGGACACTCTAGGTCACATTTGAGACACTTTTTCGGATACATTTACTGTTTTTTTTTTTAATTTGATCAGTTGGCATGAGTCATTTGTAGTGTTTGCATGTTAACCTAGACCTATTTGGCTAGATTTGTTGGCAGTAGAACGTGTTTATTTTTGTTACGTTTTTCTATTTGTGTTATATGTTATATTTGATGCATATAAGTCCACACAATCCTTTTTCTTGTTTGCAACGATACGCTAATTATTTTAGAAACCCGTCTTCATGTAATTGAATCTCTGTTTTTTGTTTTCTTGCAGGCATGACTTTTACAATTATGTTATTCGGAACCGAGCTTCCTGATTTTAGTGGGAATCTACTATGAAAACAACAATATTAAAGGCTACCATTTCTACGTGGGCAAGAATTTTATAGAATTAGAATTCAAGCACGCCTACAGTTGATTTTTAGCTTTGATTCATGTTCAAACCACAAAGCACATGTATTATTAGAACTACCACACCTGAACATTTTGACGAGGGAAATTGGTTTTGTAGGGGCTACTACAATAGATCTATTTAAACTAGGCCATTCAAAATGTTGAGTTAGACGAATTTAAGATATGACCTGGCATTCCAGCAATTTGGCCAGCAGTAAAATCGAGGACTTCATATTAATGATATTGTTTGCATTGTGCTTGCTCGGGCCGCCGTTCAAAAAAATATTGTGCTTACTCGGGCCGATAGTTTCCCGAAATGAATCCGTAATGCAGATGTAGCTGAGAGGTTGAGAGTTGTGATGAAAAATAAAAATAAAAATTCTCTTTGCGTTCAAATTTCCGGGCTTTAAAATTATAGCAGCATGAAACATTGGAAGGATGAATAACCACGAGGGCATCCAGGAATGGAGCTAGGGAGAGGTCAGTAGGGGCGGTCGCCCCTGCAAGGGAAAAAAAACACTACTATTATATGTTAAAAAAATAAATTCCTATGAAAGTACATAGGCTCGCCCCTGTATAGAATTTTGAATATATATATAATAGTAACATTTCAAATACGAGGATACCAACATTAATTACTAAAGGCTAAGGGTTAAAATATAACAAAACATAAAACTAGAGGGTTAATATTGTGAATATTCAAGTAATAAACTTCTACATTTCGTTAGATGAATTTAGTATTTTACAGTTTTATTTCTTTTTGCTCTAAAACATCAATGGCACACCAAACCCTCTCCCTCTCTCTTGGCACAAACATCCCCAATTGTTAAGACTTCAAAGGCAATTTCGAGAAAATAGCAACAGAGGAGAAGGGATTTTGGAAACCCTCATTAATTTTGGTGAAATCTATGTTATAGGTATGTTTTTCCTTAATTGTTGTTCTAGACTTTTAATTCTTTGTTTTCTGACTTGTAAAATCAAGTAACATGAAAGCCCTTGGACCGAATTCGTCTAATTGTGATGAATGAAAAAGAAGAAGATGAACAATAAAAAAAAAATCAAGACACATTCATCAAGATCGATCCCATTAGTTAAACTGATTTTATGTATTTATGTTATTTTGAATTTTAATGTATTTACGTTATTATACATGTGTATTTATATTTTTTTCTCGCATGTACGACCGCCCCTGCATGGTGAAATTCCTGGCTCGTCCCTGAGGGCATCATTAGTCCATATTGTGTCACAATTGAAGCCACTGTCGAGCACTGATTTGCAACTTCCCGAAGGAATTCCCCAACCATGATTCAAAGATAGTGGTGTGATTGACGATTTCCTAGACCTAAAATAATGGGTTGCCCTAAGCTACGGCTGAGACCGATGTAGCATAATACCCGGTAAGACCGGAGTCGAATCCACTAATTAAGGACGGTGAAGTGTGTGCTGTGGAGCCTCGGGTTAATTGTAGTATTAAAATTAGCTCTTAGGCAGCCACCCCTTATCTTTTAGTTGATTAATTTACTAATACTAACAAATAACTTGCTCAAAGGATTAAAAAGAGAGGCACGGTCGTAGGGAATCCGGCGCTTGCTACCCAATCAGAATCCGCTCGCTTTTCAAAATTCTAAAAACGGTTAAAATTAGGGAGAATTGGAAACTCCGAAGGATGCGAATCCTAAGGTTGCCGGTCCCGTACACAGCGGCAAACAGGTTTTGGTCCCCCGTTCCCGCTCACATGAGTCCCGGCAATGCCTCGGATTCGTCCAACGAACGTAGTTTTCACCAACTAAGATTATTCAATTAAATTAATGAATAGAAAAATTGCGAGACGAATCCTAAATGGGTCGCGGTGCACCTTTACCCAGTGACCAAACCTCAGAAAAACTACTCACTCATTATTAAAAATAAAAGGAATGAAACCCTAGAATTAATCATGCTTCTATTACGCGAGATAAAGAAAATAAATAAAAGATCAAAATTAAATAAGAACCAACGAACAACTTTAATAAAGAACGAAAAGCAATACGAGTTACCAAAGTACGAGTAATCGAACAAAGCTTTAAAACTTGAAAGGAAAAAACAACTGAATCAATATTGGACGCAGCCCCCATTCGTCCTCCTCATTTCTGCGTCCGAAAACTGTTCCACGGCAACAGCAGCCTTTTTTTCTTTTTCACCCAGCGAGCCGTCCTTTCACCAGTAGGTTAAATTATTTATATAGGTATTGAAGACTTCAATCACACAAAGGCCCTTTGAACTTCATGAAATAATAAATGAACCATTTAATTTTGAATCATTTCGCATTTGAATCTCAAACTTCTTTAGAATCTTCTTTTTATCCAAAGTCTTGGACAACGGGCTCGAGCAACCTGTAAACATAAAAACACATAATAAAAATCAGTTAACAAATATAAAAGACTAATAAATGTAGATTGGAGGGCCAAAATATCTATATTTTGGCACTTATCATGCCCCCCAACTTACACTTTGCTAGTCCTCGAGCAAAGAAAATAAATAAATAAATAAATTCTAACTATGCCACTTTCGTAGGACTCACGATTGCACTTGGCACGTGCAACAAACCTTTTAAACCCCTAGGCGATCCTAGAGGACGAGTGAAGTCTCGTGAGGGTTTACAGCAATGAACACCCACAAACATTGTGAATTCTTTTCACACAAAACCCGAAAACCTGTAAGACAGCTCAATGATATCTCAAGCAAAGAACATGACACATATGGTGTGTTAAAGACAAGGTGTGTTTTGAAACCGCAATGTGGCCGGACTTGCCCATTGTGTGGTGTGTGTTTTTGAAACCACAACGTGGCCGGACTTGCCCGTTGGGTGGTGTGTGTGTATGTGTGCCAATGGGAACCCGGTGCGGCGGAACCATTGTGAGGATACTCGGGAACCCGGAACGGCGGAACCGAGGTTGGGTGTGTTCCCATGGAAAATCGGACCGGCGGAACCATGGTGAGGTATGGCTTGGTAATCCGCGGAGATGAGCCAATGCAAATGTGTGCCAATGGGAACATGGTGCAGCGGAACCATTGTGAGGATACTCGGGAACCCGGAATGGCGGAACCGAGGTTGAGTGTGTTTTAAACCCTCATGTGGCCAAACGTGGCAGCTCATTGTGTGGATAGATTTTGAAAGCAGCAATGAAGCCATTGTGTGTGTCACCAATGAAGACATTGTGTGTGTCATCGGTGACATGATTTATCTATACACTCAATAGGGACCTGGCGTAAAAGCCCTTATGTGGATTTTTGACAACCATGATGTGGACGGACATGGTAGTCCATCGTGTGTAATATTTGAAAAGCCCAATGTGGCCGGACTTGCCCATTGTGTGGTGCGTGTTAAAAATGTGATTTTCGAAGTGTTGATTTGGAAATGAAAAGTAAAATGGTGACACGGTCTACGAAACGCTGCGTAGGAGAAACTCTGATATCACAGACACCAACGATAGTTAATAGAGAATGTGGATGTGTCATTGTTGATAGTTGAATAAACATATACTGCGTAGATTTCGTTATCTGTATGGCTTGTTTTGTGTAAGTTACTGCGTAGATATTGTTATCTGTATGACTTGTTTTGTGTAAGTTATGGGTTAGCGGGTATAGGATTATTCTGCTGAGCTTTCGTAGCTCATGGTGTTACCTCTGGTGACCCTGACATATTATATCGGTGGCGACGCTGGTATAATGTATCAGACTTTGTAGATGATCAAGGGGAGCTGTACACCTCGGAAGCCCTTGGAGCAGAAGAGCTGGCTAGGATGGAGAAGCAGGCAGAGCTATAGTTAGGAACCCTAGATTTCCTTCCCTTTATGTAATGAAGGCATTCTGATGAGAATTACGATGTAATAATGAGCCAGACTCTCCTTGATTATTCAATAAAATTGCCCTTTTAACGTACCCGAATTTGGGGGCGTTACAGAATCAATATTGGACGCAGCCCCCGTTCGTCCTCCTCGTTTCTGCGTCTGAAAACTGTTCCACGGCAACAGCAGCCTTTTTTTCTTTTTCACCTAGCGAGCCGTCCTTTCACCAGTAGGTTAAATTATTTATATAGGTATTGAAGACTTCAATCACACAAAGGCCCTTTGAACTTCATGAAACAATAAATGAACCATTTAATTTTGAATCATTCCGCATTTGAATCTCAAACTTCTTTAGAATCTTCTTTTTATCCAAAGTCTCGGACAACGGGCTCGAGCAACCTGTAAACATAAAAACACATAATAAAAATCAGTTAACAAATATAAAAGACTAATAAATGTAGATTGGAGGGCCAAAATATGTATATATTGGCACTTATCATGGTGCTGCTTCCTCAAGTCACACCGCCTTCATCTCTCCCGCTGATTATTTCGCCGAACGAGAGATTCTCGCCGCCTCAACCTCACTGCAATGGTCAGTCGTGCTGCAGGCTCTCGAACTCCCTCCGATTCTCCAGCTTCCACTCCTCCTCCCCAAGCTCCGACCTCCAGCTCAATGTGCCTTGGAGCAGGCCTGTCAGAACAAACGTTCACGGGTTGAAGTTTGAACCCTAGAAGGGTAAGGACGCTAATGAGGAGCTAATTTGTTTTGTGTTTTCTTTATTCTGAGAATTTCCAAATTTCATATCGTAAGAAGTACTCCCTCCGTCCCTTTATTACAGTCCAGTATTCCATTTTGGGCTGTCCCTTAATAAGTGTCCATTTTGTAAAGTTAGTGGGTAAAAGTTGGTGAATTGTCTATTTTGTCCCTAAATGTAGATTCCATTTTGAAAAGTTAGTGAGTAAAAAGTATAATGATGATGGGTAAGTAGGGAAAGTGGAGGAAAAAGTTGATGTGAAATGTATAATGATGATGTCTTTTTAATAAGTTGGAATTACGAAGCAGGACATTTAAAAAGGGACGGAGGGAGTAGAAAATAAAATACGTACTTAACAAAGACGGCCATACCTATATGCAACCAAATAAAATACGTACTTAACAAATTCTTTTTTTTTCATTTTCTAATAAAAAAAAGTGTGTCTAGCTAGATGTTTAAGTTTTTTGGACTTAATCTAATCCTACCAATGGAAGGGGGACGGGAAATGGTTTACTATCAGGTTTTAATTGGGACCCCGCAAGTGGCAGTGCTATTGATCCCCCATGATTAGTTGAAGCACGCGTAATTAATTAAGCTGGCAAAGACACTTGAGTTATCATAAAGAGAAATGGTTTACGAATAAATGAAGATGCTTTTTTTTTTTTACTCTTTCATAGCGTTGTTTTGGTGCTTCATCCCAATGTAATGTAGGAAATCAGATCCGCTTCAATATTAGCTCCAAATTAAAGTATCTTTCTGGTAAAGCTAGCTAGACAACTTCAAGTAATTATTTGTATTTAATTTTTTTCACTAAACTAAAATTTGTAAACAATGTGTTAGGTTAGTGGAAGAAAATACGTTGGATGTTATAGTTTAGTGAAATCAACCTAATTTTTGACAAAAAATTTTAGTCTAGTGTGAATAACTTAATTAAAGTAAAAAAGGTGTAGTAAAAGTTCCAGTCCACATAAAAACCAAATCCGCAGCACCATGCACTATATAACTATTTTCCAAAAGCTTTAACCCACCTCCCTCAAAAAAAAAAAGAAAAAAATTATTGGTAATAGATTGTTTTTAATTTGGACCATAGATTGATAAGATCGATGATTGTGTGCCACCCAACACACACACTGCATAGGAGTGCACTAAAGTAACCACAGATACAAGGGAGTGTGGACAAAATACAGTAATATCAACACGCTATCAAGTGTCCAGTGAATAACATTATTTTTTAGTTTGAAAATGTGAAATAAGGTGCTTATTTTTTAAGAGGGTTTCTGGAACGAGATCTAGGGCCCCGTTCCGGATTACCCTTTAAAAAATAAGTACTTATTTGCAATTTTCAAACATAAAAATAATAGATTTATTGAAATAAAAAAAAAATGCAATATGGATCTAGTTTTATAAATCGAGATTTATAAAAGCCTACAAAAATTTTTTTTTTTTTTTTGTAAACCTATTATTTTTAAATTTGAAAATAAATTCTTATTTTTTAAATACTTTTTTTGAGAATCTAAAACGGAAACTGATTGCGAACAGTTTGGCTGAATGAAAATCCTCACACGAACCTGTGAGAAAAAATTATCACCTAGGATCCGGATCATGAAAAGGAAAAACAAGCACAATGCTCCCACTTTTTTATGCTACCTGGAACGCAAACTAGAAAGGGCCATGTCAGTAGGCCCGTGGACAAACCAAAAGAAGATGTACTTTTCGACTTTTGTAAAATAAAAAGACATAAAGCATGACAACAACCAATAGAGCATTATTTTTTGGGGGCAAATAGTCCTTTTGTTGAGGCCTCCCTCATCTTTATGTCTTTTGTTAATGGATGAACTGTAAAAGAAATCAATTATAAGTTGGACCCAGTCCTCGCCACGCCATTTATATATTAATAAATATAGTTAAAAAATTTAGTGTTCCAATTAAGATGTACTTTGTTAATGTTCATAATCATTATTCAGCTAGAAAATTGATTAAAAGAAATTAAGTGTTCCAATTAAAAATTAAGTGTTCCAGTCCTCGCCACGCCATTTATAAGTTGGACCCAGCTAGCTAGAAAATGTTCATAATCATTATCGAAGACTTGATATCCAATTGTAAAAATTGGAACACTTAATTTTTTAACTATATTTTTTAATATATAAATGGTGTAAAAAAATAAGTGTTCCAATTTTCAATCCGTTTAAACAGGTGCGAACATCTTATTTTTCTGATCATTTTATCTTAAATGATCATAATGGATTTTTGGTTCTAAGGCCTTTCAATGAGCACCCTAAGAGAGCTCTGAAACTAAATAAGGAGTCTTCGGGTGCTCTTTGAAAGGCCTTAGAGCCAAAAATTTCATTACGAGCATCTAGGATAAAATGATCAAAAAAATAAGATCTTTGCACCGGTTCAACCGGATTGAAAATTAGAGCACTTAATTTTTTAATCATATTTTTTTGTTAGTTTCATTAACGGTATTAACGATTTTACCAATTTGGAACATAAAACAAACTACAGGGACGAAATTGAGACAATTGAAACTAGAGGGACGAAATTGAGACAATCGTAAAACTTGAGGGACGACTATGAAAATTTGCCCTTGATTTTTTGGGCTTGATATCGGGGTGTTCAAAAGAAAAGCTAGTGTAAAATTTTTACATGTATTATGAACAAATTTTTTTTTTTTTGAGGGTGTTCATGTGACCATCCAAAGGTTAATGTGGAGCCGCACAAGTAGTATGAGTTTGCCTCTTTTTGGTTCATGCATATAAAGTTTGAGTTAGCCTACGACAGAATAAATTTCTGGTTCCGTCCTTGCCCACCCACCCTTGTTCTCTGTATTATTTCACCGAAGACATCACGGTCAATACTTGGTAAGACAAAAAGCCATTGCTCCATCACTTTCATTTCTCAAAATTATACAGTAAGAATCATCCATTGAGGTTTTAAAACGTCTGAATTTGAGAACGAACGTCTGTAGTGAAGCCAGTCGGCCCAAGCTGTCTGGCTCTGAAGAAGAGAATGAGTTGCCCCACATGACGACGTTTCGGCGCCGACGATTTCAGCAATAACTCCATCTCCAACAAAAGGCTCCGACGACTCCTTCTCAGTCATCATCTCCGGCGCCCAGCATCGCCTCTCCTCGCCGTCGGCACTATCCACCGTTGCCGCCTCTTCTTTGGTCCACAGACATCAATAGATCTCTAGCTCCCTCTCTCTAGCATGGGTTTATTTTGGTTTTGAGCGTGTTTTATGAATTAGGGGTGTTTTTGGAAAATAGGGGACAGAAGTCCTGCCGCCAGTATGGAAACTATACATGTCCTTATGGCATTGGAAAATTCTAACTCCACACCTAGTTACACACTCATGCTCATATTAGGAGTGGGTCCCACACATACTGAGTGTGTAATGTGTGCAGGTTCCACCCCTATTGTGAGTGTGGGTGTGTAAATGGATGTGGAGGTAGAATGATTGTATTGCATTATAAGTTCCTATATTATGGACTCCTGGCCAAAGCTCTCATGAAAATTTGGCAACCAGTGGGGTCGACTGTCCACCCTTATCTCTATGTCCCTGTTTGTGGACATGGGTGATTTATGTATTGCATAAATATGTACTACTACTCCCTCATTCCGGATTTATAATCTCTCATTCAATTCTAATCGGATAAAAATGAGTTATATCTTTAAATTGGTAATGAATTTTATATCCAATATGGATCTTGTTTCATAGATTTCAATTAATTCTATAAGATAATATTTTCAAAATTACATAAAATATTACACATTACAAGATATAATCTGTAACGACCCTGCTTTTTGGTAAATAAAAATTTCGTTAAATATTTGAAATTTCATTTTCTTGGCTAGGAATCCTACCCTTCCTAGGATAATTTGAATCCAACCAATTAGTTAGTCAAACCAATTGGATTTTAAGCCTAGTTAAACCTCCCTAGCCATTTTTGAACCTTATGACCCTTATGAATCCTCCTAATTTCTAGGTCAACAATTTCACCCACCCTTGAACCTTGTGAACCTTTCTACACCCCAATTAAACCCCTTCAACCCTAGACTAGGAAATCATTTCACTTTTATGATTAGTCATTTCAAGACTTCCTTCCTAACCTACTTATATACATATTTCCTAGAAAGGCTACTTTGAAGCCTTATTCTTTTTGCATTGACAAGTCATTATCAAAAGCCAAAGCCAACCCTTTAATCATTTCACTTTTTATTGACTTGTCATTTTTTCCACTCATGACAAATCAAGCCATCTTCATTTTCCTAGAAAGGGCATTGTTCTTTCTCTCCATTGAAAGGTCACTTTCAAAAAGATATTTCTTCCAAAAATACATTTTCTCATCCTTTACCCATGGAACAAAAGTTTGTAGGGTAATTCTTATCATTTGAGTAATAGAATTAGCTTCCAACCAATTGGTTAGAGAAACCTACACTACAAGAAAATGTACCATTAGCGACTAATTCTGCCAACGCAAGGCATTTAGCGTTGGTAATAGTAGGTTTTTGGCGACAAAAAGCAGAATGTGTAGGCAAAAGGCCAACTGAATCATTACTTTTGGCGACAGGAAATGGGTCTGTTGGTAATAGTAGGTGGAAATATGTTACCTACACAGAGTTTACTTTTTGGCAACCCATTTGCGTTGGTGAAAGTGGATTCTTTTGGCAACAAAGCTATTCTGTCGGGGAACATATTACTATGGCTTTTTTTTTTCAGCAGCGGAAACATATTATGTTTGTTGGCCGAAATTTTAAATTTTTATGTACTATTTTCCATCTTAGTTCTAAAGGTTGTAACTTAAATTTTAATCTGACTTTTTAGGTAACAATATTACATAGTATAGTTAAGGCACTTGTTACTTTGTGAAAAGTTGAAAAAAATGCAAAGTTAGAAGCTTTTTTTGTTGACAAAATACGGTAGCTGAGATAATATATACTTTGTATTTTTCAGCTCTCTCTTTTTTTTATTTTTTATACTAGCTTGTTTTTCATGTCCCTTAAAAAGGCTGAAATTTGAATTAAGTTTTTCAATGACACTTTTTATTTATATGCTAAACAAAATAAATTTGTCTTTATTAGAGATAAACAAGTAACACGCAACTGTCGCTCAACTCCTTTGGGATCCTGCGCTCTCGCTGCCCTCTCTCTCTCTTGCTCTCTCTCTCTCTCTCTCACACACACACACTCGCAAAGATCCCTAAATCGGTCTTCAATGGGACGGATCTCACCGCTATTAGCGATCAAATACAGTGCTGGATTCGTCGATGAGAAAGCACAGGTGGAAAGGGACGGCGATGGGTTAGGGTTTTTTTACCGCAATGTTAAGGTATCATGTAAGGATTTTCTTCTATTGTGTGGTTAACGGAATTATAACTAATTAATTATAACTAATTAATTCAGGAACTCGTGTTCGAGATTAGTTTCGATAATTGAAATTTTTGATGCTCTACGAATTGCATGTGGGGTACATATGGATGAATTTGATTTCCTGATCGAGTACTATTGGGATTTATAGTTTGAAAAAATCAACGGACTTTATGGATTTTCCTTCGGTAAACGCCCAAATTATAGAAATTCGAAAGGGTAATCCCTTAGTCCTAAGCCGTAAGACTCGTCATTGAGCCCTTAGATGCTTTGGTGGTTGTGTTGGAAATATATACACAAATGACATTACCAACTATTGTGCTTACAATTTGCTTAATATATGCAAACTGAAATTTCGTTGGTACTTAATTTGGTTTTTGTTCTCGTCTTAGAATCATCTGTAGCCATTTGGCTCATGCTGTCGTAATGTTCCTCTGATTATTGGATGTGTTAAGCTAGGTCTATCTTTGAAACCAGGGCTATTCCCTGTTGTTGCTATTGCGAGTCTTATACAATTGTACCACCAGTTAATCACTGTTCTGTGTTTGTGCAAATTTTGGTTTGAATTCACAAGGTGAGATTTGATTTTTAGTCCTCTATATAAAGTTTTTCATTTGTCTAGCTAACTACCATTTCACCTAGTTACATTACCCTAACCCTAAATGAACGTTTTAGGCCTAGGATAGCAATCATTATGCTTCCACAAGTGGAATACCTAGCCTTGCCATGCATGCACACCTAGGGATATTAGCCTTGAACCTATTTACTCACCAAAATCACTTTCCTAGATATTTCCCTAGGCCTATATATACATACATATGTATATACACCCCATAGCCTATTATAAGCATCCCATATACACATAGGTACACTTTCTAGGAAACTATTACCCAATGGATAATGTTCTTGTCATTGGAAGCCACCTTTTTTTATTTTTTTTTACTGGGAAAAAGGGTGGGAGGGGGCGACCAGCGTAGCAACCCCCCTTGGGCGTAACCATAGGGGCTCCCTACCCGCTGTGGAATGTCTGGTTCGAGCCATAGCTACTGTCCAGAAGGACAGGCCGTCACCACAGCACCACCTAAGTACAAGTGGGCATAATGCTTTATCCCCCTAACCCCTTATCACGTGACAAGGCTCGAACCCGAGACCTTGTCTGGGGATGAGGGGCACCTGCCCACTTGGCTACCACCTTCGGTGGTCATTGGAAGCCACCTTTAATCATTACCCTTTCCTTAGACCTAATAGGACTACTTAGGCCCAAGTATACTTAGCTATATATATATATATATATCGGGGTGGTTCCGAGGACAACTAATTAGACACCTAAAAAAATACCTCATAGTTCCCGACCAAATTTGGATAATCCGAGCCGCTCAATGTGATCAGAACTTGATTTTAAGGGTACCCGCGTGAAATTAGCAAAAAAAATGACCGGAAAAGGCTTGATTTGAGCAATTTTTATCTTAGATTTAATGAACGGTTCAATTAAAAACTGCTCAAAATAAGCACTTCCCGGTCATATGTTTTGCTAATTTCTCGCGGACACCCTTAAAATCACATTCTGCACACATTAAACGGTTCGGATCATAAAAATTTGATCGGGAACTATGAGATTGAGATTTGAGGTGTTTTTTTATGTGTTTATTTGGGTGTCTCTTGAACCTGTCCCGTATATATATACACACACACACACACACACTTTATAGGAAATGTATTAACCTTTGGGCAATGACTAGCATTGAAAGCTTTGACCACAATCATTACTCTTTCTCCTAGCCTTATAAGGCTAATTAGACCTAAACACCCTTAGTCTTACGCATACATATACATATATATATATATAGGCACATGGGAATTAGGAGAGAGAGAGAGAGAGAGGCCGAGAGGGAAAGAGAGGAGAGAGAGGTGTGTGTGTGCATGTGCCTATTTTCTCCTAGAAAGCTATGCTTTCTTACACCTTCTTTAGGCCTTAAGCCTAATTATCATATGCCAATCCATTCCTAGACTATTTCAAGCACACAATCTAGCCTTTAATCATCCTAGAACCTAGCCTTTAATCAGCCTAGAGATTGACTTACACCTAGACTATGATTGACTAAACATGGAAGACTATTCTTTAGCCTAATCAAACCTTACCCTAGACTTATAAGACTTGCTTAGCTAGGGTATAATTACCTAGAATTTTCCCTAAAAAGCTTAAGATACTACTTAGTTTATAGCCTTATGCCTAAAGATTGGATTGACCAAAGAGAGAATAGACTTAGCATGCTTTCAAGCATGATTTGACAACACAATGAGAGGTAGAGAGAGAGAGAGGGGTGGCCGGCCAAGAGAGTGGGAGAGAGCCCAAGATTTTTGCTATAAATAGCACCTCATTCTTGCCATTCAACTCACACCTTCATCCTTCAACTTCTCTCTCTAGAAATTCTTGTGTTCTTGCTTTGTTCTTCATTGTTCTTGAGTTCTTTTTGAGTTCTTTAAGAAACTTATCCAAGGCCGCCACTAAACCACCACTCGACCACCCTCTAGATCCAAAAAGTTTAGTAGTTAAGTCAAGATTTAGTTTCGAGAGAAACATTTCTCTTTCGAAGCTACCATAAGCTTTTTGTAGAAAGTTACTCTGTCCGATCGCCAACTTACTTTTTCATAGCCGCCCTACCGCCAAGAAGAATGGTAGAATGTCTTTACTCTCTAATCCTAAGCATAGTAGATTAATCTTAACCACTATCTCGAAGTATATCGTACGATTCTTATATGTTGTTTGTATGCATGTGAACTTGAAAGGTGTTTTACTAAAAATTTGAAAAGGAAGAGGAGTATGTTGAATATTCCGACTTTATTTTCCGGAAAAACATAGGTTGTTTCGAACTTCCCTAAAAGAAAGAAAGAACGAATTTTCGAAATACAACTTAAATGAAAGTATTCGTATTTTTATCTTAAGGATGGTTATGAGCATATATGCGAGTATACTTGAATTACTTGTTTGATGTACGATAAAGCATAAGTGAGTTTCCACTCCAAAGGTGTCCATCCATGTGACACTATGCTTTATATTGTGTGCTAATGTTTGGGCATGACTATGTGAAAATAGGAGATTCATGGTATCAATGATATGGAGTTGGATGATCTTGCTAGTTTAGTTTCGAGATCACAAGAAATGATTTATGTGTACGTACGTGAAAATTCATATCGCGGAGTCTATGCATGAAAACGAAACACATAAATTGAGAAAGTTAGAGACATGACACCTAGGGTGTGGTAAATGAAAAGACATGGTATTGAAACCGCAATGTGACTGGACTTGGTAGCCCATTGTGTGGACTTGCGAAAACTGCAATGTGGCCGAACTTGGTAGCCCATTGTGAAGATTTTCAATGGGGCCGGACGTGGTAGTCTCATTGGTAATATGGCTTGGTTATCCGCGGAGAAGAGCCAATGCAAGTTTTGAACGATTTGTGAAAACCGCAATGTGGCCGGACGTGGTAGCCTGTTGTGTGCGTTGCCAATGGAGCCGGACGTGGTAGCCTCATTGGTAACGAGGTATGGAATACTTTTTGAAATGTTGAATTGGTATTTGAAGGGTGAAAATGGACATGATTGCGAAATGTCGCGTAGGAGAAACTCAGATTTCATAGACACAGACGTTAGCTAAATAGTGAATGTGGATGTGTCAATATTAACTGCTTATCCAAATAATGGTTGAACATGCATGTGCTATTTAGAATCCACTGATTGTTGCTTGACAATTTCCTAGTCCTAAAATAAAGGGTTTCCCCAAGCGTAGGGCGGAGACCGACGCAGCACAATATCCGGTAAGTCCGGAGTCGAATCCACAGAGACAGAAACATGCGCTGACTAAAAACTCGGGTTATTATAGTTTAAACGGCTCTTAGGTAGCCATCCCTTGTCGGTTTGATTGAGAGATTAACTAAAACAAAGAAATTGATTGTACTTTTCAAATAATTAAAAGGAGGTACGGTCGTAGGGTTCATAGCACTCGTAACCAGTCCGGATCAGCCTGCTCCATTCAGTGTTCTTAAAAACGTTTAACTTTAGTTTGGAAAAGATACCCCAAAAGATGCGAACCTTTATGGTCGCCGTATACCCATGCGCAGAGGAGAATGAGTTTTGAACCCCCATTCCCCCGTTCACATGGGCTCCGACGATGCCCGGATTTGTCTCGCGAATGTTCTTTATTAACCTAAAATTGCTTTTTCCATTGTTTGAAAACAGGAGCAGTGCCCGAACAGATCACGGCGTGCTAATCACCCCGCAACCCTACCTATACGACTACTCACTCATTGATACGAAAGAAATAAAAGAAATCCTAGATTGCATCATGCTTCTATTACTGGAGAAAGAAAAATAAACGAGAGATACCAACTAATTGAATACCAACGAACAACTTTAATTAAGAACAAAAATTGAAACGAATTATCGGAAGATGTGTTCTTGAACAAAACTTGAAAACTTCGAAAGAAAAAAGCTCTGGAAGAAAAAGAACGTAAGAAAAAACTGCTACGTAAAAGTTCGAACCCTAAAAACAAAGTACGGAGGAGTATTTATACAAGTCCCCGAATATTCAGAATAAAATAAAAAACGACGAAAACCAAAATATCCCGCTGATGCTGTTGTGGACTTCGGTATCGATACATGAAATGGGAGTATTGATACAATTTTGTTTGTTCATGCTTGGACCAATTTTGCAACACATTGTATCGATACTTGAAATGGTAGTATCGATACCGCTTAGCATAATAGCCAGCTCTCGATCCTTGCATGGGATTTTGTCCACCCGACGTTCCAATGACGTCACCCAACGCCACATGCACTCCGCTTTGACTCCCCGGTGACGTTCAAACCGGCCTCAAGGCCTCGCAATCCAACCTTGGCGCAAAATCTGCTTTATTACCTATGAAAATAACAAAAACACAAAACAAAGGGAAAACACGCATCAAGTGGAAAATGGAATAAAACGCGCCTCTAATGCGCTAATTCATCCTACTTAGGCGCTCATATCAAAGATATCACGTACATGAGCTAGTATACTACTTATTTGCTCTGTTATTGGTGATTTATGGGTTCGCAGGTATGTGATTATTCTTCTGAGCTTTCGTAGCTCATGGTGTTACTGTTGTAATCCTGACATATTATACTGGAAGCGACGCTGGTATAATGTGTTAGACCTTGTAGATGAGCAGGGTAAACTCTACACTTTGGAGGCTTTCAGAGCCGAGGAGCTGGCTAGGATAGAGGAGTAGGCAGAGCTGTAGAATGGAACCCTAGTTTCCCTCCTCCCTTGTGTAAATAATGAGCTAGACTCTATTTAGAATTTCAATAAAAATGTTTATTTAACATTTCCAAAATTTGGGGCGTTACATAATCGATTAAAAAATGGCATGAACTCCCAAAAAGAACTATTAAATTCGAACGGAGGAAGTATGTACTATGTTCTTGGTTATTGTGTTCAAAGTGTGGGAGTAATAGAGAAAAGAGAGCAGATCTAGAGAGTAAGAGCTCGGGAACCCCCCGACGGATCCATAAATATTTTATCGGGTGTTCAAAAGATTCTTCCTTATGTCTGATATTATATGTTCAATTGCATAAATAATATACTCCCTCCATTCCAATTTTCATAGTCTCTCGTTCTATTTTATTTGCATAAAAAAATTGTATACTTTGATTCATAATTTTTCGAAAGTCTTTACAGATAGAAGTAATTGATATCGTTAAATTAAGGCATAAAAGAAAACAAAAATTCATGTCTGAAAGTCCCTTAAAAATGAGAAAACGATTTTATTCTTTTCAGATAGATTGAATTATTACCTTAATCAAATAAACTATTGAAAGCCAATAGATATTCAATTAGTTATCTACAATTAAAAATCAAACGTGATCAACATAAGAAAAGATTATTAAGACGTAAAAGTTGGCTCAATAGTGAAAAAAAATATTTAGAATATGCACCCAATTTGGAGCTCCCGGACATACATGGAGGAGTAGAATTGTAAGAATAAAAAAAGAGAAACAATTGAATGTAAAGCAAAAATAATGAGAAGGTGCTGGTAAACACTACTACAATAAAGCATAACTATCACAGTTATTGGCAGTGATAGTTAGTCTTCTATCACACTCCTCCTACCGTGATGGATTTGAGTGTGATTGTAAGTCACTCTTTTTTATCACGGTTTTAAACCGTGATTGAAAGATAGAAACAATCACACCCAAAAAGCGTGATCGTTTCTAGGCAAAACCGAGATAGAAACTCACTTCCGTGTTCCGTCCTGGGTTTTTTATCACGCTTTTCTTGAAAAATCGTGATTATATGTAGATAACAATCACCACCAAACACTGTGATCTTTCCTGTCTAAAAAATGAGATGGAAAATAGTTAGGCGTGATCTTTTTTGGTTTTTAGATCACGGTTTTCGTCTAAAAGCGTGATTAAATGTTCTTTATCATCACAGTCTAAAAACGTGATTGAAAGATACAACTTTTTTTTTTTTTTTTTGCATTTAAAAAATGCCGGAATCTCTAACCAATAATAAATACACTTAAAATATGTATTCAGCCCGTAGCTATCTTCTCCAAAACAAAAGACATTGCCATACGAAATATGCATAAATGATACTGCATCTTGCCCAAAACATATCATAGATAGAAACATCATGCAAGAAAGCCTACTTTCAAATATAAAATCAATCAAATTTCTGAAAATGCATAAAAAATGCAGAACAAAAGCTTCAACAAGAAAAATGACAAAGAAAACTTGAACCACAATCATGGAGTTACGTCCTAAGCTACAACGAATAGCACTTCGTCATTCTCTGAAGCCAATTTCAAGCACTTCGATCATCATTCTCTGAAGCCAATTTCAAGCACTTCGTCATTCTCAGAGCATACCTAAATTAATCCAGCAAAAAACATATCTTTAGAACCAAACTCGGGCATATATAAGATCAAGAACTCCAAGCAAGAATGGAGAGGATGGTCAGGCTTGCCAAAAGAACAGCAACCTTATCCAAGTTTTGCCTTCTTGAATTCCATTCTCCGTCCAATGTTCCGTTAAATGCTCACATAACAGAGAACAAAAGATATGAAGGGGAAGAAAAAGCTACAAACTGTATCTCCAATCTTCAATTTGTTAAGATTGTGATATTCATGACTTGTGACACTGATGCCGTGCGTGACAACTGCAGGGGACACCACATGATCAAAGACATTAAAAGATACTTGGTTTCTACTCCAAATGTGGTGTATAATGATTCTATACAGCAGAGAACAAAAGCCTAATCTCTAGTCTCTTGATGGCAATTCAATCGAGCAAATAGCTAGCAATTGCAAACGAGAGAAAACATATGGAGTAGAAGGATTTTACCAAATATGCAACCCACAGACCACATATCCATTCCAGTAGAGTAATGAGAAGATCCCAACAAAACCTCTGGAGCTCTGTACCAGAGAGTAACAATTTGTGGAAACAACAAAAAAAAGGTAAAACAAAAGAGCAGTATGCTAATCAAATCCGACGAAACAAAACTTACGGATAATTGAGTAATGCCAACTGATAAGAAGACAAACCTCATGAGTGTAGCTCTTGAGAGGAACAGTGAAGGCCCTTCCAAGGCCAAGATCAGCAACCTTCAGTATCCCATTCTCTTTGTCCACCTAAAGGTTCTGTGGCTTCAGATCTCTATATCAGGGAAAGTGTTCATTTAGCATCAACGAATTTCCTTTCTTGGATAAATGTCCATTCAAATAGAATGAAGATTAAGATCTTATCACACAACAGAAGCACACTCATATTCTTGGTTCGCCAATATCGCCTACATCCATAGCTCATACCAAGTGTCCGTCCTAAGTCTTATAGAATAGCAAGTGTCCCTCCTAAGTCTTATAGAATAGCAAGTGTCCCTCCTAAGTCTTATTTGTGTCCCAAAGCCTAGTGGATTTTTTCACTTGTGTACGTCAATATATACCTTTATGAGTGTTTAAAAAAAACTTGTACTAGCATTGTGACAATTTGCATCTCTAAATTAATACCCAAATTTAATCTTAGATAATGCTATTAACCTCCCTAGAACTAGATTCTAAGTGCCTGTTTCTCAACACATGCTCTACAATCCAATGTCCCAAATTGATCAATACAAGACTTGGATAGGGGGGAAGAGGGAAGGAACTAGTCCATAAGAAAGGCAATTTACATGATGGTGGAGTGGTCACAATGTAATTCAGCAAGGTGGGGCAAAAGAGTTATCTATAAGACCAAAATCGATTTAACTGATTGACCCACTAAGGTTGGATCTTTGGAGTATACAACTAAAATTAAGAGCACGAGAGTGTCACATTTAGTAAGAACACAGTACTAATGACAAAAAGTAATGACAATACAACTAATGAAGATTCAAAAGCCAATACAACTAATGACAAAAACATACAAGGAGAGAGAGAGAGAGTTGAGAACCAGGGTAATGCGTGATACCTTAAACAAATTAGCTTCCAGGTCGGATTGAGAGCTGCAAAACAAGCAATGAGAACCTTTAGTATCTAGAATAGCATACAAACTGGACTGAAAGCAACACAGATAGAAAACAAAAAGGTAATTGGTGATGACTTACACATGTCGAGAAGGCTATCGTCTATGAGCAGCTTTTTGAGTTCAAGAGCAATTTGAATGGCCACGTGATTAGGGATCTGGAATAACAAAATAATGATTCATTACTCGAAAGTCCTTCAGACAAGGATTTGCAATAAAATGGGATCTTGTTATTTCATAAGCCAATTAGAACCACAAAGTGATGCATCTTGGAGGTTTTAAGATATTTTAATTGCTCTACCACCCACATTCTACCGGACAAGACAATTTTCTTCCCCAAATCAAGTGGGTTATGAAATAGAAATACTAAACCACATCCAAAAACCAAAGGAGTGTGACATAAATCTTTTAGAGTTACAAAAATACTAACCAATATAGTACTCCGTAATTGGAAACTATCTCCTTGCTAACAATACGTACATAAAGCATGCACACGGACCCAATACATACAAATGAATCCTACACTCCTACATACTCGTACATGCATGTTTCAATCTTCCATTTCTACATGTAGCAAGATATGGGTACCTAGAAATTGAACAAAATTTGACATTACAACACTAAGCATCTAAGCAATGAGAAAGAACATAGATTCTTTTACACCACATGAGCTATAAATTTAGAAAGTACCGTCTACATAAGATCAAGCAATATTTTAGTCATTCTAGAGTGGATCGAATCACCAATAATAAATAGAGAAGTTCCATAACCATTTGGAAAATTTAACCTACTTACAAAATTTAACCAACTGACTAGAAACAGCTATGTATGGCATCCAAAAGCACATGCTAGCATATGAATACCCAATTTTGGCAGGGAATCAACCAAGAAAACAACCCATCAGTACATATATTGCATATTATACATTAATTCCTACTTAATATTTTCTGTCATTTGATAAATACAAAGGCAAATTAGATTTCAAGGACACCTCAACTCACTCCTCAATACTAATCTTTGCAAGAGTAATTGCCCCCCTTTTTTTTTTTTTGAAGATAGAGTAATTGTCCTTTGACCTGCAATTCACGAACTATAAGGGTCATCAGAATGTAAAGTTAAGCATATAACCAACACCCCATACTTAAAATCTCATCATATTTCAAGGCATGACTACAATCTATCTATACTAATATATAACCATTTTGTGAAGCCGTGTCACAAAAGTGTTTTTCACAAGTGTTCTTTGAGAAATAAGTTTTTACAATTATCAAAGGTATAGTATCGAATAACTACCCGGACAAAGAGGTAAAATTACTATGCCCAACTTAACTGGCTCTCATCGCCCAAGTCTCCTTCCTCACCCCCACGTCCCCTTTATCCTATTTGGACTAGACACAGTTTGTAACTCCCATATTCTCTTCATTTCAATGGATCACTGACAATCAAAAGGTTCAGTCACACATTACAGATTATCTCTAACTATTTAAATAAATTAATTAATTTAACAAGAAACACGTAATAAAAAAAATTCAGAACACTCTATTGAATGGAACTAGAGCAGAACACTCTCAAAGAGTCAAGGTATCAATTCTTCTCCATGAACGCATAAATTACTCTTAAGCAAATAATGAAATCCAAGCCATATATACAAATTTATATGAACCAGGTGTTTATGTAGGGCTAGATAAGAGAACTAGGGTTTACACTTTGGGTTTAATTTCTGGAAACAACTAAGAGTTTTCGAATCTGGTTTCTTCTCTAGAAAAAATCTAGGGTTTTCTGAAATTGGTAGTTATAGATTTTCCCGTATACGTATAGCAAGAGAGGGAGGGACCGAGAGAGAGAAAGCGTGAGAGAAGCAACCAGGTTGTCGTATCTGTGGCGTGCTGTTGCTACTCCTGGGTTCTCTGAAATTGGGCTTGATTTCTGGAAACTTCTCTCGCTCGTACATGGCGGAGACCGGTGGTGCTTAATCCACATTTTCCTGTGTCACGACACACCCACAGACTAACAGGGAGAAGGAGGAGACATTTTGGAGAAGGATAATGGAGGAATACAAGAAATCACAGAGCGGGAGCGCGCCGTTTCTTGCTTCACGGTGGTGGTGGAGAGAGATGAGGCGGCAGCAGCGTGTGAGGATGGGGGCGATGAGGCGGCGGCGTGTGAGGATGGGGATGAAGATGAAACGGGTACTGGAGAGGCCAGGAGGATGAGTGAGCTTCAACGTGCGAGTGGAGAGTAATTAGGGCTTATTTTGGGCTAACGTGAAACGACGTAGTTTTGAGCACCCTTTCAATTACTTTTCCTTTTCCAAGCGCGCTAAATGAGCACAAAAATTCAGAAGTCCCGGTTTTTATTATAGTCTTTTATCTCACCACAAGAGCGAGATCTTTTATCTCGCTCTTTTTTGCACCAAAGTTTTTTATCACGCCGCAAGGGTGAGATCTTTTTTTTTTTATCTCACCACATGAGCGAGATCTTTATTCCGCGCTAAAGTCTTCTATCACACTGTAAAGGTGAGATCTTTTTTCTTTTATCTCGTCGCAAGAGTGAGATCTATTATCTTGCTCTTTTCCGTGGCTAAGCACCACTTTTTATCTCAGCTTTTGATTTAAACTGAGATTAAAAAGTTAGCCTACAATTTTTTATCACGCTTTCACTGAAAACCGTGATCTTTGTGAATCTCCTTAGTGTGGTATTTATCTATTATTGTAGTAGTGAAAGAAAAGAGGTCCACAAACAGTAAGAGAGAGAATAGGGTGGAAAGTGAAAAGGAAGAAGACATTCATCCTGCATATATAAGTCTACCTTTGGACCAAAAGTTTATGGCCGGGTGGTCAATCTTTTGTCAAGAGTTTTCCATCCAACCTTTGGCAAAAATAGCATTTTATTAAGAAAACTTGATAAAGGGTACATCAAGTTGGGAGAATGAGAGGGAAATTCAACTAAAGGTTGAATGGAAAAGAAAAAACACCGCTTGGGCCAAGCCCTGCCCAAGAACCAAACTCTAAGTTGTGCTACACCAAAATACCGCCACCGCCAATGGTTATTACAGGGTGTTCAAAACTCAAATGTTTACAGGTGTTCAAAACTCAAATGTTTACAGGGTGGACCTAACTGTTGTACACAGTTTTTTGCAAAATTTGGGGGCTTTAATTCCGCGTTCAACTAAATACCTTTGCTTGTATGTGCCGCTGCCTCCACCCCTCCCCGGGGATGTAATCAGTCTCTGATTTTCTGTTCAAATTTTTTTTTGCCATGGTTAAGGCTACCGTTGCTGAAATGGGTTCCTAGTGATATTGCTATGTGCCTAGCTACAGATGACAGACTTTGCATGTATGGGTTCTAGCTGGTGGTATATATACATGGCGTGGCGAGGACTGTGTTGATTTAGGTGTTGCTGCTGTATTGTTTCCCGGAATCTGCTGATAGCCTGATTGTACTTTGTTTGAAATGCCATGGTTAAGGCTACCGTTGCTGAAATGGGTTCCTAGTGATATTGCTATGTGCCTAGCTACAGATGACAGACTTTGCATGTATGGGTTCTAGCTGGTGGTATATATACATGGCGTGGCGAGGACTGTGTTGATTTAGGTGTTGCTGCTGTATTGTTTCCCGGAATCTGCTGATAGCCTGATTGTACTTTGTTTGAAAGCTGCAGCTAATTCATCAACTCCAGGGATCGGTATCAATGGTTACGACTGAGAGAAGCAACCAGGTTGTCGTATCTGTGGCGTGCTGTTGCTACTCCTGGGTTCTCTGAAATTGGGCTTGATTTCTGGAAACTTCTCTCGCTCGTACATGGCGGAGACCGGTGGTGCTTAATCCACATTTTCCTGTGTCACGACACACCCACAGACTAACAGGGAGAAGGAGGAGACATTTTGGAGAAGGATAATGGAGGAATACAAGAAATCACAGAGCGGGAGCGCGCCGTTTCTTGCTTCACGGTGGTGGTGGAGAGAGATGAGGCGGCAGCAGCGTGTGAGGATGGGGGCGATGAGGCGGCGGCGTGTGAGGATGGGGATGAAGATGAAACGGGTACTGGAGAGGCCAGGAGGATGAGTGAGCTTCAACGTGCGAGTGGAGAGTAATTAGGGCTTATTTTGGGCTAACGTGAAACGACGTAGTTTTGAGCACCCTTTCAATTACTTTTCCTTTTCCAAGCGCGCTAAATGAGCACAAAAATTCAGAAGTCCCGGTTTTTATTATAGTCTTTTATCTCACCACAAGAGCGAGATCTTTTATCTCGCTCTTTTTTGCACCAAAGTTTTTTATCACGCCGCAAGGGTGAGATCTTTTTTTTTTTATCTCACCACATGAGCGAGATCTTTATTCCGCGCTAAAGTCTTCTATCACACTGTAAAGGTGAGATCTTTTTTCTTTTATCTCGTCGCAAGAGTGAGATCTATTATCTTGCTCTTTTCCGTGGCTAAGCACCACTTTTTATCTCAGCTTTTGATTTAAACTGAGATTAAAAAGTTAGCCTACAATTTTTTATCACGCTTTCACTGAAAACCGTGATCTTTGTGAATCTCCTTAGTGTGGTATTTATCTATTATTGTAGTAGTGAAAGAAAAGAGGTCCACAAACAGTAAGAGAGAGAATAGGGTGGAAAGTGAAAAGGAAGAAGACATTCATCCTGCATATATAAGTCTACCTTTGGACCAAAAGTTTATGGCCGGGTGGTCAATCTTTTGTCAAGAGTTTTCCATCCAACCTTTGGCAAAAATAGCATTTTATTAAGAAAACTTGATAAAGGGTACATCAAGTTGGGAGAATGAGAGGGAAATTCAACTAAAGGTTGAATGGAAAAGAAAAAACACCGCTTGGGCCAAGCCCTGCCCAAGAACCAAACTCTAAGTTGTGCTACACCAAAATACCGCCACCGCCAATGGTTATTACAGGGTGTTCAAAACTCAAATGTTTACAGGTGTTCAAAACTCAAATGTTTACAGGGTGGACCTAACTGTTGTACACAGTTTTTTGCAAAATTTGGGGGCTTTAATTCCGCGTTCAACTAAATACCTTTGCTTGTATGTGCCGCTGCCTCCACCCCTCCCCGGGGATGTAATCAGTCTCTGATTTTCTGTTCAAATTTTTTTTTGCCATGGTTAAGGCTACCGTTGCTGAAATGGGTTCCTAGTGATATTGCTATGTGCCTAGCTACAGATGACAGACTTTGCATGTATGGGTTCTAGCTGGTGGTATATATACATGGCGTGGCGAGGACTGTGTTGATTTAGGTGTTGCTGCTGTATTGTTTCCCGGAATCTGCTGATAGCCTGATTGTACTTTGTTTGAAATGCCATGGTTAAGGCTACCGTTGCTGAAATGGGTTCCTAGTGATATTGCTATGTGCCTAGCTACAGATGACAGACTTTGCATGTATGGGTTCTAGCTGGTGGTATATATACATGGCGTGGCGAGGACTGTGTTGATTTAGGTGTTGCTGCTGTATTGTTTCCCGGAATCTGCTGATAGCCTGATTGTACTTTGTTTGAAAGCTGCAGCTAATTCATCAACTCCAGGGATCGGTATCAATGGTTACGACTGAGAGAAGCAACCAGGTTGTCGTATCTGTGGCGTGCTGTTGCTACTCCTGGGTTCTCTGAAATTGGGCTTGATTTCTGGAAACTTCTCTCGCTCGTACATGGCGGAGACCGGTGGTGCTTAATCCACATTTTCCTGTGTCACGACACACCCACAGACTAACAGGGAGAAGGAGGAGACATTTTGGAGAAGGATAATGGAGGAATACAAGAAATCACAGAGCGGGAGCGCGCCGTTTCTTGCTTCACGGTGGTGGTGGAGAGAGATGAGGCGGCAGCAGCGTGTGAGGATGGGGGCGATGAGGCGGCGGCGTGTGAGGATGGGGATGAAGATGAAACGGGTACTGGAGAGGCCAGGAGGATGAGTGAGCTTCAACGTGCGAGTGGAGAGTAATTAGGGCTTATTTTGGGCTAACGTGAAACGACGTAGTTTTGAGCACCCTTTCAATTACTTTTCCTTTTCCAAGCGCGCTAAATGAGCACAAAAATTCAGAAGTCCCGGTTTTTATTATAGTCTTTTATCTCACCACAAGAGCGAGATCTTTTATCTCGCTCTTTTTTGCACCAAAGTTTTTTATCACGCCGCAAGGGTGAGATCTTTTTTTTTTTATCTCACCACATGAGCGAGATCTTTATTCCGCGCTAAAGTCTTCTATCACACTGTAAAGGTGAGATCTTTTTTCTTTTATCTCGTCGCAAGAGTGAGATCTATTATCTTGCTCTTTTCCGTGGCTAAGCACCACTTTTTATCTCAGCTTTTGATTTAAACTGAGATTAAAAAGTTAGCCTACAATTTTTTATCACGCTTTCACTGAAAACCGTGATCTTTGTGAATCTCCTTAGTGTGGTATTTATCTATTATTGTAGTAGTGAAAGAAAAGAGGTCCACAAACAGTAAGAGAGAGAATAGGGTGGAAAGTGAAAAGGAAGAAGACATTCATCCTGCATATATAAGTCTACCTTTGGACCAAAAGTTTATGGCCGGGTGGTCAATCTTTTGTCAAGAGTTTTCCATCCAACCTTTGGCAAAAATAGCATTTTATTAAGAAAACTTGATAAAGGGTACATCAAGTTGGGAGAATGAGAGGGAAATTCAACTAAAGGTTGAATGGAAAAGAAAAAACACCGCTTGGGCCAAGCCCTGCCCAAGAACCAAACTCTAAGTTGTGCTACACCAAAATACCGCCACCGCCAATGGTTATTACAGGGTGTTCAAAACTCAAATGTTTACAGGTGTTCAAAACTCAAATGTTTACAGGGTGGACCTAACTGTTGTACACAGTTTTTTGCAAAATTTGGGGGCTTTAATTCCGCGTTCAACTAAATACCTTTGCTTGTATGTGCCGCTGCCTCCACCCCTCCCCGGGGATGTAATCAGTCTCTGATTTTCTGTTCAAATTTTTTTTTGCCATGGTTAAGGCTACCGTTGCTGAAATGGGTTCCTAGTGATATTGCTATGTGCCTAGCTACAGATGACAGACTTTGCATGTATGGGTTCTAGCTGGTGGTATATATACATGGCGTGGCGAGGACTGTGTTGATTTAGGTGTTGCTGCTGTATTGTTTCCCGGAATCTGCTGATAGCCTGATTGTACTTTGTTTGAAATGCCATGGTTAAGGCTACCGTTGCTGAAATGGGTTCCTAGTGATATTGCTATGTGCCTAGCTACAGATGACAGACTTTGCATGTATGGGTTCTAGCTGGTGGTATATATACATGGCGTGGCGAGGACTGTGTTGATTTAGGTGTTGCTGCTGTATTGTTTCCCGGAATCTGCTGATAGCCTGATTGTACTTTGTTTGAAAGCTGCAGCTAATTCATCAACTCCAGGGATCGGTATCAATGGTTACGACGGTTTCTTTAGCATCGTAGTATGGGTGTTCAGGCATAGTAAGCTGTAACTCTATGCGTTAGCCTTACAAGGGCTGTTTGTAGTTGTATTTCATCTCGTAGATTGTATGCAAGGGAAAGGAATTGATCTAACACCCTATGCGAACATTTTGATTTTCGTCTAGCATACATAGAAGCAATGGCTTGTTTAAAAACTTCCAAGGGCGGGGGTCGTATCCTGGAAGGATTCCTCGTAACAACGTTAAAACAACAGCAACAACAACCAGTTGGTTTGAGAAGCAGGCTGTTAAACATAACCTCATATTGGTAGCAGCTATTGCTAGAACAAATTGCTTTGGTACATTTTCAGCCCACCAAGTCCACTTCTAAAGTTCCTAACACCTCTAGTCCACTAACAATTCCAATGACAAAAATACCCTATATAAAAGAAACAAGGGTCTTGTTTGGCTAATACAAAAAATGTATTTTTTTATTTTTTTCGATCTTGTTGCAACCACATAACCACCACCACCACCACCACCACCACCATAATGATGACCACGCCGACCACCACCACACCCCCACCACCACTACACCACCACCGCCGCCACCACAACGCCGCCGCCACCACCACCACCACAACGCCGCCACCTTCACCCACCACACCTCCACCACCAAGCCGCTGCCGCCACCACCACCACCACAACGCCGCTACCCCCACCACAATTACCACCACCACCAAGCCACCACCACAACCACTCCACCACCACCACCACCACCACCCACAACCACTACCACCACAACAACACCGCCACCATCACCACCACCACCAACACCACCACAACAATGACCACCACCATGCCACCGCCACCACCACCACCACTACCGCCACCACCACTACTGCCACCACCACCAACACCGCCACTGCCACCACCATGCCGCCGCTGCCGCCGCCACCACCACTCCTCCACCACCGCCGCCGCCACCACCGCCGCCACAACCACCACCACCACAACGCCGCTACCACCACCACGCCGCCACCACAACCACCACTACCATCACCACCACCATCACTACCACCACAATGACCACCACCTTGCCACTATCACCGCCACTACCACCACCACCACCGCTCAATTTTCATGAAACACTGTCAACTTCAATTCCAACACTGTCAATTTTAATTGCAACATTTTTAATTTCTATGAAACACTGTCAATTTCAATCTAGCCACCACCACCACCGCTCAATTTCCATGAAACACTGTCAATTTCAATTCCAACACTGTCAATTTCAACCACCACCATTCAATTTCCATGAAATACTGTCAATTTCAATTCCAACACTGTCAATTTTAATTCCAACACTGTCAATTTCCATGAAACACTATCAATTTCAATTCAGCTGGCGTGGTGGTTGAGTTGGTGGTGGTGGCGTGGTTATGGTGGCGTTATGGTGGTGATGGTGAAGGTGGTTGGGGGGCGTCGTGGTGGTGGTGGTGGGGGGGGGGGGGGGGGTCGAGGTGGTGGAGCAGTGGTGGTGGGGGTGGTGGAGTGGTTGTGGTGGCGACGTTGTGGTGGTGTTGGTGGTGGCGTGGTGGTGGAGGTGGTGGAGCGGTGGTGGTGGCGTCGTGGTGGTGGTGGTGGTGGGGGCGGGGAGGTGTTGGTGGCGGTTGTGTTGGTGGAGTGGTGGAGGTAGTGGTGGAGGCGGCAGTGGTGGCAGAGGCGTGGTGGTGATGGTGGAGGTTATGGTTGTGGAGGTGGTGGTGGGGGCGGGGAGGTGGTGGTGGTGGTGGTGGTGTTGGTGGAGTGGTGGTGGTGGTTGTAGTGGCGGCGTGGTGATTGAGGTTGTGGTGGGGGAGTGGTGGTGGGGGGGGGGGGGGGGGGGGGGGGGTGGTGGTGGAGGTGGTATGGGTGGTGGAGCGGTGGTAGTGGTGGTGGGGGTGATGGAGTGGTTGTTGTGGCGGCATTGTGGTGGTGCTTGTGGCGGCATGGTGGTGGAGCAGTGGTGGTGGCGTCGTGGTGGTGGGGGCGGGGAGGTGTTGGTGGCGGTTGTGTTGGTGGAGTGGTGGAGGTAGTGGTGGAGGCGGCAGTGGCGGGGGAGGCGTGGTGGTGATGGTGGAGGTTGTGGTGGGGGCGTGGTTGTGGTGGAGGTGGTTGTGGGGGCGGGGAGGTGGTGGTGTTGGTGGAGTGGTGGTGGCGGCGTGGTGGTTGAGGTTTTGGTGGGGGCGTGGTGGTGGTGGCATTGTGGTGGTGATGGTGGAGGTGGTGGGGGGGAGGGCGTGGTGGTGGTGGTCTTGTACAGTTTAAAGAAGGGACAATTTTGTCCTGTCAAAAAGTGAAGTGGATCCGAGGCTTTAAAAAAAGTAATGCACTGGACTAGAGATGTTTTTGAAATATGAGGTGGACTGGATATGTTACAAAATCTTATAATGGACCTTACAACCATTCTTTATTTTTTTAAATCATGACCAAACTATACTACTAAAAACCCAAACCAAACCTTTCGATTTGGACTAGATTCGCGGTTTGACGGATTTTTTACTTACCCCTAATAATAAGTACCACATTCGCAGACACACGCAATAGATGTTCAAATATATTACACCCAACTTTATTCTCCGAAATCGCATTTCTAAAGATTGTACCCTGTTACAATCTCCAACAAAGTATGGAGATTGCGAGTCGAGCTCCCTTCGGGTCCAACAGCCTTCAAAGCGAGCTTTTTAAACATTTCAACTCGCGCCCTCAGTTCCTTCCCCTTTTCATGAGTCAAAACCAGTTCAAGGGCAGACATTGTGCCACTCTTCGTGAAAACTCCACCCTCCACCCTCACACCAATTTTCCACACATTTTCCACCAACCACGCGTTTAGCTGATGATCGCCGAAGAACGGCCTTCCTATAAGCGGCACACCCGCCGCGATGCTCTCCAGTGCTGAGTTCCACCCGCAGTGAGTCACGAAAACTCCTACAGAACCATGTGCCAGAACTTGTTCTTGAGGTGCCCACGGCACGATTTTCCCTCGCTCGCTAGTTCTCCTAATGAATCCTTCCGGAAAAAACTCTTTGAAATTATCTTTGAGAGACCAGAGAAACGGAGTGCCGCTAGCTTCTAATGCTTCAGCTAATGCCGCAATCTGTGGGAAAATAAACAACTTTGACGACTAGAGACAAAATAGCATGCATTCTCATTGAGCTTATAAGTGCAAATTTTAGTAGCACTACTACAATACCTCGACCGGTGGTGGTGTAGCTAAAGTTCCAAAGCCGATATAGTCGACAGAGGCGGCTTTGCAGTTGTCCAACCACGGGATGCATCCGTACTCGTCCGTGTACGAGGAGGGCGGTGGCGGTGGCGGCAGCGGCGATGAAGGCAATGATATTGCGCTAAATGGGCTGACGTTGAGAATCATTTTAAACTTGGACTTGAGATCTTGGATGATATCAGGATCTAGTTCTTCGAAGGAGTTGATAGCAATGGCCGTTGCTTTGGGCAGAGCCCGCCCCATTTTGTGTTGCATGATTGCGAACGGAGATTCCAAGTTCCCGAAGAGGACTCCCGTCGGCAAGTCCCCGAGGCGTAGCTCCGAGAATCCTGGGATAAATTTCACAATGTCGTTGTCCCGGCCAACAATGTCTGTTTTACGCACGCATTGATGAGTATAGTGATAGACAGCCAAATTATCAAGGGGAAAATGAGCAAATGAGATAATCTAGTGAACGAATCGAATCACTCTTTTTGCTTAGTTTTTGGTTTAATATTTTGGACATTGATAATAACACTGTAAACATGTGATTCTTTCATTAGGTTATCGATGTTCGATCGATTTAAATTTTTGAAGGGCCATAGTAAGCGATGAGATCTTTCAAGTGAATGTTTCGGATCAAATTTTCGGGCTCAGAACGATATTGTTTTGGCCAGCATAGAAGCCTGAGGGACAGCAGCTCCCCTTCCTCCTTTATTTTGTGGAGAAAATAGTTGACAAACTAACTAAATCAAAAGATATGGCAAACCCAAACAAAAGAAAATTTACTTACTCTTCTATTTTTATTATTTTTTGTAACCTTGATGAGTATAATCTTTTGAGAAAATCTCAATTACGGAGCTCCGTGAATAAGGTTCATTACTAGAAAAATAGATAAAGATCTCGGTCATTTGGTTTTTATTTTTCACTTTTAATCTCGTATTCAAAACTATGGTCTATCAAGGTGTAACTAAAAGTCCATATCTTTTAATCATGGGATAGAACCGTGATTAAAATTCATTAAAATCGTGACCAAAAAGGTAAAAATCGTGATTAAAAATGACAAAACCGTGACCTGTAACAACTTAATATCTCAATTTTATTGTAAAACTGTGATCGTTTAGAGAAAAATAATATCAATTTTTGGAAAAAGCGAGGTTAAAAGAGGCATTTTCCTATGGGAAAAGAATCCCACTTTCTCTCACTTACTTATTGGGTTTCGAACCCAAGTCTCCCAAGTTTTGGGCAGAAGCTTCAACCTACTGCACTACACAAACATTTTAATATATAATTGAAATATTTAATTTATAACATATGCGTTTAACATTAAAATATATTTCGAACGTCATTGTTAACCTTTAAATATTAAAATTAGCAATTTTGATAAACATGAAAGTTGTAGCCCTTTGTGTTATTGTTCAAACCTAATTTGAATTATCACAATCGGAGTTCTGAGCAAAGAGTTATGCTTGAAATACATTAGGCGACGAAATGCAACCCTCATAAATTTTGTTACTAAAGGTACCCATTTGGCGACGAAATACATTTTCATCGCCGAAAGCGCCACATTTGACAACGAAATATTTTTTGTAGAAAGGTTGAGAGTGTGAGACGAATGAGAATGGAGGACGGAATTTTGGAAGTCAATCATGACATTCATTTTTTCAACTTTTTCTATAGGAGTTTTCAACTCAGTCCAAATAAAAAAACAAGATGTATTCTCTAACTTACAATATCAGTTTCTAGATAACTGAGGCCATCCTCAGTGGTATAATCAAAAAATGATAACTAAAAGTTGACACATCAGCTTTTGATTATTCACTTAAGAGGTTGCTAAACTTAATAATATTGAGCTTCTAGTCCATAACCAAAATAAGGGGTCCATTACAATCTCTCTCCCCCTCTGTTTTCCGTCATTCACTTCTCTTCATTTACCTTTTTTTTTTAGCAAAAATATATCGATTCCCTTTTTTGAATTTTAGGAAAAAATCGGTGACTTTCTTCTCTTCTATTATGAATTATTATTAGTTTGTTTTTTTTGTTTTTTGTTTTTTGTTTTTTTTGTTTTTTTTTTTTTTTTTGGGGGGGGGGGGGGGGGGGGGACGGGGGTTGAAGAGCGAAATACCTTAATCCGGCGACGATGGGTTGAATTGTAGATGATCGAGAGATAAGAGCTTCACTTTTGGAGGGAAAAAAGAGAAATAGTTTGTGGGTGAAGTGAGAAAAAGATATAGAGTAGGCAAAGAATAGAAGAATAAAATATCAGTTGAAACACGCGTGTATACAAATTTTGGAACTAGTTACCTTATGTGGTGTGGGGTCCACAAATTTTGATTATCGAAAAAGGTTACTAGTTTTGGTTATTCAATGCCCAAAATTTGATTATTTCTAAGGATATTACTAAGTTTGATTATTCCATTATAAGTCATTTTTTGCATCAACATTGCTAACTTTAAAAACAATTGGCTTTTGATTATACCACTGTGGGTGACCTGAGATTAAAGATTCTTTTTATCTCGGTTTTTCTGAAACGATATATATTCTTTCATATACAATCTCAATTTTCAAATACTGAAACTAAAAAATCTTTCCATCTCAATTTTTTTTTGTATAACTGAGATTAAAACTATAGTCTATAAAATGTAATTATGTTTTTACAAAAAGTGAGATCTTTTTAGTTTTTGGACCATGATCTTTATGCCATTTTGTAGTAGTGGTTTTTACCTAGGTGTATCGTGACCGTTCAAAAGTGTATAGGACGGTTCGGATTTCAATAAAATTTTAACTCTTTTCCAATTTTTTTTATTAAAATCCGGACCGTCAAAAACATATTTGAACGGTCACAATAGATTTCCTCCGTAAAGAACTTATTCATGGCGGGGCCATGAATAAAGTATCTCTCTATTCTTTTACCTTCCTCTTCTATTTTTCCCTCGCCTTTGGGATAAGGGGGAAGGTACGTACAAAGTTGGGCACTACTCTAGAGAGAAGAATATGCTCTGCGTGGGAGTAATTAATACCCCCGTTTGTTTTGAATTTTGAATTTTGGATTCTAATCAATATTTTATTTCTCTCCAGTCGTTATTCTCATTTTTTTTTATATCTGTCTCCAATCGTTATCTATATTTTCAATCATTACTCTATTTCTCTTTGTACTCATTACCTATAAATCCAAATCTAAAAGGGAAATGATTTTGCCACTCTCTTTTTTGTTAACTCCACTCCTCTGCAAGTGTATTTTTGCAGGGGAGTGGCGTTAACAAAAATGGGAGTGGCAAAATCAGTAGCCATCTAAAATCTCAAAACGAACGGAGTCTAAGTGCTTCATGAACCCCCAAAGGGTTGGCCAAGTGGTCTTGACCTGGGACTTAGGTGTTTGTTTAATTCTAAGGTTTTAGGTTCGATTCTCCTTGCTAACAACTGTTGAGGTCATCTCATCCCACGGGTAAACATGTGAAACGGCCGTGGGAGAAGTTGTAGGGATTAGTCCAAGAAACACATAAGTTGGCCCGAGACACGCCGCATTACAAAAAATAAATAAAAATTAAGTGCTTCATGTGGTGGAAAATGGGTTGCCAAGTTTGGGGACAATGTATGGACCTAGAATTGCTCATTAAGGCTTACATACATAATGCACAGAAATATATGGACCCAGTAACGCTTCCCTTAGTATACACGAACATGTACTCATGCTATAAGTATTTATTGAATTTGAACCCCCACATAGCACAAATCGAAAAAACTTTATTGAGGGGCACGCGTTATGAAAAATTTATTTATTGTCTTCTGAGCGCTGGTGATATTCTAGACTTTATTTTTTGAATAGCAATTCTTTATACTCCACTCTCATCCTATACCATTATACGTCCTTCCAATATTATTGGGTGCTCAAGACGAGAAGAGTTTCTCATAAATGTGTGGCCGTAAAAAGGTAGTACTATCATGACTATCATGCAAGTCAAGATGGGTTTCCCTATTGTAACCGAGCAAAAGCCTACAAAAATTCAAATTATGACACATCTCATTGGGTAGTGATTTTGTCACACCTTTTTTGATAATGCCACACCCTGCAAGTATATTTTTGGTGCAAAAATACACTTGCAGGGTGTGGCATTATCAGAAAAAGGGTGTGACAAAATAATTTCCCATCTCATTTCACTCACACACATCAATTATAAGTTCACACGACAGAAACAATTTGTCTAAACGTCCTTAAAGCTATTCGAAAACTGTCTAAACTTCCTTAAAGCTATTCGTTCACTTTTAGAAGTAACAAATTGTTTCTCAGTCAGGCTATCAGCTACTGAAAGACCACTATTTGTTTTTTGAAAACAGAAAAACAAAAATGTTTATTTGTAGGGCTGACATCGACAGTTTTAGGCGATTTAGTTCGGATTTGAAACTTAACCAGTCGTCGCGGTTTGTCATTCTTTCCACTTGCACCCGTCCGTGAATATTGTTCTGCTCGAACGATTTTGATTGACATTTGTGAAATTTAAATAGTAGAAAATTCCCCAACCCGTTCAATCCCAACCACAACCCGAACAGCCAAAGTTCATATATTAAAAACATTTTTCTATTAAACAGGATAATAGTAGTGCATCAAGAACAAAAGTCTCTTACCCTGCATTCCAACAGTTTCCCTGATCAGATCGGTGTAAAAATGCGCAGTGATAGAGTTAGCACCCCCGACCATAAACGAGACCCACGGCACCCCCATCTCTCCCGCCAAGTCGCCGGCGAACCACAGAAACACATCGGACATAACACACCCGACCCTCCGCCCTATCTCCGCCTCGGCCGCCTTCAAAACTCCCTTGAGGTTCTTCCCGTCCTCCACCGCCGCAATGTACAAGGTGATGGGCTCCTCAGGATTTCCGGAGAACACGTGCCCCTCCGGCACCCCGTCCGGCACCACGTACGGCTTTATGTTGCCAGGGACGTTTTTCGATGGTGAGAACAATGATTCTATGGTCTTAGGAGTGCTGAAGAAGGAGAAAGTGACGGTTGGGGCGTCGGCGGCGAGGCGGCGGACGAGCCTGAAGAGGGTGCCGAAGTGGCTGGCGAACGGGAATGGGAAGACGGCCACGTGTCGCTCGTTGGAGACATTGGCCATGGTTGATTAATTTCTTTGGTACTTTGAAGTATTATTATATGGTGCTTCACTACCTTTTTCAATCACTTATTGAGATGAAATTCACAAATTTTGTCTTCAACCCTGCATTAATATATGATGCAAAAGAAACATGGGACATCATGTGTCATGTCAAAGACCACCCTGACTTTTAACCATGAATTGCAATAAATTAATATGGGCAAATGCTAATCGATGTCCCTGGGGCACCAGTTTGAGTGTATTAATTGAGTTTTGAACTTAGCAAATGAGTTAGCTCCCATGTAATGAGTTATTAGCCCCACCAACTTGCATTAACTACCACAGTAGGAACAATTTATATACCAACTACACCCATGCTTAAAGTTTATTTTTTCCTTTATGAAACTGAATGCTCCACATTTTTATTTCAAATAAAATGCGAACAACATCACATATTGCAGTAACAATAAACTGAGACCTTTTTTTAGAAAATAAACCTAACCCTTCGCCTAAGTAGGGAGGAAAAAAGAAGAGAAAAGATAGGATTGGTCTTGACGTGTATCATCGCTCATATACCACCAATATTCCATACATCTTACATATCGAATTTTAGAAGAAAAGTGTTCGTTTTGAAAGAAAAATTTTAAAATTTTAATTTTAAAATTTTTGGAAGAAAAGTGTTGATTTTGGAAGAAAATTTTAAAAATTAATTTTTTTAAAGGGATCCTAAATTAATTTTGAAAAGTTAATTTTTTTGCTCAATACTAATATTATTCAATCTGTTGCTCGTTTAAAAGGGATCGAATTTTGTTCAAACTAGGAAAACCTTCTTTTTTTTCTTTTTTTTTTGAAAAAACAAGTTATAGTTGCAACGGAAAAATGACTCAATCTCTCTCCATGGCCTCCACAGTTTTGTTGTGTTTGAAAACCTTTCACCTACCTAACTTTTAAAAGGGAATTGTCATTACGAATATGTTTTATAAATATTTATAACTAGTATAGAGAATAATGGTTAATGGTATTGATGTTTTGTTAGTTCCCATAAACACAACTCATTTATGTGGGTGTATTTATTGCACCTAAAGTAATGCCCCGGGGGCACTTATTAGCGGGACCGATTAATATGTACCACATAGTATCATTGCTCTAATATATATATATATTTTTAGTGAAATGACAAGAAATGCAATAAATTAATATGTACCACATGGTACCAGTGCTCTATTTTTTTTTTTTAGTGAAATGACAAGAAATGCAATAAATTAGGGCAAATTTCACTTACCTCCCCTGAGGTTTCTGAAATGACATTGCTGTAGACACCCCAATTTGGATTCTTCGAATTTCCTTAATTTGTGGCATTGAGGCTCCCCGATGATGAATTTGGAATAAAACAAGCCTCGGACCAATCAGAACCTTGCTCCTTTGGGACTTAAAAAGGGAAAAATAAATGGTCAAAATCAATCCCAAGCGCTCAGGAGCAGTTCCGAGCGCTCTAAACCATTTTCCAAAACCATGGGCCTGGCTCACTCTCGAGCGCTCGAGAGTGACAGTCCCAAGCGCTCGAGACCACTCCCGAGCGCTCGAGACCTCTGTGCTGCCCAATAATGGATGATAAAGTTCCCCACTTTTCATGCAGGGCATCATTTCGGCCGTTTGAGCCAGGGATTTACCAGCAGTAGACTCAACCTCAGGTGGCAGGGAATCACATGATGAAGATTTTCCCTCATAAAAAGATTTTATTCATCTTTCATTTTGTTTTCAAAAACTATAGGTTATGTTTGCCTATATATACCACTACTCAGCTGAGAACAGGGCACGAAATCTCTGTCTCAGAAAACCCTCTCATTTGTTCAAAAACCACTCTCAATTGCAAAGCTTGTTTTTCAACTAAAAGGATTTTCAAAAAATAAAAATTGCAAAGAGGAAAGCACCAAAAGATGCAGGAAATTCAAAACATCCTTAGTCTCTGATTTTTTGCATTTTTCCTCCTTCCTTCACCCTTCAAAAGTCACTAAAGGTGCAAAGTTCTAACCAAAGGTAGAAATTTTTCTACTTTAACTTCAAGCAAGGGGCTGTTTTTCCTACCTAAGGGAGGTCTCTCAGCCCATCCCAGTCTTTCATGTTGGGCATGTGGTTGAAAGGCTTTAATGTAAAGATAAGAGCAGAAGGGCATCAAAAAAACATTTTTTCAAACCTACTGGGTACGCTCCCGAGCGCTCGGGACTGTTTCCAGTTCCATTCCTTTCATTTTTGGTGGACAGTGGGTATGGGTGAAGTGCATTCTTAAATGAAACAGTCTTATCATGGCATGCTGATGTAGGAAACCTACTTCCTCAAAGCAGAAACATTTCTCACCAAGTTTCGAATAAAATTAAGATTTTCCAAGGTTAAAAAGAAATTTTTATTTTCAGAAGAACAGATCTGAAACGTCAGCAGGCCAAAATAAACTCATCCCCTATTTGGAAGCAAGTTGATGTGCTGCTCACTTCCGAGCGCTTGGGACCACTTCCGAGCGCTCGGGAGTGTCTGCATGCCATCACAGTTCGCTGCTTCCCTTGTTTGCCATGCTTTTGATTTTTCATGTGCAAGGATGTGCCCATTTGTTCTTAAAAATACAGACCCTCTATTGCAAAGGCCAGGAGGCATGGCTTGGTGGGTTGGAGTTTTGCTTTAATCAGTCAAGCCCTCTGCTGAGCCTATCACATGTTTAAAATAGCTTCAGTTTCCAGCATTAGTACAATATCTTGCCTGTGCCTAACAAAATTTGCAGGGTTGACCAGCAGTACTCTCGAGCGCTCGGGAGTGCTCTCGAGCGCTCGGGAGTGAGTCCAGTGGCAGATTTCCCAGTTTTCTGTCGTTATGCATTATTTATCTTCATCTCATTACATGTTGTTCACTGATACTAGCATGCACTCCTTACGTGATATCACCGCGGATACTTGCTAAATGTTTTAATGAAACAAAATATTTTGTCAAAATCCCACAAATGTTTAGTAGAGACCGATTTCGTATTGGGCGAGGGGAGTGCTGTAAAACCCTTCCCCCCTCGTAACGTGGATTCCAAATTCTTAAACGAATCTCTGGTTTTCAAATCAAAACGGTTTCTCGGGTGGCGAACCATAAATCCGGGTGGCGACTCTTCAAATTTTTCAACTCGATTCAAAAACAACATTTTTTCGGGCCGCCCCGATCCACCCGGGGCTGTGGTAGCCCATAGTGGCGACTCTGCTGGGAAAATGTTTAATTGATACTTGAGAAAAGTTGGTGTGTTGACAAAACGACTTGTTTTCCTTAAACATTGATTAAACCGGTGAGCCAAGCTTGAAAGACATTTGTGGGATTTTTCAAACTATTTTGTTTCATTACTTATCTTTTTGTATATATGTTCTATTCAGCCCCGCTGCTGCGTTTCGGCAATCCTACCCTGCTTGCCGGTGATGGGGAATCCCGGAATGTTTGGCAACCCTCGACTATGATGGGTCATACCTACCGTTTGTACCATTATTAGGTGTACGCTCAATATCGGGAGGTATATCTTGACTCTAGTCCGGGGAACCCTTTCAAACCCAAAACCCAGCCTCCATACATGATTAGTAAGCCGTAGAACCTTCCAAAGCTAAGACAGGAACCCGCAGGGTAGGATTACGTGATATATCCTGTTTATGTGCTGCATCTCATCTTACATCTTGCATCATCATGCTGTCAGCCACGGCTCTTAGGACTCGCTCGCGCGGTCTATAGGAGGTTGTCAAAGATCCGATGAAGAGTCACGTACCTTGAGTGCGTGTTTGCTTTGGTAATATGAATCCTCCAAACCATAAAACTAGGAGAAATCAAAGTCTTACTAAGTCCTTACCTAACGGCTTGACTAAAATGAGGAATGACAAAGAAATAAACGATTCGATACCAACACCACCTTGGCTAATAGCATCGCACCGCTCACGCCACTTCGGTCATGGTATCGCGTCGTCCACTCCAAGTCATTCCAAATTACGACGAACCATTGGTCAAATACTTAGTTTGTTTTGACATCTTCCGGCAATTAATGGTTCTTATCTGGATGCACGAAAATAAAAGAATTCTGAGGATTGAGGCAACCTCCCGTAGGATGCAACAATAGCGGCAATGATGACGATAGCATGCACGCGCATATTTTGTAAAATGTAAATAGGGACCGCGTCTGAGCACAGTTTTTTCTTTGCTGTCAGTTCTGAGCAATTGGGCCAAAGAAGAAGAATATCATAGCCTCTTGGACCAGCTAGACCCCATGGACGGAGATTGGAGCGGCTTCAGCTTCAGGCAGATCCTATCGGCGTATTGGACTTGTGGGTGGAAATGGAACAACCAATCGGAAATCCCAATCCCAATCCAAACCTCAATCCAAATCCCAATCCAAACCCCAACCCCAACCCAAAAAACCCGAACCCGAAAAACCCGAATGGAGAAATGGGGCAGATCAGGGAAGCTATCCAACGATTGAGCGAACGCACCGACAATCAGATCGCCCAACTTATGCTCATGATAACCGAAGTTGCACGACGACTCCCGAACCCCAATCCAAACCCCAATCCGAATCCTAAACCAGAACAACCGGCTCACGAAGCCGAAACCCCCCAGAACCCTGAGATGGCAGTCGTGCTAGCAAAGATAACCCAATTGGAGCAGTATGTGGCAAGGAATGAAAAGATTGCCACGATGGGCTTCGACATCAACAAGCTCTGTCTGTTTCCCAATGCAAAATTCCCAGAGAAGTTTAGGCCCATAGACTTTGCGAGGTTCGATGGGACCGGAGATCCGAAGGCGCACTTGACTGGGTACATAGGGGCACTCTCCATGTGGGACGTAGAGAAGGTCGCCATGGCTCAAATGTTCTCGCAAACCCTCGTGGGTCATGCCCTTCATTGGTTCACATCGCTGGATGAGAGGAAGAAATGATCTTGGGAAGACATATGTGCGGCTTTCATAGCGCAATATGACTATAACATCCAGCTTGAAGTCACCACCCGTGAACTGGAATCCACAAAAATGGAGGCCAAGGAATCCTTTGTGGATTTTGTAAAGAGGTGGAGGGCGAAGGTGGCCCAAATGAAGGACAGACCGACAGACAGAGATCAGATCTGGATGATCATCCGGAACCTTCAGCCAAACCTTGCAAGACACATGGTCATGGCACAGGCGTGTTCAGATTTCAAAACATTCTTCGACACAGGCTTGGCCGTCGAAGAAGCATTCCAGCTTGGCATCCTTGACAAGCCCGAACCTGCCCCTAAAACTAAGAAGGTCTATTCCGGTAACAGCAATGTGGGCACACGCCCCAAAAATCCCGTTTTTAAGCATAGAAATTCCGGGTGCGCCCTAATCTTGCGGAAAGCGCGGCGAAGTGCTTCGCAGATCAGAGAGTCGCCACTCGGGTTTTGCGGTTTGTACCCAAGAAACCGTTCTTTTGAAAACGTTTTGGATCGTGTTTGTTTGATTTTGAAAAAAAAGGCTTTTGTAGACTGGACCGTCGTCACCTTTGATCTTGAGGTTCGGGAGCCAGATTACGAGAGGGGAAGGGTTTTATGGCACCCCTCTCGCCCAGTCCGGGGACCGGTCTCTACTCAGGCGTTTTATAAAACATTTGCATTTCTCTCTTTATTTGATCATTCTTTTAACCAATTAGGGCGGGGGAACAGTTAATAGGGATTAAAACTGTAACACATTGCATTTATGTACAAAAGATGTAACAAAATGTTTATGGATGTTTGCACTTATGTATAATAGATTGAGAACAAGCTTTTGTGGACATTTTAAGCAGACTAGAACACACTAGCGATGGAATGTTGCATACAGGATCTAGCCTGCATGCACTGGCCAGGCCACTGCATGCAGTCATGACCTGCGTGCGCCACCCCAAGACTGGCGTGCGCCGGTAGACTCAAGCTCACAGCTTCTGCTCTCAACCCTCTGGGCTCTGGAAAGGACCAGTGCACACCCAGGACAAACCACGCAGTTTATAAAGGCTACCAAACTATTACAGACAGATAAACGGGCTTAAAAGCCACCAAATAGACAGAAAACCCCTTAAACAGTGAGGGGAGGATGATCAAAGGCCTGGATGTAAGATCCATGCAAGGGCCAAGCCACTGGAATATAGACCACTAGCGCACGCCACTGATGAAAGAGCGCACGCCAGTTCTCTCTAGGTTCCAGTGCTTTGGCTCTGCACATTCTGGGCTCTGGAATAGGACCAGAGGAACCCAGAAGGCCAAACTAAGCAACAAATACAGTTAGAAAAGAAAGCAGTTCTAAATACAGAAAGCTGTAAACTGATTTTAGCATGCAGCAGGGTGATCAAAGCTTGAATAATACAAGAAAAACAATGATCCATGATCCCCACACCAGTTCTGCACCTATCACCATGACTGGCGTACGGTACTTACAACTGGCGTGCGCCACTGATTATTGTGCACGGTTTTGAAACCTTGCTAACATTAGGGCCAGGACTGGTATGGATTACCAGCCTTGACCCTGCCAGCCCCCCTCAGGGGTCAGAACAGAAAGCAGGAGCAAGAGGTATTATACCTTTGCTAGTGAGTTTGAAAGAGAGAGCTTGAGTTTTGAGCTTGAAGATGATGATGAAGGTGGATGTGGTGAAGGTTATGGACTGTGGAGAGTATTCCCTTGCTTACTCTTTCTATGGAAGAGAGAGGAAGCAAAGGAGAGTAATGGAGAAGAAAACAAAGGAACTTGAAGTCTTTATGGAGCTAACTCTTTCTTAATGATGCCAACCCCTTGCAAATGAATGCAAAGGGGGTATTTATGGAGGAGAGAAGGGCTGATCAGTTTTGGCCTTAGGGGCTGTTTGGATGGCAAGACTTTGGAGGAGCCTCCCATGCATTAAATGCATGGGACTTGGCTTGATGGAAGAGAAAGGAACAGTTCTGGCCGGAGTAATGATCAGGGGGCTGCCAGCTGACGTCAGGCGGCTACAGAAGCTCCCGCCCAGCTGGCTGAAAAAAGGTTGATTTGACTAGTGCTGACTGGCGTGCGCCACTTGTTGAGTGGCGTGCGCCAGAGAGTAGTAATGACTGACACGTGGCAGTGGTTCCTGCGCACGCTAGTCCACCACCAGCGTACTCCAGCAGGGTTTTGTTGAGGCCATTTGGTTCTGGCTTGAGGGTTCGACAAGGGTTTGAAATGGGTTTGGACGAGGTTCGGGACGCTCAAAGCTCAAACTCATCAAACAACTCGGTATGTTCTCGACCTTAATCATCATTGGGGAATCAAAGACCATAAGTAAACTAATCCGGACAGTCCAGAATAGGGTGTCTACAGTAGCCCCCCTTTGACGGCACTTAGAGCACCATTGCTTTGGCGTAAGTAACGTCAAAGGCTTTTTTAGACACCCATCTAGGCCGTCCAGAGCAGGAAATACGTGTCAATGAGAACATGAAATTTAAATAACCTGACATTGGCTTTTGATTACGCGGCCGGGGCGGTTGATTCAGCTGGGGAGTAATTTGCCGTGAATCGGCTCCATTGAGAAAGATACGGTCCTTCGGGTGGATCGTCGTTGACTTGAAGTTGGACGGATAGATCGTCGTTGATTTGACAAGGACAGAACAGGCTGTCATGGGGTGCGGACTCTCCTGTGGGATAATCCATTGAAAGTGACTCAGGGTCACCTGTTTGATTTGAAATTGAACGGATGGACCGTCATTGATTTTGATATTGGACGGATAGATCGTCGTTGATTTGAAATTGGACGGATAGATCGTCGTTGACTTGAAATTGGACGGATAGATCGTCGTTGACTTGAAATTGGACGGATAGATCGTCGTTGATTTTGAAATTGGACGGATAGATCGTCGTTGATTTGAATTTTGGACGGATAGATCGTCGTTGATTTGAATTTTGGACGGATAGATCGTCGTTGATTTGAATTTTGGACGGATAGATCGTCGTTGATTTGAATTTTGGACAGGCTCTGCTTGGGGAGTGATCATCCTAGGTGATAGAACTAATTTGATGACCATGGGCTTCGATTTTGACCACAGAATGTGAATTGGGCCTCAGGCCCATGAACGTATGGCGTGCGCCAGTTGTTTTGTACCGTGCGCCACTTATGCTGAAATATCCAGGCCCAGATCCGGCCCAGATGCTTCCCACGTCGATTAAAACTCCCAGAGGACGAACGAAACCGCCATTGATCGGTTTCAAAAGCTCCTGACATCGCTCCAACTTTTCTCAAATCCTTCATACCCCAAATCATTCTCCATTCTCTTCCCCGAATCCACACATCCACGTCCATCCATGGCAGACACTGGTGGTGAGGGCAGGACTGGTGGCGACGACGAGGGTGAGCGGCCACGCCTTGGTGAGATTGAGGCGGAGACGCCTCGGGTCGACGATCAAGCGACAGGCGAAGCTTCGACGGGGATCGGTGCACAGGTTCCTGGCCTCGACGGGAATGACAGTGGCCATGTAGCGGAGATGGGTGGTGGCGACGAGCGGCGTGCGCCAGTAGATCTGGGGCGTACGCCAGTCGCGTCGGTTACAGGGGGTCCACAGGTTGATCGCCTGGATCCTAGCAGTGGCGTAGAGGGTTTTGTGGTGTCCGGCGGTGGTTCGGTTGAGGTCGGCGGCAGTGGCAGTGGTGGTGTCGTTGGTGAGGGCCGATCGGAGACTCCACCGAGGGATCCGGCGAGCGGCAAGGCTCCGGCGGTGGTGGAGGAGGAGGGGTATGTGCCGAGGGCAGACCACGCCGAGCGGGTTGAGTTTGTGGCGCCCGCGGGCTCGTCTAGTCACGAACCGATCATGAGCCGCGACTTGGCAGAGTTTGTGGGTGAGTTTGTGCTTGCCCGGTTGATGAGAGAGAGTCCTGAGGTGGTTGCAGTAGTTGAGAGGGCGCGTGAGGAGCGGCTGAGGGAGATAGCCCGGTCTGACGAGGCCGAGAGACTGAGGCGAGAGGCCGAGGCGGCGGAGAGAGAGCAGGCGGAGTTGGTGCGAGAGGCTGAGGAGGCCGAGAGGGAGCAGGAGGAGGGTCCTGGGGCGTACGAGGTGGCCGTGGACTTAGCGGAGACCAGACGGTCAGCCACTCGTGCCCCGTTTGCTGCTGAGACGTACGTTCCTCCAGAGCCGCACGTGTTTGTGGCGTCTGGTACTGAGAGCTACGTCCCTCTACAGAGGGACTACGACGAGGAGCTGGTGCTGAGGGACCGTGAGCGGCACTTGTCCAGGGGCTGGACTGAGGTACACTTTTTAAAACTCCCCTTTTAGTCTTCATTTTGTGCTTGTGATGCATGATATTCGACCCTTTTGTATTTGATTGACTGTGTAGAGTTAGTGATACCTCGACTTGAAACGGATTGAGTTGGCTGTAGGATGCCTCGACTATAGAATTCGACCATAGAATGCCTGTAGATAACCGACATTGACTTGTAATATGCCACGTAACGTAATTCGACTGATAGGTTGCCCTGAACTCTGACTTGACTCTGTAGGACGCTCGAATGACTTGAATCGACCGATAGGGTGCCTTGAAAAGATAAATGAATGAACAGCATGCTTTTGTTGCCTTGATAACTTGAATTGCTATACTGATGCTTTTTCTGTTGCCTTGGTTGTTGTGATGTGCAGAGAGGAGTGGTTAGCCAGCGGGGGCACGGTGGTCCGGCACACTCGCTCGAGTTGTACTTGAGTTTACCTGCGGGGGCACGAGAGCTGGTGGACGCGGCGGGGTTTGGCGTGTTCATCCCCACACTGACAGCGGTGAGGAGTGACCACGCGGTGCTGTCTGCCCTGGCGGAGAGGTGGTGGGACACGTCGAACTCCTTCCACTTCCCGATTGGGGAGATGACAGTGACTCCGACGGACTTTGCGGCCATCACGGGCCTGAGGGTAGGAGGGGACCCGATCCCGTTTGACTCGGGGATCCACAGAGACAGGGAGGCGCTGCAGTGGTTCTTAGGGATGGTGCCGGCGGGGAGTTCAGAGATGGTCTCCTACGATCAGTTTGTGAGGCGCGTGGAGCAGAGGGTCCCGGAGCTGGAGTTGGCAGGAGGGGAGGTCTCTGAGTTAGAGTCGGCGCAGCTGGCCCGGGTTTACTTGCTGTACTTGTTCGGGGCTACTCTGTACCCGAACAAGAGGTCCACGGTACACTTGTCTTACTTGCCGGCCCTTTTTGACTTGCGGTCGGCCTCTCGGTTCGACTGGGGAGGTGCGGCCCTGGGCACGTGCTATTGCTTTTTCGGTGAGTTCTCCAGAGGGAGCAGGGCAGCTGCCGGGTACTGGAGAGTGTGGGAGGTAAGGGATCAATACTGTCTTTCAATTCCATTCCATACTTGTATTTTATCTTGCATATACTGTATTTCTGATGTCTTGATCGTTTGATTGTTTGATAACCTTGCAGTTGTGGGCTTACGAGGTGCTGAGGATGTACCCTCCGGAGAACAGGAGTCCGGACCCGAGGGTGCTTCCTCGAGCGATGGTCTGGGGACCGCTTCGCGTCGGGAAGAAGAGGTCGACGAAGACGCTTGCAGACTTCCGGTTGTACATTGACCACTTGACAGCCTCTCAGGTAAGGCTAGCTTTCCCTTTCGATAGTTCGTGCCTTTGAACTACTTCAATGCTGTTGCTGATGTCCTTTGATTGCTTTGCAGGTGGAGTGGGACCCGTGGAGGCCCGCAGGGCCTGAGCCTGAGTACCTTGCCCGGAGCAGAGTGGTGACAGCGAGCCGGGTGCTGCTGGAGTCGGCTTTCGGGTGGCGGTGGTACTTGGGCGACCGGGTGACGCGACAGTCACTCGACTCGTCCGAGTCCCTTGTCCCTGGGCCACTTCCGCCTCGTGCTTCGCACACTGGGAGGTACACTTTGAGAGAGCTGAGGAGGTTCACTGTTCCTGCTGCTGCGGCTCCCTTTTTGAGACGAGAGCGAGACTACGCCGTCTACCAGAGGCGATACTTGGCTGGGGCGCTTGGGGTGCTGGAGCACAGGGCAGTGCGGGCGGAGGCCTTAGTTGCCGGCGAGGAGAGGTCGGGACGGCGGAGTAGGTCGGGCCGCTCCAGGGAGAGGAGTGAGTTCGCAGAGTCGACCGGGCTCACTCAGCTTTCCTGGACGTTGCCTGTACGTGACCCTCAGGGGGAGGCTGCAGAGGTTCACTTTGAGCCCGCTAGGACTGAGCCGGCAGAGGTCACGGGACCGGTATGATGTACTTTCAGCTTTTGTTTATTCTCTGTTTCCCATGTCATGCTTGTCTCGTGTTTGAAATGCCTTTGACTTCCAATACATGTGACTCAGGTGCCGCTTGAGTGGGCGAGGGAGTCCATGCGCTTGATGCTTGCCATGGAGAAGAAGTTCCACCAGATAGCCAGTGGGACTCCCTTGCAGTTGCACTACCCGCCGGCAGCTCCAGCGCCTGCTGCGCAGCCTCAGGTATAACCCAGAATTCCGAATTCGATACTTATCTGCTGTGCATGTTTGTTACAATGCATGTTAGAAGTACCTGCTCTTGATCCCTGTTTCAGCATTTACATATACGCTATGCACAATATTGATATTGAATCGAATTGACAATGCAGGGACACGCTAGGGCGGCTTCTAGGCGGCGGCCAGCGGAGCCAGCCCCTCAGCAGGGCAGAGGGAAGGGGAAGGCCCCTGCTGCAGCCCAGCGATCGGTGAGGACTTCACGGCGCGAGGCCAGAGGGGTGGTGATAGCCCCCGACAGAGGGTCACCACCGCCTCAGAGAGTGCTGCGGAAGAGGGCTGCTCAGAAGCAGCCAGCGGAGGGGCCCGCGAGGAAGAAGAGGAGAGAGGAGGACGAGGACGAGGACGAGGAGGAGGAACCCGTGTCCCTCAGCAGCGGCTCTGACTCTGCTGGCGACCCCAGGTTCAGGACCACTCAGAGAGACTTAGCCGCAGCTGAGGAGAGCGAGGACGACAGCGGCGACACTGACGAGCTCTCCGACCAGTGAGGGCTACTACTGAGCCTCAGCTACTTTACTGTCTTTTCCTTTGACACTTGATTTTGATTTTGGGGCCTGCGTGCCTGTTGATTCATAGGCGGTTGTGCCTAGTACATACTTTAGTTTGCTTTTGCTCGGGCCGTTGTGCCGCTTTGTACATTCCCACCTTTTACTTTTATAGATGCATGCTTTGGATAGTATGGTAATTGCTTTTTCTGTTTATTTAACTTCCACATTGGTGGTATAGAAGTAAACAAATCAAATACTAATGACATGCATTGACAAATGCCCTGAATCGACCAACAAGCGCTAGGATATACGTAGAACTGATCTAGCTCGAATGAAAGGGAAGGAAAGCCCCAGGATACGTCGAGTATCTTTAAGACACGCGGAGGATACGGCAGTTTGGCATTGGTTGGCCGGAACGCCCAATCCTCCTCTGAAAGGGAAACTGACACTTTTGTGAGGCTATAGAGATGTACAAAGACTCGTATGAGTGGAAAACTCGGGGGAAAACGAATTGAAATGGACAATAAATCGCAAAACGCTCGAAAATGCCATAAAACGGACATAAGACGCCAAAGATGACTCGATATAGTCCCGGACTGAAACCGACACCCCCGTACAATCACATAAAGCCTATATGACGTACACGGCATGAGAAAACTTGGCACGAGACCTTCGGTATGGATTTTGAGTCTCCGTATCCTAAATTTAGGAGGATACGGGCCGCCGGAGGTCCGAATTCTTCGTTAAGCGCGACATTTCCGAACCGGTGCTTCCACACAGTCCCAAACACCCTTTATGACTTGTACAAATCGACCAATTCGCCAAACAAGCCCCAGAATTGAAAACGGTTGTTCGATGACAGTTGCTGCTGTTGCTGCTGTCTGGTGCGGGCTTCACTGGCGTGCGCCAGTAGTTGGACTGCGTACGCCAGTGGTATAGGGTATCCTGCGCACGCTTGTCAAGTTGTGGCGTGCGCCACAAAAGTACGACACAGTGCCATTCTCCTGACCAACTGTCCTTCCCCTGGCTGCCTTTTGTCTCTACCATCCCACGTTCAGAACAGTGGTTCTGGCTCCTCAGAGGGGCAGTGTACTCATTGTAAGGTAGGCTTGGATGCTAGTCCTTGGCAAATGCATCCTCGGATGAAAGAAAGATGCGTACTCAATTATAAAGACGCATGCCATGCACTTACAGAACCACAGCATTTCATTGTCTTCCCCCTATTCAGTATTTCCTCTGCAATTCTTTCCAATGGCGAATCCCATTCCCACCTTAATCCGGCCTTGGTTGACGGAAATGTTCGGCGTCGACTGGTTGAATTTCCAGTACCACGGCCTTTCCTCGTTCCGGTACTTACGGCATGTGCCAGTCCGCCCGGCTCTCTTGAGGGCCGCGCTCCGGTTCTGGGATCCCGACGTCCACGTCTTCCGCTTTGGTGATGACGAAATTTGTCCTACAGTCGAGGAGTTCCAGGCTTATCTCCGGACGTACTCTTCTCCGACGCTTGTCGTTCCGCCCTACCAAGTTAGCATGCCCAGGCTGCTGACTACGGCACTTGCCATCCCCGGAGGTCTGGCCCGTTCCATGTTAGAGGGTGGCCAGGTCCATATCTTGCAGCTGATCGAGCGATATAGTCCCGAGGGTGATCCGGAGGACATGGCTTGGCAGGCGCGGCGCCGCTTTGCTCTGGTAATCTGCCTTCTTGCCGGCTACCTGCTCATTCCTGCTGACGGGCGGGTCAGCCCTTTGCTAGTGAGTGTTGCTCTCCAAATGGAGGAGGGGGATCGGCAAAATGTGATCCCGCTGGTTCTAGCTGAGACACTCATTGGTTTGGACTTGGTGTATTCCGGGGTGTCACGCACCTTCAGCGGCAGTCCGCTGCTCCTTCAGGTAGACTCACTCAGCTCACCTTTTTCTGGTTTTTCGCACTTTCTCATTTTACCTCGACTCTCGGTTTTAGGCTATTTGCTGGGCTACTCACTTGTCTTTTCGCTCAGGCTTTATCTGGCTCCTTACTTGTCTTTTCGCTCATGCAGTTATGGCTATGTGACAAGCTGAACTTGTTGCATCCTCCGGAGGCTGGCTGGGAACTTTTTCCGAAGAGGATTCATCAACGGGAAATGAGGTACCCCGAGATGAATGAGATGGAGTGGTTTGCTTTCATGCAGGAGATACAGCCGGATGAAATTGCTTGGAGGTGTTCATGGCTAGGACTGGAGGGGATGACAGTTTATTCCGATGGTTTTGACAGGGTTGTGATTGCAGGGTTGACGCAGTTCACTTTCTACATCCCAGGCCGCGTCCTTCGTCAGCTGGGTATCCCTCAGGGGAATGTTCGCATCACTGCCGGGGACTTCCGAGTCCCGAATTTCAATGCTCAGACGCTTCATGGGTATAACAGGCGCTGGGCGGACAGGGCCTTGCAAGCGGAGTCTCCGGATTTTACTCCAAGACTGAGGAACGTTTATCGACAGTGGCTAAGAGCAGATGTGGAAGCAAGGGAAAACATTGATTGACTCCGGACCACTTTGCTGTTTTTAGAATAAACTGTGAGCCGTTAGGCTTCTCAGGCATCTGTTCTGTTTTTATGCTTAGTTGTTTTTAAGGCTTTTATGCTCAGCTTGTGTATTAGAAATAGTAATTATAAATAAAGTTGAAAGACGGAGGGTTTCCCCCTTCTGACTTCTTAATGAAATGTTGGCTCGTTCCTTGACTTTGCTTGGATCCTGACATGGCAACGGAATATTGACCACTGGATTATTTTGATAGAATGTGACCGGGTCTCAAGGTGAGACTGCCTACGTATCCCTTTTCAAGGAATCAGGTCAGAACGTAGTTCAGGCCAAGGTTCACTCGTGTATTTTACCTCTCCTTTTACGCTCTAACTTTTGCCTAGCGCCGCCTTAACAGGTTTTCGGCCTAGCGAGCTTTCGACTTTTGCCTATTTATTTTTGCCTAGACCGCCTTCACAGGTTTTCGGTCTAGCAGGCTGCTCTAACTTTTGCTTGGAACCGCCCACCCTTGTGGTTTTCGGTCCAACGAGCATCTCTCAGGGGTAGAAGCGTTTGAGTTGATCCAGGTTGACCAAAGTGCTGAATTCGTTGCCGTCGAGATCGATGAGTTGAGCAGCACCCCCGGATAGGATGGTCTTGATAATGAAGGGCCCGGATCGCTTTGGTCGAAACTTTCCACGGGCGTCGAAGACTGGTGCCCGTATTTCCTTTGTGACCATATCCCCTTCGACTAAGCCCCTGGACTTCACCTTTTTGTCAAATGCCCGGGCGATTCGACGCTGGTAACCTTGAACATGATACAGAGCCCGGAGTCTCCTTTCATCAAATAGCATTAGCTCGACAAACCTTCCGCTGAGCCACTCAGATTCTTCCAAGCCACTCTCGACCATTATCCTTAAAGAGGGAACCTCAAGCTCGATAGGAAGTACTGCTTCCATCCCATAGACCAAAGAGAAAGGAGTTGCACCGGTTGAGGTTCGAATTGACGTCCTGTAACCCCATAGCGCCAGAGGCAGCTGCTCGTGCCAATCCCTTGCGGACTCAATAGTCTTCTTGATGATCACTTCAATGTTCTTGTTTGCTGCCTCAACTGCTCCATTTGTTTGTGGACGATAGGTTGTCGACCGGTGAATATTGATGCCGAATTCTTCGAAAAGGTCCAGGACCCTCCCTTTGAAGTGACTCCCATTGTCGGAGACGAACGCCTGAGGAACTCCATAACGGTAGATGATGTTCTTTCGGATGAATTGAGCCACTTGAACCGTTGTCAGAGTTTTGTACGATTCAGCCTCGACCCACTTAGTGAAGTAATCTATTGCCACTAGTATGAACCTGTGACCATTGGAAGCAGGAGGCGAGATCATCCCGATAACATCAATTCCCCACACCGAGAAAGGCCACGGCGAGGTCATGCCGTGTAGCTTAGAGGGTGGAACATGCTGCAGGTTGGCATGGATTTGACACTTGAAACAACGCCGCACATAGTCGATGCATTGAGATTCCATTGTTGACCAGTAGTAGCCTTGCCTGAGGATCTTCCGTGCAAGCATGACTCCACTCATGTGGGGCCCGCAGACTCCTTCGTGAATCTCTTCCATTATCCTTGTTGCTTCGGCCCCGTTGACACACAGCTTGTGCATTCCGCAGTGAGACCTTCGATACAGTTTCCCTCCACAAATGATGTACTGAGCAGCCAGCCTTTGCAGAGCAACCCGATCCTTTCTCGACGCTTCAGCAGGGAACTCCCCTCTTTCGACAAAGTTCCAGATATCATGGTACCAGGGTAGGCCATCATCGACATCATCAATGGCGTTGACGTATTCATAAGCGGGCAAGTCCCTCTGTTCTATCACAATAGGTCGCATCCTGACCCCTACTGGAAGTTCGATCATTGAAGCCAAAGTCGCCAAAGCATCGGCGAATTGATTCTTCAAGCGGGGAATGTGGGTGAAAGTCACCTTATTGAAACGGGGAATCAGTTCTTCCAAATCTTGATGATAAGGCTTCAGCTTTTCCTCGCGGACCTTCCAGTCTCCATTAGCTTGAGAGATTACCAGGTTCGAATCCCCGATTATCTCAAGCTTCTCGACTCCCAATGCAATAGCAGCTTCCATTCCTACGATGCAGGCTTCATACTCGGCTTGATTGTTGGTGACGTCGAAGTTTAACTTGAAAGCGAGCGGGATATGAGCCCCAGCGGGCGTAATGAGCAATATCCCAACTCCGAAACCTCTTTGATTAGCAGCCCCATCAAAATAGAGCGTCCACACTTCTTCGACAATCGTTAACACATCCTCGTCCGGGAAATTGAAGTCCACGTCTTCAGGTCCGTCAATCGGGTGGTCGGCCAGGAATTCTGCCACAGCACGGCCCTTCACTGATTTCCTTGTGACGTGTTGGAGATCGAACTCAGCCAGCAGAAGCAACCAACGCGCTAGCTTATGGGTGAGCGCCGGCTTCTCAAACAGATACTTGATAGGATCCATCCGAGAAATCAGCTTCACCGAATAGGCTAGCATGTAGTGTCTAAGCTTTTTGGAAGCCCAAACTAACGCCCAACATGTCTTCTCCAGGGGGGTGTAACGCTCCTCACATCCCACCATTTTCTTGCTCAGATAGTAAATGGCTTTCTCGACTCCGTTATCTCCTTCCTGCGCCAGCAAACATCCCATAGACGTTGGTGTGACGGATAAATACAGGATCAAGGGTCGACCCGGTGTAGGCGGCATTAAGACTGGCGGATTTCTCAGATACGTCTTGATAGATTCGAAAGCAGCTTGGCACTTCTCTGTCCATTCAAAACGAACATCCTTTTTGAGCAGACGGAACAGCGGTTCGCAAGTAAGTGTGAGCTTGGCTATGAATCGACTGATGAACTGAACTTTTCCCAGGAAGCTTCGTACTCCCTTTTCTGACCGTGGTGGTTCCATTTCAAGGATTGCCGTAATCTTAGAGGGATCGACCTCAATTCCTCTTGCGGTGATCAGGAACCCCAACATTTTGCCTGCTGTGACCCCGAATGTGCACTTTTGTGGATTAAGACGCACGTTGTACTTGCGGAGCCTCTCGAGGAACTGCCTGAGCGCTGGAATGAAGTCCTCCTTTTTCTTTGCCTTGACAATCATGTCGTCGACGTAGACCTCAACGGTTTTGTGGATCAGATCGTGTAGCAAAGTGGTCTGGGCCCGCTGGAAAGTGCAACCGGCGTTCTTTAACCCAAACGGCATCATCACATAGCAGTAAGTACCCCACTCGGTGACGAAAGTAGTCTTCTCTTGATCCTCGGGTGCCACAAAGATCTGGTTGTATCCTGAGAATCCGTCGACAAAAGAGAGCAAGGCATGCCCCGCCGTGTTGTCCACGAGCACATCAATGTGAGGCAAGGGAAAACTATCTTTGGGGCTTGCTCTGTTCAAGTCCCTAAAGTCGACGCAGACTCGGATTCTCCCATCTTTCTTAGGAACTGGCACGATGTTGGCCACCCATTTCGGATATTCAGCAACCCTCAGGAATCCGGCGTCGATCTGCTTGGTGACTTCCTCTTTGATCTTTTCCACCCAATCTGGTCTCATTCGGCGGAGCTTCTGCTTGACTGGAACAGCCCCGGGAGCTAACGGAATTCGGTGCTGCACGATTTCAGGATCGATACCGGGCATGTCATTGTGAGACCATGCGAAGACCTCGAAGTATTCTTTGAGCAAATCAATCAGCGCAGTGCGATCCTCGGGGGACAGAGTTGAACCGATTTGCATCATCCGAGGGTTATCCTCGTCTTTCAAATTTATAGAAATTACTTCTTCGTTTAGAGGCTGAGCATGCCTTTCGTCTTCTCTTTCGATGAGGGAACGCAATTCAGCGGGAATGTTCCCATCGAAGTCCGTTCCTTCATCGTCGGGGTCGACACAGTTTATATATAATTCAGCAAAGTAATCAGAAGCAGGCTCATTCATTTCATAAAACCCAGACGGGTTACCAAGTACAGTTGACTCGAATTCAAAGTAGAAGCTATGACGTGGAGGGCCAAGAGGCACAAACTCCGACTCTGAGCTAGACCTAGACCGGACAGACTCCGTGTCAGACTCAGGCACATTGTCAATGCATGTCAAGCGTGGAGTGAAAAAGCAATTATTTAGGCTACCCTTAGCCTCTACAATGAGAGAGGTCGGATCCTCGATGACGTCCTGCGAGTCGGGCCCAAGCATCAGCACTTCGGCTTCTTCTTCTTCACCAACCAAACCTACTTGAGAGAACAGCATCTCCAAGCTTTCTTGATCAACAGCCATGACCCAGTCTGTCTCTTCCTTAGTCTGGACCAGCTGCTTCTTGAACTCTGCCTCTGCCAGCTTGTCCTTGGCTATTTCTTCTTCATCATCGGACCAGGTGTCCGCAGCAAAGATCTCAAATCCCGGAAGCCAAGTGCCCGTCTCCGGATCCCAGAATGGTTCAGGCTGACCTTCGTAAACAATGCTCCCTCCTTCGCGGATGAAGTAACTACCGGGGTTACCGTAGAGGGTTCGAAGTTTTCCCGCATCTTTCCCCCTTTTAGCCTTCTTGGCCGGAGGTGCGTACCCAAAGCCAGCTCGGCTTTCGGAAGAGGGAAAGATGGGGAATTCAGCGACCCCCTGCTGGTTGATCCCGAGCCCAAGGCCGGGCATGTGGCCCATCTTCCTCATAATATCGATCGCGGCGGAGCTAACGTAGAAGTCCTTGTCTACAGCTACGGTGAGAACGGAGCCTGCAGTGTCAAACGAGAATCCCCCAAAGTCAGAGTCTTCCTCCCCATGTGTGATCCCTAGAACGGGCTCATCCTCTTTAAGCGGGCGGATCCCAGCGTCTCCGCAAATGGTGAGGGTCCCAGTCGGAAGCCCCAGCAAGACTTTCTGGTGGAGAGTCGAGGGCACTGCCATGATATCTGACCTGTGCAACCATGGCCTTCCTAGCAACAGATTGAAAGTGGCTGGGATATCAACCACATGGAATTCCACCTCCATTTCAAAACCCTCGGCGTCGAGCTTGAGCATAATGGTACCCTCGACCACTCGGCGAGTGCTATCGTAGGCTTTGACAGCCAGGTTGGACGGTGCGAGGTCTTTCTTGGCGAATCCCAATCGGTAGGCAACCCTCAGCGGGCAGACATTAATGGCGGAGCCATTGTCAATGAGTACAGTTGGCACCCAGAGCCCCTTGCACTTGACGGTAATGTGCAATGGGCGGTTGTGGTCAGTTCCTTCAACGGGCAGATCCCGCTCGGTGAACGTAACAGAGTGTTTGGCAAGCAATGGCAGGATGAGAGAGACCAATGCTTCGGGGGTGATGTCGGTTGGTACCTTGAGACGGGCGAGAGCCCCAGACAGTCCATCGCGATGCTCCTTTGATGACGCAATCAAACCCCAAACGGATACTGCTGCAGGGATCCTTTCAAGTTGCCTCTGAATCATGTCCCCTTCCGGGATTCCAGCAAGGATGTTCGGAGTGCCTCTTTGAGCCGCTGGATTAGTGGGTTGCCCAACGGGAGGATTGGATGAGCTCCCAGCCTGTAAGTTGGCGGGCTGAAAGACTCGGCCGCTCCTCGTGACATTGGCGACATCCCACCAAGAGGTTGCACTGTTGAAATCCCAGAAATCTGCGGGTATGTCCTCCATCTTATGTTTTCCCTTATCAGTTGCTGCCACGGTTGCAGATTGGTCCTGTTCTGAAGTCAGATCTTGTTCCCAGTTCTGCATTGCTAAGTCTTCCCAAAACGTCGGATCCTGTGCTGCGGCTTCTTCGAATGGTACTCCCGGGTTGGTCACAAATGGCGTATCCCAGAAACCTGCGTCAACCAAAGCGGAGTTGACGGTCCACACCTCATTTCCCATATTGACGTCTACCACCTTTTCCTCGTCCCAAAAGTCAGCGGGCAGCGGGTTCGTATTAAGGTCGACGATTTCGTCGACTTCCCACAGATTGTCGGGCACAGCGTCCAAAGTCATAATGCGGCAATCCTCGCGGGAGATAGGCAAAACAGGGCACGGGAGATTCTCATCAATCATGTAGAGGTCGGGGTCAAGCCCTTCCTCGGCCACCTGCTCTAGGGGTTCTCCTTGTTGGAAGTCTCCCTCAGGGTAGAGTGCTTCGTAGTTGGGCAGGACCGCCTCTAGATCATAGTTGGCTGGGAACTGCCATGCTGGCTGGGAACTGCCATGTAGATTGATCAGCCTGTCCAATCAATCTACAACAACAATTCGCCATCCTGGTCCACATCGATGGAATTCAACCTACCTGATACGATCTACCTGTGGTTGTTGGAATCACTTACGCCGAAGAAGGTTTGATCCCTAGCGGCGCTAATCTATCCGCAACTGATTATTCCCCAGCAGAGTCGCCACTGTGGGCACACGCCCCAAAAATCCCGTTTTTAAGCATAGAAATTCCGGGTGCGCCCTAATCTTGCGGAAAGCGCGGCGAAGTGCTTCGCAGATCAGAGAGTCGCCACTCGGGTTTTGCGGTTTGTACCCAAGAAACCGTTCTTTTGAAAACGTTTTGGATCGTGTTTGTTTGATTTTGAAAAAAAAGGCTTTTGTAGACTGGACCGTCGTCACCTTTGATCTTGAGGTTCGGGAGCCAGATTACGAGAGGGGAAGGGTTTTATGGCACCCCTCTCGCCCAGTCCGGGGACCGGTCTCTACTCAGGCGTTTTATAAAACATTTGCATTTCTCTCTTTATTTGATCATTCTTTTAACCAATTAGGGCGGGGGAACAGTTAATAGGGATTAAAACTGTAACACATTGCATTTATGTACAAAAGATGTAACAAAATGTTTATGGATGTTTGCACTTATGTATAATAGATTGAGAACAAGCTTTTGTGGACATTTTAAGCAGACTAGAACACACTAGCGATGGAATGTTGCATACAGGATCTAGCCTGCATGCACTGGCCAGGCCACTGCATGCAGTCATGACCTGCGTGCGCCACCCCAAGACTGGCGTGCGCCGGTAGACTCAAGCTCACAGCTTCTGCTCTCAACCCTCTGGGCTCTGGAAAGGACCAGTGCACACCCAGGACAAACCACGCAGTTTATAAAGGCTACCAAACTATTACAGACAGATAAACGGGCTTAAAAGCCACCAAATAGACAGAAAACCCCTTAAACAGTGAGGGGAGGATGATCAAAGGCCTGGATGTAAGATCCATGCAAGGGCCAAGCCACTGGAATATAGACCACTAGCGCACGCCACTGATGAAAGAGCGCACGCCAGTTCTCTCTAGGTTCCAGTGCTTTGGCTCTGCACATTCTGGGCTCTGGAATAGGACCAGAGGAACCCAGAAGGCCAAACTAAGCAACAAATACAGTTAGAAAAGAAAGCAGTTCTAAATACAGAAAGCTGTAAACTGATTTTAGCATGCAGCAGGGTGATCAAAGCTTGAATAATACAAGAAAAACAATGATCCATGATCCCCACACCAGTTCTGCACCTATCACCATGACTGGCGTACGGTACTTACAACTGGCGTGCGCCACTGATTATTGTGCACGGTTTTGAAACCTTGCTAACATTAGGGCCAGGACTGGTATGGATTACCAGCCTTGACCCTGCCAGCCCCCCTCAGGGGTCAGAACAGAAAGCAGGAGCAAGAGGTATTATACCTTTGCTAGTGAGTTTGAAAGAGAGAGCTTGAGTTTTGAGCTTGAAGATGATGATGAAGGTGGATGTGGTGAAGGTTATGGACTGTGGAGAGTATTCCCTTGCTTACTCTTTCTATGGAAGAGAGAGGAAGCAAAGGAGAGTAATGGAGAAGAAAACAAAGGAACTTGAAGTCTTTATGGAGCTAACTCTTTCTTAATGATGCCAACCCCTTGCAAATGAATGCAAAGGGGGTATTTATGGAGGAGAGAAGGGCTGATCAGTTTTGGCCTTAGGGGCTGTTTGGATGGCAAGACTTTGGAGGAGCCTCCCATGCATTAAATGCATGGGACTTGGCTTGATGGAAGAGAAAGGAACAGTTCTGGCCGGAGTAATGATCAGGGGGCTGCCAGCTGACGTCAGGCGGCTACAGAAGCTCCCGCCCAGCTGGCTGAAAAAAGGTTGATTTGACTAGTGCTGACTGGCGTGCGCCACTTGTTGAGTGGCGTGCGCCAGAGAGTAGTAATGACTGACACGTGGCAGTGGTTCCTGCGCACGCTAGTCCACCACCAGCGTACTCCAGCAGGGTTTTGTTGAGGCCATTTGGTTCTGGCTTGAGGGTTCGACAAGGGTTTGAAATGGGTTTGGACGAGGTTCGGGACGCTCAAAGCTCAAACTCATCAAACAACTCGGTATGTTCTCGACCTTAATCATCATTGGGGAATCAAAGACCATAAGTAAACTAATCCGGACAGTCCAGAATAGGGTGTCTACAAGCAACACCTTGTTCGGCAACTCCAAGTACACCAATCTCCCCAACACCTCTGCAAACACTACCCAAATCGAGCCAATCAATCAGATTGTCGCTCAAACCAACAGCCCCGTTCTCAACCTCGTATCTTCGCTCAATTCTCAGCACCTCTCTTTGCTGTGTGTGGGCTCCCGCGCCTGGCGTGCGCTCGAAGAGTCGCCACCCGGATTTTTGAGATGGATGATCCGAGAAACCGATGGGTCGTTTGAAAGAAAAAGGCTTTTGATCTAGTGAAAACGTTGAGATTTTGGATCCGGGAGCCACATTACGAGCGGGGAAGGTTTTGTTGAAAAACCACCCCGCTCGCCCGGTAAAAACCGGTCTCTACTAAGCATTTTAAATGGGGGATTTAATATCATTTGAAAAACTTAACTTTAAAACATGTACGGGAAAGGGACATGGGATCTACTATAACACATTGGCGTGTTTGTGGTGCAAACTGTACAGTAATGATAAGAATGATGCAATAAATAAAAATAAAAAAAAGTTACATCAACAAACTGTCTAGACCACGACCAGCTCCTACACGGCATACTGTAATGTCGCGCACAGCTTTATAGTATGCCGTGCGGGGGACCTTTCCTGTTATCAGACTGTCATCAGCATCCAAAACGTCACCCGACCTCGGGACAGTACCATTCCTTCAAGCCATGAACACAAAACAACTTTTGTTACGTTTGATCACCCAAGATGATCTAAAAATTCTTATTTATGAAATAAAACATGGCTTGTAGATATGGTCTTGTTTCGAAAATACTGATGTCAGTATCTCAACAACAAAAACAGGCCCGATGAATGATGGCCATGATCCAGACAGCTCAGACAAGAAAACAATAGCTAACGGAACACCGCGCGCCTGAACACACTATGTCGTGCGACGCACCAAAGCGCCGCGCGGTGTAGTGTGTCCAGCACAGTAACACTTTTTTGTGCTTTTTGAATATAAAGCTCGTTTGAGACCCAAACTCGGTATAGAAAGACCGAGAAGGGCCTCGATCGGCTCCCCTTAAAGCTAAATGTGGTTTAGCCCAAGGAAACTTGATTTATAGCTTTTGATTGAAGCTTGGATGTGTTTGAAGATGAAGAGTGGAGGTTGATTTGGATTGAGTTTTGAGAGATTTGTGAGCAAATGAGTGTAGAGAGAGAGAGAGAGAAATCAATATGAGATTGATTTTGTAATAGACTAGCTTGTGGGTTGATGTAGAGAGAGAAAGAGGTGTGTGTAATGGAGATGGGTGTAAGGAGTTGTAGAGAGAGAATCAATGGGTTATTTTTAGAGAGAGAGAGAGTCTAGAAAATAGCAGAGTAACTTTACTTGGAGTTGAAGGGGTACTTCTCAACTAGAGGGGGGTGTATTTATAGGCAAAAAGATACTTGGAGTGCACCCAAAGGATAAAAAACGTGCAAAATGTGCTTTGGCCAAGCCATTTTTCAATTGCTACATCTGCAGGCGTGGCCGACAACTTTCTGCTGCTGTCAGAACTTTTCCCAAAATGCCGCGCGGCACTCCTTTCAAAGTATTGAAATTTCGTGCGGTGGAGTGATTTCTTGAAATTTTCTGAAATGCCGTGCTGCGTTTTGAAATGCCGCGAGGTGTTTCTGGAATGCCGCGCAGTATTCCGAGACAGCTCAGCACACTGAACTTCGCGGGGGCGCTCCGGACACTCTGAACTCGGATTTGGACGTGGTTCGAAGCATTGGAAAGCTTGTCGAGTCCTCTTTATAACCCAATTGGTTTCACTCAAAGGTATTTTATACATTGAAATGTGTGCCCATTTTACCCTCAGTGTGTCATGGAAAAAGTTGTTTTTGACCAAGCAAACGTGTTTTTCTCTTAGCAATTGAACCGGGGGCCACCCTATATGTTTGGGAAGGGGTTTTCTTGAGGTTAGAGAAGGAGTAAGAAAGGAGTAACAATCCAAGCCTTGAAGGTATATTTTTCCTTATTTCATCATCAGGGAAACTTAAAGATTATTCGGAGACCCAGATTGGGGTGTCTACAGTAGTCTCTCTTTAACGGAACTTAGGTACCATTGCTTGTTATAAGTGACATTAAAGATTAGACATCCCAATCCATCGCTCCAAAGTCTTTAAGTTAGATGCAAGAATGCAATAAAGGTGGTTGCGCTCATGAAGCTGCCTACGTACCCCGTTGTAGGGATCAGACCAACGTAGTTCAATTGGGACAACGCAAGTAAAGCGAGTCCCGGAGGACAAATTGCGAAAGTAAATTTGAGAAGATTGAGTGCCTGTAGTGTCAATTGTCATGAAATTTCTTGATACGAGACGAGTCCTCAGGGGACTAAAATCGAGACGAGTCCTCGGGGGACTAAAATTGAGACGAGTCCTCGGGGGACTAAAATTGAGACGAGTCCTCAGGGGGCCTAAATTGAGACGAGTCCTCAGGGGACCTAAATTGAGACAAGTCCCCAAAGGACTATAATGCAACGAGTCCGAGATGACGAAATTGCAACGAGTCCTGGAGGATGAGATGCTCGGACGGCGAAGAGACTTGATTTTTTTATTTTTTTTTGAAAAGCTTTAATTTTGAGTTTTGGAAATAACTTCAGATTGAATTTGAATGAGACTTGAATTTGAGAAGCTTGAATTTTGAAGGAGACTTGAGCTTGAATTTTGAAAGAGATTTTGAGTTTGAATAGCTTGAATTTTGAAAGAGACTTGAATTTTGAAAAGCTTGAATTTTGAAAGAGACTTGAATTTTGAAAGAAGCTTGAATTTTGGAAGAGACTTGAATTTGAATAGCTTGAATTTTGAAAACTTTGAATTTTGAAAGAAGCTTGAATTTTGAAAGAGACTTGAGCTTTGAAAAGCTTGAATTTTGGAAGAGACTTGAATTTGAATAGCTTGAATTTTGAAGAGACTTGAATTTTGAAAGAAGCTTGAATTTTGGAGATTTTGAATTTTGAAAAATACTTGAATTTGAGAATTTTAAATTTGAATAGAGACTTGAGTTTGAATAGCTTGAATTTTGAAAGAGACTTGAATTTTGAAAGAAGCTTGAATTTTGAAGAGACTTGAATTTGAAAATCTTGAATTTTGAAAGAAGCTTGAATTGAATAATTTGAATTTTGAAGAGCTTGAATTTTTGAAAGTGGCTTTAACTTAAAGAGCTTAAATTTGACGTTCGATTGGGGCAATTCATGAACGTTGATGCAAGTTGATATGTCATGGAATGTCACGTAAGCATGCAAAATCAATGCAAGTATGACAAAAGTAAGTCCCGGAGGACAAAGTGAGAGACAAAGTGAAGTCCCAGAGGACGAAGTGCAGATAAAGTGCGAGTCCCGAAGGACGAAGTGCTAGACAGAATGAAGTCCCAGAGGACAAACCACTGCTTGAGAGACTAAAAGGCTTCTAGGTCGGTTATACCATAGCTTGAGAGAAACTACAGGCTTAAAAGACCGTGGATTGATCTTGGAATTGACTCTTGAACAATCATTCGAGATTCGCCTATGACACCGAATGACAACGATGGTGATAGTCCTTGAAAAATAGGGGACGTGTCTGAGCACCCTATTTGCTTTACTGTCTTTGGCCAGTGGACCAAAATTCTCAGGAGCTTCAAATTCGGGTTGGATTCTGTGTCGGATTTGAGCTGGTATTTGCCTTAGGCCGGGGTTTGAGTCTTGGATTTTCTTTCCCTGGTAGATGGCATTGAGCCGATGTGCCCAAGTGAGTATGACCCCTAGTCTCGACAGTTTTGACAAGCAGTTGTCCAAGCGCAATCTAGGCTATGGTTCACTCGGGTATTAACACTCTCCTTTTGCGCTCTAAATTTTGCCTAGTACCGCCCTTTTGGGTTTTCGGTCTAGCGAGCCCTTTTGATTAACTGCCTTAACTTTTGCCTAGGCCGCCCTTGCGGGTTTTCGACCTAGCAGGCTTTTGCTCTAATTTTTGCTTAGGTCTGCCCGCCCTTGCGGTTTTCAGCCCAACGAGCTTCTCTCAGGGGTGGTATTCTTCCATGCGTTGAAATGACTTCCACGAGTTGAGAATTGACCAAACCGAGATGACTCTTTTGACTTTTGGCAAAAGGGGTGGATTTTGATAAGACTATGTTGACGCAAATGAGGGAGAGAAAGACGAAGCAACTTTCGAATGGGGCCCCTGATTGGACGAAGAGTTTGACTATTTTGAAATGGCAGACATGCCCAGGTTCTTGGAATTCTCCTTTTGGAATTTCAAAATTATTTTACTCCATCAATTGATTTTCATTCAAATCTTTCGATTTTGCTTTGTCAAAACACGAGAGTTTTTATCATGAACCGTTCCCCAGGTTGCTGACAATGACCCCAGTTTGGATTTTTGCTTTGGGCAATGCTTCCATGTATTGATTTTCGATCATGCCTCTTAACGCCTAGGGTTCTTGCTATCAAGTTGCGCTTTCCAATCTGAAAGGACTTTTTGGGTTGTAATGTGGGCCATGGTTTGGGCTTAACAAAGAAAGGATATTAGGCTCGAAGATTTTATTTTCTTTTGGGTTTTCAAAGCTAGCAGCTATCTTTGAATTGTAGGTGCCTTCTTTTCATTTTTCATTTGCTTTCTCATGCCTTCAATGCCTTTTAGTGTGTTTGGCACTTTCATCCTGTTGATGCTTTTGAATCTCGATGTGTTTGGTACTTTCACTTTTTTGATACTTTGAATTTCAATGTTTCTTCTGGCACTTTTATTTTTCATTTCACCCCGATGCGGGGGATAGTTGGCTAGCTGGGGTTCAAAGAATTTGATTGGGGCTCAATAGGGGCTATCAAAAGATATAACTTTATGCGTAGGATGAAAGAAACGATGGCCTTTCTTCATTTTGGATTGCGCAACCTAACAACTGAATCCTAGATGCTCTATTGAGAGGCTTTTGTTTGCATGCTCTAACTTTTGACTAGGTCAGATTTTGAAGTTTTGACCTAGCGAGCCTTTTTCAGAGTCACAACATTGCTTCTTAGAATGGATATGGCATCGAGAAGTGGTTCCTTGAAACTCTTCTTCTTTCCTGAGGTGAGGGTTCAATCAAAAATCATCTCGTGTTTTGAAGTGATTATCATGATTTTCAACTGACGGTAGAAAATAATTTCAAAATCCTGAGTTTATTACAGAGATGTGACGTTCAAAAGACAGTGACCAAACCACTAGGGGTTGACTCAAAAGACTATGACCGAACATTGGGATTGACTTGAATGCTCGTGACCGGGCCTTAGGATGAGGCTGCCTACGTATCCTATAAAGGAATCATGTCACAACGTAGTTCAGGATTACGAAACTGACTCTCTGTTCTTTTTTTCTTTTCTTTTTTTTCTTTTAAAGACTTAAAATTGAGAACACACTGACACAATAGTGAAAGGATGAAAGACTTGAGTTACAAACTGACTCAAACACAAAGATGGTTATTTAGAGGACAAAGACTTAGAGCTTGGAAACTCCCAGACTCATGGAAGATCGGACCGTTGCATGGCTCTTGATGGTTTACCCTTCTCTGGTGAAAAAGGCGGCATTGATGCAAGGATTGCGCTTGGACATGGAGTCTGGCTTTGATTGAGCAGGTGCCTTAATGACCTTGTTGTCAATGAGGTCTTGGATAGCATGACGAAGGCGGATGCAGTCGTTTGTGTTATGGCCGGGCATTTGATGGAAGATGCAGAAGGTACCGGGGTTATGGGATGCTGAGAGCTTTTGAGGTAGAGGAGCCGGAGGGAGTGGCTTGATGAGGCCAATTTTGAGGAGCTTTTCATAAACCAGAGATTGAGGTTCAGAGAAATGGGAGAAGGCCCTTGGTTTGGTTCTGCGACTTAGTTGAGGGTTCTTTGTGGTACCAGAATCTTTTCTCGTATTGTAGGCCTTACTTGCTTCAGCTAGGCCTTTGAACATTTCGAAGAGCTTCATCTTTGGGGGTAAATGCCCTTCATCCATGTCTTCCTTAGCATTTTGCTTTAGATTTGGATCCGAGACTATGAAGGTGAGGAGACTATCCATCTTTTGTGTTAAAACCTCTATTTGGATCATTTGCGTATTCATTTTCTGGCCCATTTCCTCTACAACTTTCCTCAACTCTTTAAGTTTTGTTTGCTCCGTCGTTGGTTCAAATTCCAATACTGAAATACTGGATTCATCGGGAATGAGTACAATTGGTTTAGGTAGGTGAGCGGGGATGATATAGTGAGTGGGGTCAAATATAGTGGAGCTAGTGTTGATGTGGTGGTTTGACAAGGTGCTTGATTCCTTTGGTGGCGGAAGGATGGTTTCGCTATCGATAAGGTCTTGAATTTTGTGACGGAGACGGTGACACTTATCGGTAACATGGCCAGGCATTCGGTGAAAGGCACAGAAGGCATTTGGGTCATGGTAGGCTGGAAGCTTTTTAGGCAAAGGAGTTGGAAGGAGAGGCTTGATGAGACCAGCTTTGAGGAGTTGTTCATAGAGTGTGGATAGGGGTGTGCTGAATTGGGTGAAGGTGCGGGTCGGTTTATCAGCTATCTGGTTTATTTCGAGGGGTTTGGCATTTGAGGAGTTCCCGATGTGGAAGGTATTGTTGTTTCCGAAAAGGACCTCGCCATTGTGGGGATGGAGTCCCTGGCCTTTTAAGACGGGTTCTTTCTTCTCGAGGGTACCATCCCTAAGGGCTTCTTCAACAGCCAATCCAGAATCGTAGAAGGTCTCAAAATCGGGAGACAATTACGACAAAACCATGAAGGGAGCAAAGGCACTAGGTAGGTTTTTAGTGATGATACGCATTTGCTCTTTGAGGTCTGGCTTATTGTTCATTTGGGCAGCCTTGGCTCTCCACCTTTTTACATAGTCAGCGAAGCTCTCATTTTTGCCCATTTTGGTGTTCTCAAGTTCTCGGGTGGTCATTTTCAGCTCAACGTTGAAGTTGTATTGGGACACAAAAGCCATTCCAATGTCCTCCCACGTCTTTTTCTTCGAGGGTGCCAAGGAAAGAAACCATTGTAGAGTCGGGCCAGTAAGTGACTCGTGGAACAGTTGAGCCATGGCAACTTTTTCGACCCCTCGCATGGAAAGAGACCCAACATACCCTAGCAGGTGGGCCTTTGGATCAGTAGTCCCATCGAATTTGGCAAAATCCATCCCTTTGAACTTCTCAGGCAGTTTTGCATTGGGAAATAGACTTAAACGATCCATGTCTATTTCACTCCTCCCCATCCTTTCTGTTTTGAGGATAGATTCCTCGAGTTTGTTGATCTTGGCAATCAATTCTGCCACTTGGGGGTCAGCGACGGGCGCATGCTCGGCGAGCGATGATTCAGGACTCGGAGTAGATTTAGCTGGTAGGCGGTCACTGATTTCTTGCATTGATTCGAACATCATGGTCATGTTCTTTTGGACATCAGCGACAACTGACTTGAGCTGACCATCTTGTAGACACCCCAATCTGGGTCTCCCGTTTGTTTTACTTTATTTTTCAGTTTCTTGTTTCCCCGATGATGAGATCGGATCAAACAGGCTTGGATGTGGAAAGGATTGGGCTTGGAACCCTTTTTGAACCCTTGAAACCTTCAGTCAGAACCCCAACCGAGGTTTGACCGTCGCGCGACGGTTCTTGTCACTCACGCGATAGTCAGCTTGCCAGGTGTAGGTCAAAGTCAAAGTTTGACTGTTGACCCTCGCGCGATGGTCTCAAACCCTCGCGCGATGGTTTGCGCCTGTCACTTTCACCGTAATCCAGCTGGATTTTTGTGATCATCAGGGCCATGTGGGGCTAAAACCCCGTTTTCGTCGACTGTACAGTGTTGTGCAGGCTTGGGGGATGCACCACCCCCACTCACCTTGGTGGCTCATTTCTCCACCAAGCAAGGGTGACCAGCCTTGTTGGCTGGTTGCTAGGCCAAGCCTTCCACCCACCTTGTACCACTTACTCCTCCTATATATACCCCCATTGGTTGTTCTTCCAAAGGGTTACAAAATTTCAACAAGAAGGAATTATCAAATCTAGCACAAAGTTACAATCCCAAACCACATTTCCTAGTCTTCCAATCAAGTGTTCTCCATACACTCATTTGCAAGGCTATACCATTTGATCCAATCCTTTTCCAAAAACCATTCAAGCAAAGGTATAAGATTTAACCTGTTCCTATTTTGATCCCTGAGGGGGGTTGGCAGGGCCAAGGCTGGTAATCAATACCAGTCCTGGCCCTAAAGTCAGCAGAGTTACAAGAAGCTGTGATCAGCAAAACCCTCGCGCGATGGACCCAAACACTCGCGTGATAGTTCTATCTGCAAGAGATTGGTCCACGTGGGGAAGGGGCACTGGTCATTTCTTGTTTTATTCATGAGCATGTTTGTTGTTGCTTTGTTTTAATATATAGATCACTGATGTGCATGTTAAAATAAGTTCAGTTTCTTAGCTTATTACTCTAGTTAGTTTGGAATGCCCTTGGGATGTTTCTGAACCTGTCTCAGAGTCCCAAGCATGCAAAGCAATTCCTAGAAGTCCAGTCAGAACACTCGCGCGAGTCTGTCACTCTGTCGCGCGATGGTTCACTGATTTCCAGTGGTTGCCCTTGCATGGGCAACTAGGTTTTAAGTTGTTCAGTTTCTTAGCTAGTTACTCTAGTTAGTTTGGAATGCCCTTGTGATGTTTCTGAACCTGTCTCAGAGTCCCAAGCATGCAAAGCAATTCCTGGAAGTCCAGTCAGAACACTCGCGCGAGTCTGTCACTCTGTCGCACGATGGTTCACTGATTTCCAGTGGTTGCCCTTGCATGGGCAACTAGGTTTTAAGTTGTTCAGTTTCTTAGCTAGTTACTCTAGTTAGTTTGGAATGCCCTTGGGATGTCTCTGAACATGTCTCAGAGCCCCAAGCATGCAAAGCAATTCCTGAAAGTCCAGTCAGAACCCTCGCGCGAGTCATTCACTCTGTCGCGCGACGGTTCACTGATTTCCAGTGACTGCCCTTGCATGGGCAACTTGGCCTTTGGCCCCTGTTATTTTCCCCCATTATTTAGGGGTTGTCTTTCTATTTATTTCAGTTGATTTGTAATATTTATTTACTTTCAGTACATATAAACTGCTTGGTTTGCCCCCTGGGTGTGCACTGGTCCTTCCAGAGCCCAGAAGGGGACAAAGCTCAAACTATTGGTGAGACACCAACACTCGCGCGATGATATGGAAATATCGCGCGATGGTTTACTTGCATGCAGGTTGGTCCATGCATGCAAGTTGGCCACTGCTTGTGATAATTCCATACCAGGCCACTATTTTGGTGTTTTCCCATTATTTTGAACTTTGTTCCATTTATTTCTGTAGTATTTCATCCATCCATGCCATTTGATCACATCTTGCATACGTGTTACAGTCTTAATTCCCGATTAACTGTTCCCCCGCTCTAATTGGCTAAAATTTGGTTAATAAAAGAAGAATCGTAAATATTTTCAAAATGCTCAAGTAGAGACCGATCTCCAGATTGGGCGAGAGGGGTGCCTTAAAACCCTTCCCCTCTCGTAACCTGGCTCCCGAACCCAGATATGGTTATGACGGACTGGTGCTTTCACTTTTTCAAATCAAATAGCGCGGCAGGTGCTTCGAAATACGGTTCCTTGGGTGTCGGACCTTCAAACCCGAGTGGCGACTCTGTATTTTTGAGCGCTTGCCACCTGCGCTCGCGCTCCCTCGATCCGAGGGCCTTGCCCGAAAGTTTGTCGGAAAGGGAACGGAATCCCTTCTCCGTGGGCATGCTGCCCACAGTGGCGACTCTGCTGGGGATAAATCGAACCAATATTAATTCATACTTAGGATTTAATACACTTGCGAACAATCCCTTAAAAGTCTGTCAAAACAGTGAGCTTCGCGCTGCCGAAGGTTGGAATGGTGATTTAACAGGACCCCGTGTCCGGCCAATCTAATCTGGGACTTTTTCAATTGTTCACTTGTGTAGTTTCTTCTAAAGATGAACCAAATAAAGTGAGCCAAATTTGAAAAAGCATTTTGCAAAATTACTATTCTTCTTCTCTTAATCAAATTCTAGCATTTCATTTGCATCGATGTGGGATAAGCTTCGTTGGATCGTTTTGGCAATTCGGCACGGTTTACCGGAGCCCTGGGACCCCGAATGACCAACAACATTCGACGATGATGGGTCATTCTACCGTTCGACTGTTGCTCTGCAGTTACGCGGGCAGCAGGAGGTATATCTGTGGCCCTAGTCCGAGGAACCTGTTACAAGCCAAAACCAGCCTTTGCATATACAAAGCATTAGAACTCTCCAAACTAGGACAGGTACCCACAGGTTAAGATCTATTTGCATCTAACCCCATATACTGTCTACGTGTTACAGCTTTCCCTACAGCATGAACTGTACATACATTCCGTTCTACGTAGAAGCATGTTTAGGGTGCCTTTTAGGTCCTCGATCTTCTCAGGTCTGTCTTTAAAATTACTAGGACACTGTGATGGCCTGATGAGGAGTCGTGCATCTCGATGATTCGCATTTTGCAGTTTTCCCAGTCCTTCGGACGGTGGGACTTTAGGAAATCAGAAGCTTTTCTACACCCTCGTCTGTAAACCTGTTTAGGATTCCAAACAGAAAAATGAGGGACAATGGAGTAAATATCATGATGCTTACACCAAAAGGGTAACAAGTGCCTCGTCACTTACACCGCCCGGCTAATAGCACAGTGCTGCTCACGCCAATCTGGTTATAGTATCATGGTAGTCATGCCGAATTGTTCTGACTTCAAGTTTGAAATCCCAAACGTCGGAATGGACGAAGGTCTAGACTTCTTTCGACATCCTTTAGGATCGCTCGTTCCAAACAAGGATACATATTTGAAAAGAATTCTGAGGGCCTCGAGCAGTGTCCGAACTTCTTAAGACTGACTTGTCTTCTAGTTCTAGAGTCTAGGGCGACACCGACGACGTTGGCTGCATCCGCACTTTGGTCTTTTATTTAGATTAAAGTTTCTACAACACCCCTATTAAGCCTTTTTTTACTTTGTTGCAAAGTTCTGAATCATTGCACCGCCAAGGAAAGTATCGAAGCAAGTTGCCAAACCCGCTTGGGAATGTCTGCAACTCAATCCGGTTCAAAGGCTTGTCAAGTTACAGTCCCAGTCAGTCATCACGGAAGACTCTTCGCGCTCACTTTCGGCAGCACAGCACTCAGATTCCCGGTCGGAGTCACAGTCAGATTCACCACCAGTCTTACACGAAGGGCGACCAGCCTCCCTATCATCCGCATCAAGCGTCTCCGAACCTCCCATTATGACAGAGCAGCCACAGCCACAGCCTCTTACCTTGGAAACCATGCTCATGAACCTTCAGGACAGTATCACCGCCATGCAACAGAGGGCAACTCAGACAGATACTAACATTGCCCGCCTGAATGACCTTATCCACACTCGCCTTCCACCCCCTCTCGAAGAGGAGGGCGATGATGATGAGTCTGACCAGGAATAACCCATTTTGGTTCCAGATCAGCTTCACGCAGGGCGTCTCGTTGCACTGAATCCAAGGGAAGTCCGCAGGCCTACTGCAGATCTGGCGATTGGCAGAATCGCTCAGGAAGTGCCAGCTCAGAGCCCCGACATGACCGCACTTATGGCCAAGATTGCCAAACTGGAGGAATCCATTTCCAAGACCGAAAAGATCAACGCTGGCGGAATTGATTTGGATCGTCTCTGTCTGTATCCTAACACCAGGCTTCCCGAGAAGTTCAAAATGCCTGACTTGGCCAAATTTGACGGGAGCGGTGATCCCAAGACCCACCTCTACAGTTACCATGCCGCTATGAAGCTACTCTCTGTCGAGCCGGAGGCCATGTCTCAGCTTTTCCCTCAAACCCTTTCGGGCCCTGCTTTCCATTGGTTTTTGTCACTCGACATCGCCAAAAGGAGGACCTGGGAGGATATTGGGGTTGCGTTTATTTCGCAGTATAGCTACAACTCCCAGCTGAAGATGACCACCCGGGAACTCGAGTCCACCAAGATGGAAACTAAGGAGTCTTTTGCTGACTTCGTCAAGAGATGGAGGGCCAAGGCTGCCTTAATGACTGATCACCCCAGCGAGAAGGATCAGCTCCGTATCATCGCTCGCAACCTTCAGCCCGACTATGCTAGGCATCTGGTACTCAGTCAAGCGTCTGCAAACTTTGAGACCTTCTTCGATTCTGGCCTGGCCATCGAGGATGCGCTGCAGAGTGGGATTCTGGCAAAAGGAGAATCCTCTAATCCTCCTAAAGCCAAAACTCGGGCATACTCTGGAAATGCCAATACGCTGTTTGGAACAGGGACTTACTCCAGCACGGCAACCAGTGGTTCCAACGCCACCTCCTCCAACACAACCAACCACATTGCGGATGTCAACCAGGTCCAGACTCTGCAGAATAACCGGCCTCGAAACCAACCCCGCAGCTTTTCCGCTATCGAGGCGCCTCTGTCCTCGGTCTTGGAAAGGTTGGTCAAGTCAGGGCATCTCAAGCCCCTGGATCCAACTCCTTTACCCAAAAACCCTTCGCCTAACTTCAAGGCCAACCTCTACTGTGCCTACCATCAAGGAGCGGGTCATCTCACTGACTCTTGCTTTCGCCTCCGTCATGCGATTCAGGATCTCATTGATGATGGCACGCTTGAAACCCCTCCGCCACCTCAGAAGCCTAACGTCATCGCCAATTCCCTTCCTAAGCACAATGCTGCTCCTCACATCAACCAGATATCCCTCAGCTCCACCATATTCAACCCAACTGACTATATAGCCTCAACCGATCAGCCCAGGCCGATTGTACCCTTCCCGCTCAAACCTTCTGCCGAGGTTTCTTACATACACGTGGTTGAAGGCCAGATTGTTGACACTAATGCACCTCCGGAGCAGTTACAGGATGAGGCGACTGACTCCAGTGACTCTGTCAGCTCCCTCTTCCATCAGTCAATTCCTGCTGTACAGCTCAATTCCGCCTCTTCACTTGACAGACTGTATGGAAACATGGCCGACACTAACTCGCCTCTCGATCCAGTGGGTCAGTCTCAATCCGTTCAACCTCCACCCCAAGACAGCATGCAAGCTACAGGTTGGGCCATTGCAGACAACATGGATTATGCCATCCCTATTTTCAACGAGTGGTCAAGTCTCGAAGCAGATGGGTTTCCACCACAGCCCGAAAATATTCCGTTCGATCAAGCCTGGTATGATGGCTGGATGGCTGGTTACGAAGTAGCTTTGATGGACCCTCTGGATGGTTTCTCCTTGTGCATGTTGTTTCAGCAACCTGAACCCTTGGTTCCTGAAGAAGAGTACTACTGGGATCCCGAGCCAACTTGGCATGCCCCCATGGACGTTGACCCAAATCCCCTTCAAGGCTATGCTATACCGCATTACATGCTACACTACGCAGAGGACGAACTTGTCCAGGAAGATCCACGGGTTCTGGGAGACCACGTTTCCCTCTTTAGTTCGGTCTTTGATTCAGTTTGTGATACTGATCCCGACACCGACTGCGACCCTTGCTCCTACATCATTAACGAAGAATTCCCATATCCTGAAGTGCCTTATCCGAACAACAGGGACTGCAGCATCATGGTTACGGACCTTGTCCCGCCTGCCAAACTTTGGGAAGTTGATGACATAGTGGATGTCCAAGTTGGAAATGAAGTTTGGGCAGTCAATCGATCCCTGGCTGACAGTGGTCTTTGGGATGTTCCCTTCATTACAAATCCGGAGCCTGTTGCTGAAGTGGCCGCCGTAAAAGACCTGAACTTTTGGGACTCTTTGTTAATGAAAGATCTGGCTGAGGATCTAGGCTTAGACATGGAAGTGCCCGTCTCTGCACCAACTACTGACAGAGGAAAACGCAAACTGGGAGACGTTCCCGCTAATCTCTGGGACGTGAATGAAGACCCTCAGGTCGTGCCGTCCTTGGGGAATGTTCACAATGTTACAAGGAGTGGACGAATTTTTCAGCCTGCTAATCTGCAAGCCGGGAGTTCGTCCAATCCTTCTAACCAAAGGAACGAACCCATTGCTTTCCCAAGGTCTGCACCTCTTGAGGTTTAAGCTGGGTCACCAACTGCTGATTCGGTTCAATGATAGCTGGAGCGTATTCCGGCCGCTATTTTGATCTGGGGACTGATCTGTTCGTCCAAGGAGCACTGTCAGAGGCTTTGTCACGCTCTTTCTCGTCTTGAGGTTCAAGCGGATGTCACACCTGACGCGATGATATCTCTCATCCTCCCTCCAACCTCCAAACACACTGCGGTCTTTACTGATAAGGACCTTCCAGTCGAAGGGGTCGACCACAACCGCCCTTTGCACATTACTGTCAAGTGCCGAGGACTTTGGGTTCCGACTGTTCTCATTGACAACGGATCGGCGATCAATGTCTGCCCCCTGAGGGTTGCTTATCGTTTGGGACTCGCCAAGAAGGATCTTGCACCTTCCAATCTGGCTGTCAAGGCATATGACGGCACCCGTCGCGTGGTTGAGGGTACTTTAATGCTCAAGCTCAATGCTGAGGGCTTCGAGATGGATGTGGAGTTCCATGTTGTGGACATTCCCGCAACCTTCAATCTTCTGCTTCGCAGGCCATGGCTCCATCGACCCGACATCATGGCCGTACCATCTACTCTTCACCAAAAGGTTATCCTAGGACTGCCTACTGGTACTTTGACCATCTGCGGGGATTCTGGCATTCGCCCGCTCAAGGGGGATGGGACTCCTGTTCTGGGGATTCTGCACGGCGAGGAGGACGTCGACCTCAGGGGTTTTTCTTTTGACACCTCTGGTACTGTGATGGCCATCAACGTGGATGGGAACTTCCTCATAAGCTTTGTCGCGCTGGACATTATGAGGAGGATGTCTTATTTTCCGGGCATAGGCTTAGGGTCTCGCCGGCAAAGGGTCCCGGAGTTCCTACTTTTCCTTCTAATAAAGGCCGTTTTGGTTTGGGGTACATCGCCTCTGCCGAAAATGCCAAAAGGAGGAAATATATGGAAAAACCACGGACTCTCTACGGTGGTTCCGACAGCTACTTTGTGCGCGAGGCGGGGAACGCCGCTTACACTGGACACTACGAGCCGTTTGTTCATTCTGAAACTGGGGAGCTCTTGCCTGGGTTTGAAGTTTTCGCTGATGACACCTGGTCAAGCAGTGACGATGAGCCAGCGAGGGCAGAATTCAAGAGGAAGCTTAATCAGGTGAAGGTCAAGACTGACTGGCTGGGATCCATTGATCAGGGGAATTTGGAGCTGCTCTTCCAGGAATTCTCCAAGTGGGTTTGGCTGGGGAAGCTAAAGAAGCCGAAGTGCTCATGCTCGGGCCCGACACCCTCGAGGACCCTACCTCTCTCATTGTTGAAGCCAGGGGATGCCTTAAAAATTGTGTTTTCAAACCACGCCTAACTTGCATTGACGACACTTCTGAGTCTGAGTCTGAGTCAAATACAGAGTCTGTTGCGTCGTCTAAGTCTAGCTCTGAGTCGGAGATTGTGCCTCTGGGCCCTCCACGTCATAGCTTTTATTTCGAGTTTGATTCTCTTGTACTTGGCGACCCTTCGAGGTCTTGTGAAATGAACGAGGTGTCTTCTGACTATTTCAATGATCTTTATATAAACTGTGTCGACCCTGACGATGAGGGGATAGATTTCGATGGGGATATTCCCAAGGAAATCCGTGCCTTCATTGAAAGGGAAGACGAAAGGCATGCTCAGCCATTAAAAGAAGAAGTAGTTTCTATAAACTTGAAAGATAAAAACAATCCCCGAATGGTTCAAGTGGGCTCCACGCTTTCGCCAGAGGAGCATTGTGGTTTCAAAGAGCTACTCACTGAATTCAGCGACGTTTTCGCATGGTCTCAACGAGATATGCCTGGTATTGACCCCGAGATTGTGGAGCACCAGATCCCTTTGTTGCCAGATGCTAAACCTGTGAAGCAGAAACTCAGACGGATGAGGCCGGATTGGGTTCAGAAGATCAAAGAGGAAGTTACTAAGCAGATGGACGCTGGTTTTCTCATGGTTTCTTAGTATCCCACATGGGTGGCCAACATTGTCCCTATTCCTAAGAAAAATGGGCAAATTCGAGTCTGTGTTGATTTCCGGGACTTGAACAAAGCGAGCCCCAAAGACGATTTTCCCTTGCCACACATCGATGTGCTTGTGGATAATACTGCGGGGCACGCTTTGCTCTCGTTCATGGATGGCTTTTCTGGCTACAACCAAATTCTTATGGCACCCGAGGACCGTGAGAAAACCACGTTCATCACTGAGTGGGGGACTTATTGCTATCTGGTCATGCCGTTCGGTTTGAAGAATGCTGGACCAACCTATCAGAGGGCAGCTACAACTATCTTGCACGACATGATGCATAAAGAGGTCGAGGTCTATGTCGATGACATGATCGCCAAATCCAAAACTCGAGAAGGCCACATTTCTGTGCTTAGGAAGTTCTTCAAGAGGTTGCGTAAGTTCCGCATGCGTCTTAATCCCCAGAAGTGCACCTTCGGTGTCACGGCGGTCAAAATGCTCGGTTTCATGATTACTTCTCATGGAATCGAGGTCGATCCATCTAAGATTAAGGTAGTGCTTGACATGAAGCCACCGGAGTCTGAAAAGGGAGTGCGCAGCTTTCTGGGGAAGGTTCAGTTTATCAGCAGATTCATTGCCAAGTTAACTCTAACTTGTGAGCCGATGTTTCGTCTACTCAAGAAGAATACCCCGTTCGTTTGGACAGACAAGTGTCAGGCGGCTTTCACTTCTATTCAGAACTACTTGTAAAACCCCCCCGGTCTTGATGCCACCGGTGCCCGGGAAACCTTTGATACTTTATTTGTCGGTGAATCCTTCTTCTATGGGATGTTTGCTGGCTCAGGAAGGAGACAAGGGAGTGGAGAAGGCCATTTACTATTTGAGTAAGAAGATGGTTGGTGCTGAAGAACGTTACATTGCTCTTGAAAAGAAGTGTTGGGCTCTCGTTTGGGCATCTAAAAAATTGAGACACTACATGCTGGCTTACCCAGTGAAGTTGATTTCTCGAATGGATCTTCTCAAGTATCTGTTTGAGAAGCATGCGCTTACTGGTAAGTTAGCATGTTGGTTGCTCTTGCTTGCCGAGTTTGACCTCGAATATGTCACTAGGAAGTCCGTTAAAGGGCGTGCGGTTGCAGAATTCCTTGCTGATCATCCTGTCAATGGGCCAAAGGACTCAGACTTTGTGTTTCCGGATGAGGAGGTGCTAGCAGTTGTCGAAGACACATGGACTCTCTACTTTGATGGGGCAGCTAATCAAAAAGGATATGGGATAGGAGTTTTGTTGATAACTCCCGATGGTTCTCATATTCCGCTTGCGTTTAAACTCAACTTTGATGTCACAAACAACCAAGCTGAGTATGAGGCCTGCATTGTTGGCATGGAAGCTGCCCTCACGCTTGGTGTGGAAAAGCTTGAAGTCATTGGCGATTCCAATCTTGTTGTGTCCCAAGCCAATGGGGACTGGAAAGTTCGGGAGGACAGGTTGAAGCCTTATCATCAGGACCTCGAGGATCTCATCCCTCGCTTCAACAAGGTGACCTTCACGCACATTCCCCGTCTAAAGAATCAGTTTGCTGATGCCTTGGCAACATTAGCTTCCACGGTCGAGCTCCCGCTCGGTGTCAAGCTTCGTCCAATCCTTATTGAGCAGCAGGATTTGCCTGCTTATCAATACGTCAACACCGTCGATGATGTCGATGACGGCCTACCCTGGTACCACGACATATGGAATTTCATTGAGAATGGCAGTTACCCGCCTGACGCCACTAAGAAGGATCAAACCGCTTTACGAAGGTTAGCCGCGCAATACATTCTCTGTGGAGGGAAGTTGTACCGGAGATCTCACTGCGTGATGCACAAGCTTTGTGTTAATGGCACTGAGGCCATCAGGATAATGGAGGTAATCCACGAGGGAGTCTGTGGCCCTCACATGAGTGGAGTCATGCCCGCCAGGAAGATCCTGCGGCAGGGGTACTTTTGGTCTACTATGGAGTCTCAGTGTGTGGATTATGTACGCCGCTGCCATAGGTGTCAAATCCACGCCAATCTCATACACGTCCCCCCTTCTAATCTCTTTGGCATGTCATCACCTTGGCCCTTCTCTGTTTGGGGAATTGACGTCATCGACATGATCAGGCCCTCTGCTTCGAACGGTCATCGGTTTATTTTGGTGGCAATAGATTACTTCACCAAGTGGGTTGAAGCCGAATCTTACAAAACCTTAACTGCAGTTCAGGTCGGTCAGTTCATCAGGAAGAACATCATCTATCGATACGGGGTTCCTCAGGCTTTTGTGTCAGACAATGGGGTTCATTTCAAAGGCAGGGTTTTAGAGCTCTTTGATGAGTTCAAGATTCAGATTCATCGCTCGACGGTCTATCACCCTCAGACGAATGGGGCAGTCGAAGCAGCCAACAAGAATGTCGAGACAATTATCAAGAAATCCGCAGAGTCCGCCAGGGACTGGCACGAGCAGTTGCCTCTAGCTCTTTGGGGGTATCGCACATCGATTCGAACATCAACAGGGGCAACCCCCTTTTCCCTAGTCTATGGGATGGAGGCTGTGCTTCCTATCGAGCTTAAGGTACCGACTTTGAGGATCATGGCTGAGTGTGAACTCACGGAATCCGAGTGGCTTAGTGGGAGGTTTGTTGAACTCATGCTCTTTGATGAGAGGAGGCTCCGTGCCTTGTATCATGTTCAGGGGTATCAGCGCAGAATTGCTCGGGCATTCAACAAGAAGGTGAAGTCTCGCGACTTGGCTGAGGGGGATATGGTCATAAAGGAAATCCGGGCTCTCATTTTCGATCTACGTGGTAAGTTTTGCCCGAAGCGCGCGGGACCTTACATTATCAAGACCATCCTCTCAGGTGGGGCGGCTCAGCTTATTTATCTGGACGGCAACGAGTTCAACACTCTGGTCAACCTGGATCAACTCAAGCGTTATTATCCATGAGAGATGCTCGTTGGGCCGAAAACCACAAGGGTGGGCGGTTCCAAGCAAAAATTAGAGCAAGCCTGCTAGACTGAAAACCCAAGGGGGCAGTTTAGGCAAAAATAAATAGGCATTCAATCAAAGCTCGCTAGACTGAAAACCTGTAAGGCAGTTCTAGGCAAAAATTAGAGTGCAAAAGGAGAGCCAAAATACACGAGCGAACCCTAGCTTGAACTACGTGCGACCTGATTCCTTGAAAAGGGATACGTAGGCAATCTCTCTGTGATATTCGGTCACAATCAATCAACCCGATCCATGGTCCCAAGGAGTGCCTCGACATTCAAGCGGCGCGGTGTTCAACACTTGGACCAGAAAGGGGAAAATTCTTAATCTTTCACTTTTATTCAAAACTACTACTTCAATTATACAGGCTGAGCAGAGTCTTTAAAAACAGTTAAGCATAAAAAATAGAACGAAATGCTAAAGGCCTTTACAGGCTCATAGTTTATTCTAGATTATTGGAGTCGTGTCAGGAGTCAGTCTCTATTTTGTCTCCTTGCAACCTCTTCCCTTAGCCATGCTACGTAGCGGCACTTGAGCCCCGTGCTGAAAACTGGTTCTGCTCCGCCAAGCTGTCTCAAACCCCAGTTGTGCTCATACCCTATCAGATGCTGGGCAGTAAACGTTGGAATCTGGAAATCCTCTATCCCAGCTTAATGCAGACCCTGGTTCATGCCCAATTGCCGAAGGATGCGGCCTGGAATGTAAAAGGTGAACCTGGACAGCCCAGCAATCACCATCGGCTCGAAGCCTGCAGAATTCAGGGCCATGTCCGGAATGTTCAAGGTTTTGTGCCACCAGACAATTTCACACGGGGACATCTCTCTCATGAAGGTGAACCACTCCTCCTCAGACATCTCTGGATACAACATCCCTCTCTGATGCATTCGCCCGGGCAGATGGGGCTAGTTCGCTTCAGGAGCTGCAATTAGCCCGAGTTTGTCGGACAGCCATAACTGTACGAGCGAAAAGACAAGTAAGGAGCCATATAAAGCTTGAGCGAAAAAAAAAAAAAACAAGTAAGGAGCTCCGATATAGCCTTAAGCCGAGAGTTGAGGTAAAAGCAAACTGTGCGAAAACCAGAAAAAGGTGAGCTGAGTGAGAGTTTACCTGTAATAAGAGTGGGCTACCACCGAATGTGTTTGTTTGGCCGGCGGCCACCAAATCCAGACCAATGAGTGTTTCTGCGAGCACCATAGGAACCACGTTCCTTCTGACGCCCATCTGAGCAGCCACGTCCACCAGCGAGGGATCGGGCCGTCCATTTGGAGACACCAACAGGTATGCGGCTAGTACGCCAATTGACAGAGCAAAACGGCGTCGGGCCTGCAGGGCGGTGTCCTTTGGATCACCGTCAGGCCTGTACAATTCCATCAGGCGCAGGACGTTTATTTGCCCGCCAGCCAGCAGGCTATCCGCCGCTCCCCTTGAAATGTTCAAGCAAGATTTCAGGAGCTTCGGCATGCTTTTTCTATACGGTGGTATGACAAGCACGCTGGAAGTAAAACCCTGAAGGCATGCCTGGAATTCCTCCACGGTTGGGCACAGCTCGTTGTCCCCGAATCTAAACACGTGGACGTCCAGATCCCAAAACTGCAAGGCCGTGTGGGCAGCATGCCCTTCGGAGGGAAAAGGATTTCGTTCCTTCCCGCCGTTTGCGGCCCTTTTTCTTGAAAATCGAGGGAGCACGAGCGCCGGTGGCAAGCGCTCAAAAATACAGAGTCGCCACTTGAGTTTTGAAGGTCCGACACTCAAGGATCGTATTTCGAAGCACCTGCCGCGCTGTTTGTTTTGAAAAAGTGAAGGAAACCGGTCCGTCATAACCATATCTGGGTTCGGGAGCCAGGTTACGAGAGGGGAAGGGTTTTATGGCACCCCTCTCGCCCAATCCGGAGATCGGTCTCTACTTAGGCATTTTTATGAAAACTTTTGTGATTCTTCCTTTTTTAATTAATTTTAGCCAATTAGGGCGGGGGAACAGTTAATCGGGGATTAAAACTGTAACAATTTGCAGGATGTGATCAAATGATAGCATGGATGGGTGGTATGATATATAATAAATGGTATGAATTTGAAACAGCGATCAGATGCCCAAACCAGGCTCGGGGCAGATTTGCCCTGCACGATGGCCAACTTGCATGCATGAACAGATCTGCATGCAAGTCAACCATCGCGCGAGACACACTGACGCTCGCGCGAGTGTTGTCATCTCACCACAGTCCCAAAATCATCCCCTTCTGGGCTCTGGAAGGACCAGTGCACACCCAGGAAGCAAACCAAACAGTTTATTGAAAGACTGTAAAATACTAATTATTACATAATACTCCAAGCAGGAGCCAAATGAATTGAAATACAACCCCTAAACAGTGGGGGTATTAAAACAGGGGCCAAAGGCCTAGTTACCCATGCAAGGGCTATCCATGGGAATCACAGAAGTATCGCGCGACAGAGAGTGAGTCTCGCACGACATTCCTGACTGGACTTCCAGGAATTGCTTTGCATGCTTAGGGTCCTGAGACAGATTCAGGGGATCCCAAGGGCATTCCAAACTATTTAGAGCAAATAAACTAGCTACTGTATTTTGTTTTTGCATGCATAACAGTGATCTAAAAATCAAAATGAAATACAACAGGCATGAACATATTGCAAAAATAGAAAAGGGCTAGCCTCCCTTCCCCACGAGGTCCATTCTCTTGCTGACACAAGTGTCGCGCGAGCATAGGGGACCATCGCGCGAGGGTTTAACAGCCACGAATTCTTGTAACTTTGCTGGCTTTAGGACCAGGACATGGTATTGATTACCAGCCTTGGCCCTGTCAGCCCACCTCAGGGATTAAAACAGAAACAGGTTAAACATTATACCTTTGCTTGGAAAGGGTTTGGGAATGGATTGGATTGATTGGTGTGGCCTTGCTACTAAATGTGTATGAACACACTAAGTTCAGAAGATTAGGAGGTGGTTTGGGGTTAATGACTTTGTGCTAGCTAGTGTAGGACTTGTGAAACAACCAATGAACTTCTTAATTAATTTTTGGAACCCTTAACATGGAAGATGAAGGGGGGTATTTATAGGGGGAGTGTAAGGGCTAGTTAGTGGCCAAACAAGGCCTTGGGACCAGCCAACAAGGCTGGTCACCACTTGGTTGTGAGGCTAGCCAACAAGGTGAGTGGGAGTGGTTGTGAGGGTGTGAGGGTGTAACCTGCCAGAACTCTGTTCAGCTGAGGAAAACGGGGTTCCAGCCCATGGGGACCCATGTGCCAAGCAATCATCACAAGTCCAGCTGGATTCTGTGATAGAGACAGGAGGGAAACATCGCGCGATGGTTTGGAAGTGTCGCGCGAGGGTCAACAGTCAACAGTTTGACTTTGACTACACCTGGCAAGCTAAGTGTCGCACGAGGGACACAAAGGCTCGCGCTAGGGTCAACTCTGGCTCTAGGGTTTGACTGAAGATTCTGAAAGGTTCAAAAGGTTTCGAGCAGGGTTCTAAGGTTTCCAAGCCTAATCCATTCCCAATCCAAGCTCTGTTTGATCCGATTTCATCATCGGGGAAACAAGAAAATCGTAAAACGAAGTAAAACAATTGGGAGACCCAGATTGGGGTGTCTACAGGCCGCTCTCAGGATTTCGGGGCAGAGCCTTATGCTTTTTAGGAAGCGAAAGGCGGCCAGCCCGTGAGAGCGGAAGTATAGCCAGTCACTCGCAACAAATTCTTCAAGCCACGGGTTGATTAGTGCGGGGAGTTGATTCGTCATTGGAGAGGTGTATTTGGTGGTGATTCTGCTGAAGGTATACCCTTCGCTTAAGAGACTCTGCCCATCTTATAGCCAGAGAAGGATGAAATATCCTTTACCTTTGGATGAAGTGTCCATGCAAGGTGGCCTTGTGCCTTTAATTCAAGGACGTAACTCTGAAGCCCTCAGATGACTTCTGCACGTCCAAAGCAGGTGACAGGCCCTGCCACACTTTAACTTCTGAATAAGTCAAGGCTGGCAGCTATGACAGGGTCTCTCCCTCGCGCGATGGTTTGGAAACGTCGCGCGATTAACAGAATATCGCGCGATGGTTTCATTTTGTCGCGCGAGGAATCAGTTTATTTGGGTCAAGAAATGCAGGCTACTGTCTTTTGGAGGTTGGTTTTTCACGTTTTGCTTTGAGCCAGATTTCGGATGTCCAATACTTCCAGTAAGTGATTATGGATGATTATGACTACATCGAAGTTTTATTTGTTCGAATCGCATGTTTGGGGATAATTTCGAGCCCCGAGGAAGCCATGTTCCGAATTATAACCTTGGCACAAATTTATTTCAACTGATCAAGCCATATAGAAGGTCTTGCCGCTTACAAAGTTAACACACAAAATAAAGACAGACAGCCCGGATAACCCAACGGTTTCTGAACTTATTCCGGTTACAAGTTTGTTACACAAGGGATTCAGGAACTTCCCCCTGATCTGGCCTTGACTTCTTTGCGAAGCCATTTCACATAGCGGCTCTCCAGCCACGTGGTTCCTCCAGCTCTCTTTCGTCCCAGCTATATCCGTAGATGTGCAGGTGACGGGCGTTGAAGTCCGGAAGCTCGAACAAATCCCTTCCAAAGCGTCTGTTTCCTTGACTTATCCCTAGCTGGCGCAGCACACGTCCCGGGATATAAAAGGTGAAGCTCGTCAACCCAGCTATCATCACCCTCTCAAATCTAGAGGAGTTCACCGTCATTTCCGGGAGATTCAGCCACGGACATCTCCAGACGAGATGCTCAGGGTACATGTCGTTCAGGAAGACATGCCATGCCACAGCTGACAACTCCGGGTACACCATCGGCCTTTCCACCAAGTTTCTAGGGACAAAGTCGAAACCAGCCTCCGGGGGTTCAAGCACGCCAACTTTGTCCGCAAGCCAATTCTACGTGAGAGTAAAAAAAAAAACATGTAAGGAGTCAGATATGGCCCGAGCGAAAAAACAAGTAAGGTTCATCGAGCGATCCTTACCCGAGCGTCGAGGTAAAATGAAAGTGAGCAATAGAAAAAGGAGAGTTGAGTGAGAACCTACCTAGAGCAGGAGAGGGCATCCGCTGAACATGTTCGCCTGGCCATTTTCGATCAGATCCAAACCCATAAGGATTTCCGCCAGGACTATCGGCATAATGTTTTTCCGGGTGATCATCTGGCAAGCGATGCTCACCAGTTTGGAACTAACCTTCCCGTCAGCGGGAATCAACATGTAAATAGCAAGCGTAGAGATGGAGAGCACGAGGCGTCGTTGAGCTGGCCTGACATAATCTCCGAGGCCTCCCTTCGGGCCATACAATTCGATGAGACGAGCGATGTTGAGCTCGTCGTTTTGGAGTATGCTGGAGGACAACTCCTCGGAGATGTTAAGTTTCATCCGTAGGAGTTGTTCCATATCCTCTTGAAGGGGTGGAATGGCAAGAGCATTGGCATCAGCAAAGCCCCGAAGATAGGCTTGAAACTCCTCTACCGTCGGGCACATTTCATCATTATAAAACTAGAACACATGCATGACTGGATCCCAATAACTCATGGCCGCTTCAAGAAGCATAGGGCACCGCCTAGCATGGCGAAGATCTCGAATGGAGGCCAAACCTCGAGATCGGGGACCCTCCCAATCAACGGTTTCCGACAATAGCCAAGGATCGAGCATGGCTGCAAATGGGCTTTCCATCTTTGGTGTTTAGAAGGTATTTTTGTCTATAAGAGGAGGGGGATGCCCTACATGTCTCCTCATGCCCTCCATTTATAGGAAAAAACTCATAAATTATCGCCCTTGGTTTCCGCACCATGGCCTAACTCCATGCAAGGTGTCTTACCACCTTGCCAAACCAAGGACATCCTCCCCTGAAACCACAGAGTAGCCTGCAAGACGTGGGGGAGATGATAAGGCTTCAGGCAGTAATCTGGTCAAACAAAGGCAGCTTAGCAAGGTCTGACCATCGCGCGACCGTTCCAAATTGTCGCGCGAGAGAGCTTCCCTCGCGCGATAATTCCAATCCCTCGCGCAAGGGTTTATCTGCAATTTTGACAGTTTTCAGTAGCTACTGTCTAGATTTGATCACTTTGGGTTCCAGGGGCACTTTTGCACTTTTGATGATTCCAGCAAGTCGTTATGGGCATATGTGACTGTATCCAAGCATCGGATTCGAAATGTCGCGTGTAACGAAGATTTTGGACACTCGACGGCCCATTTCAAGCTCAAATCAGGGTTTCGAGAGGCCGAAACTCATTCTAGCGGTTTTACTCAAAGTTGGTCATGCCATATAGGTCACTTGGACCTTAGGTGACTGTATGGAGGTGTCGGTTTCAGTTCGGGACATAATCGAGTCATGTTTACTGTTTTAGGCCGTTTTTGCGTTGTTTTTTAGCATTCTCGTGTCCAAGTCTCTTTTCGGGGCATTTTCTTCAATTCCGGCAAATGGGACAAGTCATGTTATTTATACTTGGTCTTGCAAAAGAGTCAGTTTTGTCTGGATCGGGTTATTTTGGATTTTGGCTCATTAATGCCCAAAATTTCATTATTTTCCCGTATCCTCGTATCCTAGCCGTATCCTGGGGTATATTTCCATTTTCTTCGCAGTTTAGTCACGTTTTGTACATACACGTGTGTCTGTGAGCAATTTTGGAGCGTTGTCAATGCAAGTTTTGGTATTAGTGGTTGGTTTTACTTTCTCTTATTCATAATGGGAAACGATAAACCCTGAAAATGCAAGTTTTATAGCTAAGCCATGATCTATCCACGTCAACAAAAGGAAACAACTGTATCTGTGGCACTTCAGCCAATCAAGAGCTATCAAAGCAGTTAGGGCACAAGCGCCCGCCAATCAAAAGGCACGCAAGCCTTTAAAAAACTGTATATGTGTCAACTAAGCTATCTACTTGGGCACGCAGGCCCGGAGTCAAAATGCAAAAGTAGAGGAGACTTCACGGGGACTCTCAGTGCTCTCCAAGCCAGTCATCACTCTCCACTTGCTCCCGAGGATCATCTTTGTACGGAGGATCATCAGCAGAGTCGTCGGAGCCGCTGCTAGAAGAGGGACATCGCTCTTCCTCTTCTTCTTCTTCTTCTTCTTCTTCTTCTTCTTCTTCTTCCTCTTCCTCATCTTCTCTCTCTTCCTCCTCTTCTTCCTCGGAAGGATCTGATAAGATCAATCGCCTCTTGCGGGCCGGCTCCTCTTGCGTTGGCTTGTCACGCATCTTGATTTGGTACTGTAGCTCAGCACGTCTAACGGCCTGCCTAGCAGCCTCTCGACTCGCAGCCACTGGCTGTGAGCTCCTGGTCTGCCACCGAGAAGTGGTGGCTGGAGGCGTGGGTTTCTTTGCCACCACCTTCTTCGGTGGTGGGTCTCGCGTGCTCTTCCTCCTAGGAACCACCCTCCCCTGTGCCTGCATTGTCATTTCATTTCAAAGCATGAGTATATATTGTGCATATTGTATTTCACATGTTGAAAGCAGGAATGTATCGAAAGTAGGAATGTATCGAAGGCAGGAATGTATCGTTTTATATACCTGTGTCCTCCGAACAACGGCTGGTCGAGCTGGCTGTGGTGTCAATGCCGGGTAGTGTAAATCCAAAGGCATACCGCTCGCCGCTCTCCTCACCACATTCTCCAAAGCTTGCATGCGTCGGACGGCCTCATTCACCCATTCAGACGGCACCTGCATGCAATTTGGGTTTATCAGTCTGGCCAACAGTAATTCAAGCATACTGAATTAAAAAGCAATAATGGAAGCTAAGTCTTACCGGCACAGTCACGGGGGTAGGCTCAGCTCTCGCAGGCACCAAGTGCAACTCTGTAGGATTCCCCTGGCTGTCAACCACAGGAATCCTCCAAAGCAGCTCCGGAGGCCCGCCAACCACGGGTCCGCTCAGGCCTCGCCTCACACGGCCTTCGCCTCCTCTCTGTCTCTCGCCAGCAACTCTCCTCTCCTCGGCAGCTCCTGCGACCTGGCTCCGCATCTCTCTCAGACTTCGGATCCCAAGCGGGCCCGCTAGGAAGTCTCTCTGGTAAACGGCATAGTCCCTTTCAAGACGCAGGTAGTGTGCCAACTCGGTATCCGGCCGCGTGAACCTCTCTAGCTCGGCCCGTGTGTACTCTCCCGTGTGTGAAGCTCGGGGCGGAAGTGGCCGTGGCACCTGGAACTCGAGATGGCCAAGTGACTGACGTGTCACCCGGTCTCCCAAGTACCACTGCCAACCGAAGGCCGACTCTAACAGCACCCTACTGGCCGTGACAGCTCTACTCTTGGCCAAGTACTCTGGCTCTGGCCCCGCTCTTCGCCAAGGATCCCAGTTGATCTGTAGTTAAGACAGGCAAGCAAAGCAGGCAATTGATCAGCGACAGCATTGGAATCAAAAAAAGGGATGCATATGGGAAGTTTCATGTTCTGTGTCATACCTGTGAGGCCCTGAGTTCGTCCAAGTATAGCCTGAAGGCGTTGAGGTCACCTCTCCCCTCCTTCTTCCCCATATTGGCCTTGCTCCATATCAGCGCACGAGGGAGGGTGCTCAAGTCTGGGTGCTTACATTGCGGCGGATACATCCGCAGTACCTCGTAAGCCCGAAGCTGTGCAATGGTCAGACAAATGCAAGTATTAGTCACAGGATATGCAATGTTTGAAATTAAAGCAGGCAAACGAACTAAGCAATCAAGTAGACAAGTATAATCAAATTTATGCTTTGTAAGGAGTTAGGATTATACCTCCCAGGCTCTCCAATAGCCGGCAGTGCTCTGCCCCGTCCTCGACGAGTCACCAAAGAAGTGGTAAGCTGCACTCAACGCCGCACCACCCCAGTCAAAGTGTGAGGCTCCTCTCAAATCCCTCAACGCCGGCAAGTAGGAGAGATGCACTTTGCTCCGCCTGTTTGGGTACAAAGTGGCACCAAACAGGTATAACAAGTATGCCCGGGCCATCTGCTCTGCCTCCCGGTCATTGGTCACCTTCTTCTTCAGGTACTTCGTGAACTGGTCGTACCGCGCCATCCCCTCCTCAATCTTGGGTGCCTCACCCAGAAACCACTCCAAGGCCGCTCTGTCCTCCTGAATCCCCGAGTCAAACGGGATAGCTCTCCTCCAACCCTTAGCCCGGTGATCGCCGCAAAGTCCGCAGGCGTCATCGTCATCTCCCCGGGAGGTAGGTGGAAGGTGTTGGTGGTATTCCTCCACCTCTCTGCAAGTGCAACCAGGACCGCGTGATCTGCCCTCGCCCATGTCAGCGTCTGTACGAACTCTCCAAAGCCCGCCTCGTCTACTAACCGCCTCACCCTCTCCGGCAAGGCCTCGTACAGCTCCAAGGACCTACACGCGCCCCCAAAGCCGCGGATGTCCCTCTGGCTCGCTCCCGCCTGTTTCAAACGCAAAGATAAGCAGCAAAAGGTATTATCAGTATACATGGATTTCATTTTCAAGTTCTAGTTAATCAATGAAGCCTACAACACATGTTTGGCTCGAGCTGTTACACGCAGGATATAAGGGATATCTCGTCATGCCATGATTCAACCTGGGAGTGTGGTGTGTTATTCTAGATTCCCGTGCATACGGAGCTTTCATTTCCAAGTTCTAGGTAATCAATGAAGCCTACAGCATATGGTTGGTTCAAGTTACTACATGCAAGGTGTATGTTACCAAGGATATATCATTTTAGCGTGGTTTGGCTCAGAAATATCACCTGCAATTCTAAGTTCAAGTGTTTTCAAGCGAATGTCGGAATTGAACTACGAGAAGCATAATATCAGAGTTGAATTACAAAATGAGTTTTTCTGAGAATATACCTCCATCCAAGTGCTAGCAATGTGGGCCCGGGGGTCTCTCAGCACGAGCTCGTCATCATAATCCTTTTGTAATGGTGCGTAAGCTGCAAAGCCCGACGGCACGAACAAGTGTGGTGTGGGAGGCACGTATGCCTCCGCTGAAAAACCAGGGTGTTTCATGGCCCTCGTCTCTGCCACTGCTGTCACTCTAGGCCCCTGCGCCTCCGCTCCGGCCCTCTCCTCGGCCTCAACGTCCCTCAAAGGCTCCTCTCTTTTCTTTCTTTCTATCTCGGCTCTCTCCGCCGCCTCCGACGCCTCAATGGCCCTGGCACGTTCCTCCCTGGCCTTCAAGACCAACTCCCCGATTGTGGGGTTATCCTCAAGAAGCCTCGCCAATGCTTCGTCACTCAAGAACTCGGCAACGTCATGTTTTGTGATCGGTCTATGACTCGATGACGTCGCCGCGGGCCAGAACAATACGTCTTCTTCCCGGAATGGAACCTCCGTTGTTTCCTCCTCAACAATAGTTCCCTTACCTTTCGTCGAGCCCCTCGGCGGGGACCCGGTCGGCTCAATGTCATCATCTTCAGCATCACTGCTTCCTCTGGCCCCAGCCTCCTCCATCGCGTGAGGCTCCTCCTCTGTCGCGCGATGGAGCCCTCTGCCACCGTCATCCCCAGAATCCACTCCGGCCACCACCGACCCTTCCACTACCATGCTCGATTCCAATGGCTCGACAGTAGCCTCTGCTCCCTCAACTCCCACTGTCGCGCGAGCCTCTGGCTCTGTCGCACGACTGTTCTCGCCACCACTAGCCTTCTGCTCGCGACCCTGTTAGCCTTCGCCGCCACCTACCACCGCTGCACCGGCGTCTGTACCAACCGCCGCTGCCGTCTGATCACCTGGTTCAAGATCCATTGGCCCTCTTCAGTCCTCCAATCAATCAACTACCTCGCCACCATCATCACCGTGGTCTGCCATGGTTGTGTGAGATGTCGTGTTTGTGTTGATTTCGCAAATGATTCAAGGATTGGGAAGGATTTGAGAGAGGAGAGATGAGTTGGGGAGGTTTTGAAGTTTTGAAACCGCCTGGTACTGTTTCTGTAACGTCCCGCGGACGTTTAAACGAGTGAAACAGCTTTGGGCCGGGTTTGGGCCTTTTTCAGATTCAAGCCCTAACCAAGAACACTCGCGCGAGTGTTCGTAACTATCGCGCGACGGTTCGTAACTGTCGCGCGACGGTTCGTTTGGGCCTCAGGCCCAATCCAGACTCTAGGTCTGGCCTGGTTTCATTTACCCCTCTTTTGGGCCTATGAAGTCTTGATATGTTCTTATAATAAATTTGAGGGTCGTTATGGAAGCTTGGCCTTCATCCCGAGGAATTTTGCATCCCCAGCAGTGGTCCGCCCAAATCAGCGATGTAGGTGGAGAAAAATAGATAGTACCTAGAACAGCGCTGAATCTCCTTCCTTTACGTGCTGTCCAACCGGAACCCTAATACCTTCGCCTGAACCCTAACCTGTAAAACAGACAAGGGGTGAGCGCACCTTTGCCTCTCGTGACAAAGGCCCTCCGATGCCTAAGTTAGTATCTCGTACTGTATCAAAACCCTAATTATCAGTAGGAAAGTGTGGAATGAATGCAACTAATTGCGTACCTTTTTCCTCCAGATTTACCTCGTATTTATAGCTATGAGCATGCTTGCTTGTCAAGCATCCTTTTGCCCCAGGTCTCCTGCCTCGTACAGGAATCCTAGCTCTCTCGGGGATCTCTTCCCCAATCAACCGAGATCCCTTACTCACAGGGTCTCTTCTTACTATGAAACTCGTTCCATAATAGGACTGTCCATTTACTTATCTTTACCGTATATTGGGTTCTTCTCCCAGAACACTTCTATTGCCTTATCTCTTAAGACAACGTTTCATCAGGTGACTCCATCTGTTCGGCACATGCTCCTGCCGAACAGATTTGTACCAACTAATGACTTCTCATGTCACTGGGCCACCCCAGCCGAACAGACTGTCTAATCTGGCGCCTTCTTGGCGCACCGGATCTTTCCGTCGTCGTTCATCTTAAAGGAGTCCCATATCACTTTCCTCATTACACGGATCTGGCACACCACGTGTTCGGCCACTATATGTACCTGTTCGGGAACACCTCCCTACAATTGCTCCCCAGCTTTTGCTCATTACTACTGTTTCGAAGATGATGAGTAAAGCTCAAAGAACGAACTTAAAAGCCGAACAAACCAGATCCCGTGCAGATATAGTCATTGGGTTTTCATTGATGTCTTTTGGCGGTTTGTCATAATTTTCTCGAAATAATGACTCCACGTGGCGTATTTCGTACACCTCACATTAAATTCGAACTGACGTTTTGGCCAAACGGTGTTTGATCGTTAGCTATCCATCTTCTGTGGCCGTTACTTTTCATGTAACGCCATCAGCGGAGACGTTTCATCTCCGTCATTTTACTCTTAAACCCAAAAAGGGTATCTTTTTGGGTTTTTACCCAAAGAGTTCGAATCTTAGTTCACTCTCTCTCTCAAAAACCAGACGAAACTGTTCATCTTCCATCTGCCATCGCCGCCGTCTGCAACTCGATTTCGTCCTAAGAAATCTTCACTACATCTCTGTAAGCCTTTCGTTCTCACCTTTTTCCCTTTTTATTCTGTGATTCTCTTTCTCAGACTCTCCTGCGTCTAGGGTTTCGATCCCATGGCAGATGATAATAATGAGCCCAAACCAGGGAAGTTTAGGAAGCTTTGTGAAACTTCGGCTGCAATGGTAGCTTTTAGAGCTGATTATAACGTCCCTGAGACCGTAGGTTTAGAACTTGCCCCTCTGGGCGCGGTCAGAAATGCTTGTACGTGGGATAGAACGTGTATCCCAATCGTGGCCATCGTCGAGGGCGGAGTTCGTTTCCCCCTTGACCCACTACTTCGTCGTGTCCTCAACTGGTACCGACTCAACCCCATGCAAGTATCCACCAATTTTTTTAGATTGGTAATGGGAGTTGTAGCTTTAAATAGAATTTTGGGGACCCAGCTAGGAATCTGGGACATCCAGTGGTGGTACAGTATTGTATTAAACCGAGAATACAATACTTACTACTTAAAAGTAAGAAAGGCAGAGAAGCGCTTTGTGCTTAACCTGCCAGACTCTGCTCGGGATCACGAGATGGACTTTCTGTACGTAACTGGAGCCTTCGAGCCCACTGGGGAAGATGGCCAAGTGGTGGGTGTCCACGTTTCCCATGAATGGGGCTTCCCACGTATGCTCCTAATTTTTGTCCCTCTGTTTTGTATTTCAGTTCATTCGTTTATCTGTACCTTAAACTGTATCACTGAATGTTCCTTGTTCCTTGTTATTTCAGCAACAAATGCCCAACCAGGGAACCAAGCTATATCCGAGCAGGGGACATCAGCAAGGTTCTAAAATACAAAGGGGTGCCAGGTACACGAACCGCTGGACGGGGACGTGACGCGAACGTTTTGCTCGGCTACGATCCAGCCTACAAGGGTTTCATTGACAGAAGACTTGCTCACCCTAGCACCAGTGGCGCCTCGACTTCGACTGCTCCCCAAGCCAGAAGTTCAAGGACAAGTGCTGGTGTAACAATTGTCGGACAGCCAGGGGAGGTTCCAATTTCCGAGGGGATCCCCTTACCTAGCTTGATACTTAGGAGGTCCTCACGTCAACAGGAGGCCAATCAACAGTAACCCAAACAACCAGCCCCTCAACTCACAAGTCAATCCTTCTCTTCTGGATACTCTCCATCCCCTCCAGGCTCAGGTACCATGTCTTACCAACCTCTGAATCTCAGCACCCTTCTCACAATCTCTCATCGGGGACGTGGTGCCCTGGGCAGGGCAGCATCCACTGGCCACGCTCCCCCGCCACCCCGTCGTACTAGGGGTCCCTCTACACGGTCCTCCTCATCTCCTCGGGAACAGGACAGTTCCTTTGAGGCTACTGATGCTCACCGGGACAAACGCCCAAGGCACCAAGAAGCCGGGGCCTCAGACCTACAAGCTGCTGCTGCTACAAGTCTAGGACCTCCTACCCCAGTCACCCAAGTAATCCACGATGCCTGGGCCCCTTAACTCACAAGGGGTGACCGCCTAGTGAATGTCGGGGATAGTGCAAGTTCTTCGGAGACTGCACTGGCCCTTGCTCAAGGGTTGCTGCTACCAGTGGACATGCAGAAGGAGTCCAAGAATTCCTCTGATCGGCTCGTATCCACTGGACTCGTCAGTGGAATCAAGGTAATCCCTAATTGTTACCTTTGCTTTTTATCCTACATTCGCCGTGGTAGCTTTAACAATGTCTGACTACAAATTGTGTTTGTCATCATATATATTTTTTAGTTTATCCAAAAAATGGTCACACTGGGCCAAAGGTATCAAGAGACAGAGGCTGAAAGGATTAGGCTGATGAATGAAAACACCAGTCTGATTCGATCAGTCTCAAGGCTGGAGAGAGAGAGAGATAAGGCCAAGCTGGAAGCCGACGGGATGAAGGTGAAGCTCGATGCAGCTGAAGAAAACCTTCGCCAGGCGTTATCAGAGATTGATAGCACCAAGAAGACAGCCCATGAAGATGGGTACAAAAGAGGTTTTGATGATGCAACAGCTAGCTATGTGGAGCAGATGCCAGGTATCTAGGACCAGATCTGGGGTGTATGCTGGGAGTCGTGCTTGACGAAGGTTGGAGTTCCTGAAGATTCCAGCCTTTGGGTGGATAACGATTTGCCTAGCAAGCGTCTTCAGCAAATCAACAACTCCGAGGAGCTCCCCTCCCCCCCCCCCTTGATGACATTGAGGAGCAGATCGACAACTTTGCCGATGCAGATGAGGAAATCCATATGGAGTCCCAAGGCGTTCCAACTGAAATCAACGGAGCAGATCCTGAGCAACAACACATTGAGGAGGGGTCAATTGATCCCATCAACCTGGAGGAGCAAACAACTGGGGGTGATACCACTACAGAGGTTCCGAGCAACATCTCCCCAGAGATCCAGAACCTGGACTGAGCTTGGTAATCCTTTCTAAACTTTCTGATTTACAATTGCAACAGCTTACTGTTTTTGGAGGTCCTGTGCGGCCGTGATCCTCAGCCCTGCGTGGCATCAGTATACTTTAATATACTTTTAACACAGGTATTTGGCCCTTTGTGGCATTACTCTGGTTTTTTGTGGCCTTTGTTTGGCCCGATCATTGGTTTGCTCGGCCTTTCGTGGCTATTTGATATTTGCAGGTGGCCCTTCGTGCCCAGACGTTCATGTTGAATTGCTAAGTGTTTCATACTTAGTTAGTTTATATGCCCATCAAGTGTATTCATACTTGGATATCAATCTAAGTTTTGCTCGTACTTAGCTATTATGTTGCTTCTAAGTTTTTCATACTTAGTACTTAAGTATTTCGTTACTTAATTGAATTCCTAGTTTTATTATCCAAGTATTTCATACTTGGGAAAGAGACAAGTTTTTCGTTCTTGCTCATAGTTTCGAGTTTTATCGTACTCAATGTATAATACCAGTTTTGTTCGTATCTGGTTAATTACTTGTAGACAAAATTTCGTTATGTCTTATTCCCAAGTGTTTCATACTTTGGAATCACTTGATTTATGCATGTTTAAGCTTCTCATACTTAAAGAGGAAATTAAGTTTTTTTATCCAAGTATTTCATACTTGGGATAGATAAGAAAGTATTTCGTACTTCTTATAAGTTTCTCGTACTTAACAATCTGTGCATACAAGTTTCTCTTGTACTTGTATAGTCTAAGTATTTTTTCGTGCTTAGATAGTAATACGTATATTCGTACGTTACAAGGCGTTCATCCTTGTTCTAAGTTTTTCGTACTTAGTTAATCTAAGTTTCTCATACTAAGATAATTGATACGCGAATTCATGCGTTCTAAGGCGTTTATACTCATTACCTACTCCTCAATACGAAGAAGGGGCAGCTTGGCCATTGTTCGTATTTAAAAAACAACCATATACCAGAAGAAACAAAATTTCTGAAAAATCAAATATGTTGCAAAAGCATAACTTTTATTCATAGTTCTCAAACTCAAGGAGTCGTTACGCGTACCCATTGCAACTAATGAAAAGTAAAAACAGAGGAATTTTCTTCGTAATTCCCATACAATTTCACAATCCTAAAACATAATAAATGATAAACAAAAAGTCTTTTTAAACAAAGAACTTTCTCAAATTGTGGACATTCCAAGGCCTTGGCACTGGGTTTCCGTCCAGATCTGCCAACCTATAAGCCCCAATGCCCACAATTTCAGTTACTCGATACGGACATTCTCAATTTGCTCCTAGCTTTCCCTCATTAGCCACTTTGGTATTGCCAAGTACTTTTCGAAGCACAAGGTCCCCAATACCAAATTCTCGAGGGTGGACATGTTTGTTGTAGCCTTTCATTAGCTGTTCCTGGTATGAGGCCAAGTGGACCAGGGCCCTTTCTCTCCTTTCTTCGGCCAGATCAAGCTCAATCTCTAGGGCCCTGTCATTACCCCCACTCCTAACCAAGGCAGTCCTGTTGGTTGGAAGGCCAACTTCCAGGGGTATAACTGCCTCTGTACCATATGCTAATGAATAAGGGGTCTCTCCCGTAGACCTCCTAGGCGTTGTTCGATGGGCCCACAACACCAGTGGTAGTTCATCAGGCCACTTGCCTTTTGCCTTATCCAACCTTTTTTCTTGATCCCATCGAGAATGGTTTTGTTGGAAGCTTCTGCTTGCCCATTGCTCTGAGGGTAAGCAGGGGTTGAGTAATAGTTTCTTATTCCATACTGGGAACAAAAAGTCTTGAACTTTTTCTGGAACTGTGCCCCATTATCTGTGATCAAAGAATAAGGGACCCCAAAGCGAGTAATGATACTCTTCCACACAAACCTTTCTATCATGGGTTCAGTGATTTTGGCCAAGGGTTCTGCCTCGATCCACTTTGTGAAGTAATCAGTGGCCACCAACAGGAACTTTCGATTTCCTGTTGCTTTATGGAGTGGACCCACGATGTCCATTCCCCACTGGGCAAATGGCCAGGGGCTAGTCAAAGGCACCAAGTCTTCGGCTGGTGTTCTTATCATAGGTGAGAACTTCTGACATTTCTCACAGATCTTAACATAGACCTTGGCATCCTCCTGCATGTGTGGCCACCAGTATCCTTGGGTAATTGCTCGGTGGGCAATAGATCTGCCCCCAGCATGGCTTCCACATGTTCCTTCGTGTATCTCATGGAGGAACTTCTGCACCATCTCGGGGTGTACACAAAGCAAATACGGCCCAGTGAAGGACTTTTTATATAGCTTCCCCTCAGGGGACAGCCAAAACCTTGCAGACTTGGTTTTGATCTTACGTGTTTCCTTCTTAACTGAAGGGAGTGTTTCATCTCGTAAAAACTCCACGATTGGATCTATCCAACTTGGTCCTTGGTTCACGTCCAGGACCAAGTCTATACTTCTGCCGATGCTCGGCTCGGCCAAGTAGTCAACTGCTACCTTTCGTTTAAACTCAGTTGGAACAGCTGCAGCCAGCCAAGCCAAAGAATTCGCATGAGAATTATGTCCAGAGCTTATCTGCTCTATACTTACCCTTTCGAAGGTATTAAGCAAACCTCTGGCTGCCTCCACGTAGGTGATAGGCGCATGATATCATAGATATGAGCGCCTAAGTAGGGCGAAATAGCGCGTTAGATGCGCGTATTATCTCATTTTCCACTTGATGTCGTGCTTTGTCTTGTTTTTGTGTTTTTGTTAGTTTTGCAGGAATAAGGCGGATTTTACGCCAAGATTGGATGAGTTGCCTTGAGGCCGGTTTGAACACTGCCGGGATGCCAAAGCGGAAGCGTGAACGTCGGGTGACGTCGTTCTCATGTCGGGTGGTCAAAACCCGTGCAAGGATTGGAAGCTGGCCATTATGCTTGGCGGTATCGATACACGTGATGCCTGTATCGATACATGGTGGTACACAAAGTGGTCCAAGGCTTAACAGGAACTTAGGTATCGATACACCCCTCATCAGTATCGATACCGAGGGGTCCAGCGGAGAATTTTTGTTTTCGTCATTCATTATTTATTCTTTCTTTATTCTGAATAATTGGGGTTTAGTATAAATATCCCTCTAAACTTCGTTTTTAGGGTTCGAACTTTTACGTAGCAGCTTTAATTTCCGTTCTTTCCGTTCCAGATTTTTTTCTTACAAGTTTTCAAAGTTTGTTCAGATCTTCGCACTCCGATAACTCATATTAATTTTTGTTCTTCATTAAAGTTGTTCGTTGGTATTCGTACAATTGATTTCTCTTATTTCTTTTTCATTCCAAGCAATAGAAGCATGATGCATGTTAGGATTTCTTTTGTTTCTCTTTCAATAATGAGTGAGTAGTCGTATAGGTAGGGTCGCGGGGTGATTAGCACACCGTGATCAGTTCGGGTACTGCTCCTGTTTTCAAACAATGGAAAAAGTAATTTTAGGTTAATAAGAACATTCGTGAGATGAACCCGGGGCATCGCCGGAGCCCATGTGAACGGGGGAATGGGGGTCCAAAACTCATTCTTCGCTGCGCATGGGTATACGGCGACCATAAAGGTTCGCATCTTTCGGGGTATCTTCTCCAAACTAAAGTTAAATGTTTTTAAGAATGCTGAATGGAGCAGGCTAATCTGGACTGGTTACGAGTGCTATGAACCCTACGACCGTACCTCCTTTTAATTATCTGAATAGTGCAATCAATTTCTTTGTTTTATTTTATCTCTCAATCAAACCGACAAGGGGTGGCTACCTAAGAGCCGTTTCAAATTCTACAACCCGAGGTTCCACAGCACACACTTCACCGTCCTTAGTGGATTCGACTCCGGTTTTACCGGATATTGTGCTATATCGGTCTCCGCCCTACGCTTGGGCAACCCATAATTTTAGGACTAGGAAATCGTCAAGCATTTTTGGCGCCGTTGCCGGGGACGGTAACGTGTGTTAAGAATTCAGGTCGTTAGATTTTATTTTTATTTTATTTCCTTTAGTTGTTCGAGTTAACATAAGCTTTAGTCATTGAGAGAGTACCGAGAGTAGCCGTGGAGGAAGAGTATTTTGGTGGTGAGTCGTTCAATATCGGTGGCCTATTTGTTGAGTTGATAATTGAACCACCGATGGCAGATCCACCAAGGTCGATGCGTGAGCTCATGCATCCTGAGAGGATCACTCCTCTCGAACCAATAGTTTTACCGACCGAGACGGTGGAGGCACGGAATGCTTTCACCATTAAGCCTGGTACGCATAATGTCCTTCCCCTCTTCTATGGGAAGGAGAATGAGGATCCGTATTATCATATCCGTTGCTTTGAGCAGTTGGTGTGCACCCTTGCCACCACTGCTCAGTGGGAGAATGCTTGCCTTAAGCTTTTCCCCTCTTCACTCAAGGATAATGCGGATAAGTGGCTGCGTATGCAAAAAGCCCAGTCTCTTACGACGTGGGCTGCTGTCCGAGATATATTTTACAAGAAATATTTCTCAGAAAGTAAGTCGAAGTACCTGACTCGCCAGATCCAGTCATATGAGCAGAAGGAGGGCGAGTCATTTTTAAGGTGTTGGGAGCGGTTCAAGGATTTGCTGTTGTCCTTGCCGCATCATGGGTTCGTGAAACACCAGTTGGTGTCATTTTTCTATTTGGGCTTGAATGTTGCTACGGTCCAACAAATTGAGTACTTCTGTAAGGAGGCGGATTTCCTCGACAAGTCCCCGGATGACGCGTGGGACTTTCTTGACGAGTTGGCCGAGAAACACCGAAGTTGGGAACCTTCTGACCTCGGTGATAGGGCCCTGGCTACTCAGGGACCCAGTGGGTCCGGCATGTTTCCTTCGAGTGTGAGAGAGCACAATGTCCAGTCTCGGCTGGACAAGATGGCCAAACAGTTAGAGGACTTGAAACTTAAGCAAGTCCATCAGGTGAATGAGGTGAGAGTCGAGGAGGTGTGTGCGTTATGTGAGTGTCTGGGGCATCTAGTCACTTCTTGCCCCGCTTTTCCTATAGTGAAAGAGGCCTACCAAAGCAATCAGGCCTACCATAGCAATCAGGCTGAGGTGAATGTGCTGTAGGTGGAGAAAAACAGATGGTACCTGGAACAGCGATGTATCTCCTTCTGTCACGTGCTGTTCGGCCGGAATCCTAATATCTTTGCATGAACCCTAACCTGTAAAACAGACAAGGGGTGAGCGCACCTCTGCCTCTCGTGGCAAAGGCCCTCCGATGCCTAAGTTAGTATCTCGTACCGTATCAAAACCCTAATTATCAGTAGGAAAGTGTAGAATGAGTGCAACTTATTGCGTACCTTTTTCCTCTAGGTTTACCTCGTATTTATAGATATGAGCATGCTTGCTTTCCAAGCATCCTTCTCGTCCCAGGCCTCCTGTCTCGTACAGGAAACCTGGCTCTTCTGGGAATCTCTTACCCAATCAACTGAGATCCCTTCCTCATAGGGTCTCTTCTCTCCATAGAACTCATCCCTTAGTAGGACTGTCTCTTGACTTATCTTTGCTGTATATCGGGTCCGTCTTACAGGACACCCCTATTGCCTTATCTCTTAAGACAACGTCTCATCAAGTAACTCCATCTGTTCGACATATGCCCCTACCGAACAGACTATACAAGTAAATGACTTCTCATGCCACTGGCTCATCTAGGCCGAACAGAATGTATCAACTAATGACTTCTCATGTCACTGGCTTATTCCAGCCGAACAGATCGTCTAATCCGGTGCCTCCTCGTAGCACTGGACCTTACCGCCGCCGTTCATCTTATATGGGGTCCCATATCACTTTCCTCATTACACGTATCTAGAACACCACGTGTTCGGCTACTATTTGCACCTGTTCGGTAACACCTCCCTACAATTGCTCCCCAGCTTTCGCTCATTATCATTTGTTCGAAGATGATGAGTGAAGCTCAAAAGTGAACTCAGGGCCGAACAGACCAGATACCGTGCAGATACAGTCATTGGGCTTCCATTGATGTCTTTTGGCGGTTTAGTCATAACTTTCTTGAAATAATGACTCCACGTGGCGTGTTTCGTACACCTCGCATTAAATTCGAACTGACGTTCCATGTAACAGCGTTTCCAGAAACTTACTTTCCGTTACCTTTTTGAGATAACGTTGTTAGGCGAGACGGTTCACTTCCGTTTCTCTGCTTTAATCCCAAAAAGGGATCTTTTTGGGTTTTCCACCCAAAGTTTCAAAAGCGTCTGTCTTCTCTCAATGAAACTAGACGAAAACTGTTCATCTCCAGTTCTGCCATCGCCGCCGTCTGCGAAACCGATTTCATCCTAGGAAATCCTTACTACATTCCTGTAAGACTTCTCATTCTTACCTCTGTTTTCATTTCATCTCGAGACTTCGTTCTCAGTTTCTTCTTCATCTAGGGTTTCGATCCTATTTCCAGATTTCTTTTCTGTTTTAGTTTCCTCTGACTTATCCATGGCGGATGAAGCTGATAGTGGCGTTAAGCCAGGAAAATTAGAAAACTCTGCGAAACGCCCGCTGCAATGGCGGCATTTAGGACTAAATACAACATTCCAGAAACCGTTGGTTTAGAACTCGCCCCTCTTGGTGCGACTAGGAATGCCTGTAAATGGGATAGAACGTGTATCCCAATCGTAGCTATTGTTGAGGGTGGAGTTCGTTTCCCCTTCGACCCATTACTTCGTCGAACTCTTAATTGGTATCGACTCAATCCCATGCAAGTGTCTACTAATTTTTTCAGATTAGTAATGGGGATTGTAGCTTTAAACAAAATCCTGGGGACCAATTTAGGAATCTGGGATATCCAATGGTGGTATAGCATTGTATTAAATCGTGAATACAATACGTACTATCTGAAAGTGAGAAAGGCAGAGAAGCGTTTCGTGCTTAACCTGCCAGACTCCGCTCGAGACCATGAGATGGACTTTCTGTATGTTACTGGAGCTTTCGAGCCCATGGGGGAGGATGGCCAGGTGGTGGGTGTCCACGTCCCCCACGAATGGGGCTTCCCACGTATGCCTCTTCTTTCTGTTCTTTTAAGTTTAGTCACCTATCCCTCTTATGTCGAAGTTTTCCCACTTAAAGTTCCATTGTTTTGTTGTTTCAGCTGAAAACGCCAATAGACGCCCAAGAAGGGAGCCAAGCTACATCCGAGAAGGGGAGATAAACACCGTTCTAAAGTACAAAGGGGTTCCAGGTACACGCACTGCTGGACGGGGACGTGACGCCAACGTTTTACTGGGATACGATCCTGCCTACAGAGGCTTTATTGACAGAAGACTTGCTCATCCGAGCACCAGTGGTGCTTCTACATCCGCCACTCCTCAACCAAGAAGTTCGAGATCTAGTGCTAGTGTGACGGTTGCCGGGCAGCAAGACGAAGTACCAGTATCTGAAGGCATCCCATTGCCTCGTTTGATACTTAGGAGATCGTCACGAAGGCAAGCCACCATAACCCAACAACAGCCCGAGCAGCCATCAGCCGAACGTGATACCAGCCAGTCATCCTCTCGCGGGTATTCCCCTTCTCCTCCTAATTTAGGTATAATGTCTCAACAGCCTTTCAACTTGGCTTCCCTCCTTACTGTTTCTTCCCGTGGACGTGGCTCTACGGGCCGTGCTTCGTCCACTGGAAATGCTCCCCCTCCTCCCAGACGTATGCGAGGTCGTGGGAGCAGTCTATCTCCTCGGGAATCCGAGTCTGGCTTGGAGGCCGGGGATGCTCATAGGGACAAACGCTCCAGAGACCAATCCACAGGAGATGGGGCGGCACAGGTTACTGGGGCAGACGAACAAGCCCCTACCCCGAACATTCAGCCACCTCCTCCATCCTGGGCCCCTCAACTCATCAGAGGTGACCGGCCGGTGACCGTGGGGGACAGTGCCAGCTCGTCTGAGACTGCTTTGGCCCTCTCCCAAGCGTTGCTACTGCCCGTAGATATGTAAAAAGAGGCCACCTCTTCATCTGATCGGCTGATATCGACCGGGCTAGTGAGTGGGATCAAGGTAAAGTACTTTCATTACTTCATTAATACCTTGACATATAAGATCCTTTATTGAATCTTACTCACTTTATCATTGAATCTCACCAGTTTATCCAAAAGATGGTCACTCTTGGCCATAAGCTGCAAGAGGTTGAGCCTGAAAGAAACAGACTTCTGAGGGACAACACTAGACAGCTCCAAACCATCACGAGGCTTGAGAGGGAGAGAGACAAAGCTAAATTGGAAGCCGATGAGATGAAGTTGAAGATGGAAGCTGCTGAGGATAACCTCAGACAAGCTTTGGCAGAAATCGATGCAACTAAAAAGGCTGCTTATGATGATGGACACCAGAAGGGTTTCGATAGGGCGACAGCTAGCTATATAGAGCAGATGCCAAACATTCAGGACCAAATATGGGCTGCTGGATGGGAGGCATGTTTGATCAAGATTGGAGCCCCTGACGATTCCACCCTCTGGGTTGACAACGATTTGCCTAGCAAACGTGTCCAGCCATCTCATGATTCCGAGGAGCCTCCTCTTGATGATGTTGAAAAGCAAATTGATGATTTTGCTGACGCAGATGAAGATATACAGATGGAGACACAAGCTGCACAATCTGGCTCTCAAGAAGCCCATCCTGAGCATCTAACCATTGAAGACACAACTACTGAACCCGTCAATTTGGAGGAGCATCCAGCTGAAGGCAGCAATGCCATTGAGGTTCCAAACAATACCCCCCCGGAAGTCCAGAACCTGGATTGACTTGGTAAGTTCTAATTCAGTCCCCTGAACTTTTAAGAACATTTTGTTGGTCCTGCGTGACCGTAGTCTTCAGCCCTGCGCGGCTTCAGTACACTTGAATACTTTTAACATAGGTATTTGGCCCTTCGTGGCACTACATTAGTTTGTTCGGCCCTTCGTGGCTTTGATTTTGCAGGGGCCCTTCGTGGCCAAGCGTTTTTGTGCTAAGTCTTTCATACTTAGTTATTTGACATGCCTATCAAGTGTGTTCATACTTGATCATCGATCTAAGTGTGCATCCCAGTTTTTTCTTACTTAGGAATGTTTCTGAGTCTGTTCTGCATATCTGCGTATGTTCCCCAAGTTTTACGTACTTGGACAGATTTCTAAGTGTACTCATACTTAGCTATTGCTTCTAAGTCTTTTCATACTTAGCAGAAAATAGGGAATTTTAAGTTTTTCGTACTTAAAAGATTGGTTAAGTTTCTCGTACTTAAAAGATTGGTTAAGTTTCTCGTACTTATTGATTGGTTAAGTTTCTCGTACTTATTGGTTTTTTCATACAATGTTCTTTTGTATGCTGTAAGGTATTACGTACCTGTTCTAGTTTTTCGTACTAGGATATTTTAATGTAAACAAGTATCTCGTACTTTTAAGTTTCTCGTACTCAGCCGTCCTGTTAAGTTTTTATCGTACTTAGCAGTGCAAACAAGTATTTCGTACTCAAATAATCTAACTTTTTATACAGATATATTTATCACGTATTTTTGTGCGTTCTATGGCGTTCATGCCAATTACCTGCTCCCCAATACGAAGGAGGGTCAACTTGATCGTTATTCGTATTCATAAGACAAGAAAGAATTATATACTTAGAAGAAACAAAATATGCATGAAAATTGCTACTTTATTCATAATTATGAAACTCAAGGAGTCGTTATGCGTACACCTTGCAACTAAAAGGAGAAAACGATGGAATTTTCTTCGTAATCCCCGCAAAATAACAAAATTCTAAAACAGAATTCGAAAAACAAAGGAATTATCTTCGTAATTCCCACACAGTAACATAATCCTAAAACAGAATTAAAAAGCAAAAAAGTCTTTTAAACAAAGAACTTCCTCAAATTGTGGACATTCCAAGGCCTTGGTACCGGGTTCCCGTCCAGGTCAGCCAATCTATAAGCCCCAATGCCCGCAATTTCTGTTACTCGATACGGTCCTTCCCAATTTGCTCCAAGCTTTCCCTCATTAGCCACTTTGGTGTTGCCAAGTACTTTTCGAAGCACAAGGTCTCCAATGCCAAATTCTCGAGGGTGGACGTGTTTATTGTAGCCTTTCATTAGCTGTTCTTGGTACGAGGCCAAATGGATCAAAGCCCTTTCCCTCCTCTCTTCGGCCAGATCAAGCGCAATTTCTAGAGCCCTGTCATTTCCCCCACTTTCAACCAACGCAGTCCTATTGGTTGGAAGTCCAACTTCCAGGGGTATGACTGCTTCTGTACCATATGCCAACGAATAGGGGGTCTCTCCCGTAGATCTCCTAGGTGTTGTTCGGCGGGCCCACAGGACCAGGGGCAGTTCATCAGGCCATTTGCCTTTTGCCTTGTCCAGCCTCTTCTTGATTCCATCAAGAATTGTTTTGTTGGAAGCTTCTGCTTGCCCATTGCTCTGAGGGTAGGCAGGGGTTGAGTAATAGTTCCTTATCCCATATTGGGAACAAAAAGTTTTGAACTTTTTCTGGAACTGTGCCCCATTATCTGTGATCAAAGAATAAGGGACCCCAAATCGAGTGATAATGCTCTTCCACACGAACCTTTCTATCATAGGTTCAGTGATTTTGGCCAAAGGTTCTGCCTCAATCCACTTGGTGAAGTAATCAGTGGCTACCAACAAGAACTTTCGATTTCCTGTTGCTTTATGCAGTGGACCCACGATGTCCATTCCCCACTGGGCAAATGGCCAAGGGCTAGTTAATGGTACTAGATCTTCGGCTGGTGTCTTTATCATGGGTGAGAACTTCTGACACTTCTCACAAATTTTAACATAGACCTTGGCATCTTCCTGCATATGTGGCCACCAATACCCTTGGGAGATTGCTCGGTGGGCAATGGATCTGCCCCCAGCATGGCTTCCACATGTTCCTTCGTGGATTTCATGGAGGAATTTTTGGACCATCTCAGGGTGCACACAAAGCAAATATGGCCCAGTGAAGGACTTCTTATATAGCTTTCCCTCGGGGGATAGCCAAAGCCTTGCAGACTTGGTTTTTATCTTGTGTGCCTCCTTTTTGTCCATAGGGAGAGTTTCATCTCGTAAGAACTCTACAATTGGATCCATCCAACTTGGTCCTTGGTTCACGTCCAGGATCAGGTCCATACTTCTTCCGATGCTCGGCTCGGCCAAGTAGTCAACTGCTACCTTTCGCTTGAGCTCAGTTGGGACAGCTGCAGCCAGCCAAGCCAAGGAATCTGCATGAGAATTCTGTCCGGAGCTTATCTGTTCTATACACACCCTTTCGAAGGTATTAAGTAGACTTTTGGCTGCCTCCACGTAGGCTGCCATCTTCTCATTTCGAGCTTCATACTCACCGGACAGTTGGTTTACGACCAATTGTGAATCACAATAAACTCTGATTCTCTTAACCTTCAGAGTTTTGGCACTGTTCAAGCCGACTAGAAGAGCCTCATACTCTGCTACATTGTTTGATGCACTGAAGCCCAGCCGAACAGATTGTTCTAACATAACACCCTCAGGAGGGAACAAAACAATGCCAATACCTGAACCAGTGTTACAGGCAGAACCATCGACAAATAATTTCCATTCTAAAGGATCCTGTTCGGCAGGGGCCTTCCCTTTTCTCTTAGATAGTTCAACTTTCTGCTCTTGTCTCGTAGGAGGCCGAGGTGCTACAGTTGGTGAAAATTCCGCCACAAAATCAGCCAATACTTGACCCTTGATTGTAGTGCGCGGCTGGTAGTCAATATCATACTGACTTAACTCAACAGACCAAGTTGAGATCCGTCCAGAGAAGTCTGCCTTTCGTAGCAGTGATCTTAAGGGAAATTCCGTATAAACCACAACTTTGTGGCTTTGGAAATAATGGGGCAGCTTTCGTGTTGCTGTCCTTAACGCAAGGACTAGTTTCTCAAGGGGCAGATACCTCGTTTCTGCGTCTAGAAGTGTTTTACTTACATAATAAACTGGGATCTGTTCGGGTCCCTTGTCCCTTAAGAGAACCGCACTTACAGCATGTTCAGAAACTGCCAGATATAAAACCAAAATCTCACCTGGGTCTGGAGTTGATAAGAGGGGAGCTTGAGCCAAATACTTCTTTAAGTCTTGGAATGCCTGCTCACATTCTACTCCCCATTCGAATCCCTCTCTTTTCTTGAGCAACTGGAAGAAAGGCCTACATTTGTCACTTGAATGGCTGATGAACCTGTTTAGGGCCGCAGCCATCCCTGTCAGCCTCTGGACTTCTTTCGTAGTCTTAGGACTTTGGAGCTTTTGTAAGGCCGTTATCTGATCAGGATTTGCCTCGATTCCTCTCAGAGTCACTAGGTGGCCCAGGAATTTCCCAGAGCCAACTCCAAACGCACATTTCGAGGCGTTGAGTTTCAACTTGTACTTCCTCAGAATTCCAAAGGCTTCTTTTAAGTCCTGAATGTGCCCCTGCCTGGTCCTGCTCTTGACTACCATATCGTCTATGTATACCTCCATAGTCTGGCCAAGAAGTTTCCTAAACATGATTGTAGCCAGCCTTTGGTAAGTTGCTCCTGCATTTCTTAGCCCAAAAGGCATAACGCTGTAGCAATACAATCCTCGTGGTGTAATGAAAGAAGTCTTCTCCTGATCAGGCCAAAACATGGCAATCTAATGGTATCCTTGATATGCGTCGAGGAAACTCATTCGTTCATACCCAGCAGTGGCGTCAACCAACTGATCAATCCTTGGGAGAGGGAAGCTATCCTTAGGACAAGCTTTATTCAAGTCTGTGAAGTCTACACAGACATGCCACTTCCCATTCTTCTTCTTTACAACCACTGTGTTGGACAGCCACTCTGGGTAATACACCTCTCGTATCGCTTTAGCCTCTAGCAAACGATCCACCTCTTCAATAACAGCATCAACATGCTGTACTGCTGCCCTTCTTTTCTTCTGAATAACGGGCTTGTGCTGCGGGTCGACATTTAGGTGGTGACAGATCACATCTGCATCCACTCCAGGCATCTCCTCTGGTACCCATGCAAACACATCAACATGTTCTTTCAAAAAACCTATCAATTCGGACTCTTCCTCATCCGGTAGTGACTCTCCAATCAGAAAATACCTTTCGGGATCAGTTTCGTTGATCTGTATTTTCTTTAGGCCTTCCACTACTTTGTCTGTTGGATTTCTCCCAACGTCTTCAACAGTTGGCTGATCTGCCTCTACTGTATGAACTTGATGGGCCTTCGGAACTTTCTTGATGATTGAAATCAAGCACTGTTGTGCTGATTTTTGGTTCCCTTTTATCTTTTCGATCCCGTGGGATCCTGGGAATTTCACCATCTGGTGATAGGTGGAAGAAATAGCTCTCATCTTGTGTAACCAAGTCCTTCCTATGATTGCATTATAGGAGGATGGTACATCTACAACTAAAAAATCCGTTCTCAGGACCACTGTTCCTGCCCGAACGGGCACTGTCACCTTTCCAAGGGGCCATACTGCACTTGCACCAAATCCAACCAAAGGCGTAATAGACTGTTCCAAATCTGTCTGCTTCAGCCCCAACTTCTTGAATGCATCATAATACAATACCTCTGTACAGCTCCCATAATCTACCAGGATTCTCTCAATGTCATATTCCCCAATTCGTAGGGTTATGACTAATGCATCGTTGTGGGGCACCTGGACCTCTTTCAGATCTTCATCTGTAAAGACTATAGCTTCATTGGGCATATCATTCTCTCGCCCCCTCTTATTTCCCACTCGCATAACATACTGGTCATGCTTGACCTGCCTCTGCATCAATCTCACCTCATTCCTCGTATAAGGTGTGGCCAATCCATGTATCATATGGATTACCCCCCTAGGATTCTGCTCGTAATCCAACTCCATTGCTTTCCCTTTATCTTTGGGATCGTCCTGAATAAATTCCTTAAGGTAACCACGAGAGACCAAATCATCGAGATGTTTCTTGTACATCTCACAATCCTCTGTCATATGACCCCAATCCTTGTGGTAACTGCAGTGCTGATTCGTAGCACGTTTTGCTTCCTTATCTCCACCTAGACTTGGGGGCCATTTGAAGAAAGGCTGATTCTTTATTCGATAAAGAATCCTGTAGATTGGCTCTTTCCAAACCGTGGTTATCGAAAAGAACGACTTTGGATCAGGCGCCTGTTTTTCCTTGTAAGGCTCTTTCTTAGCCTGCCCGTATTCTTTCCTATAGGTCTTGGGCTCTGGCTTATCAAACTTCTTTGCTGGAGTTTTTGGCTGTTCGGCAACAGCTCTGCCTTCCTCCCGGAGTATGTCATCCTCCATCCTTGCGTGTTGTTCGATACACTCCATTAGCCTGGCCAGCGATGACACATGATGCTTATTCAATGACCGGCGTAACTCTCCCCGAACAGGCAAGCCAGTTTTGAATGTTGCAATAGCATACTCCTCACTGCAACTGTCTATCTCGTTAAAGGTCTCCCAGTATTTCTTTGCATAATCTCTGATTGGCTCGCCATCCTCCTGCTTCATCATTGAGAGACTTTCGAATGTTTTGGGAGCCTTTCTACTTGTTAAAAACCGAGCAGTGAACTCTTCTGCTAACTGTGTCCATCCTCTTATGGAACGTGGTTCCAACTTATGAAACCACGATAAAGCCACCTTTCCCAAGCTTGAAGGGAACATCTTGCACATGATGGCATCATCTCCATCATGCATGAACATTGCCTGTTGGTAATGTTGCACATGAGCAATGGGATCTGCACTTGTCTCGTAAGGCACGAACGACCCGTGCTTCACTCTGCTCGGCAGACGCGCGTCCTGCAGCCTTTTTGAAAAGGGTGACGCCGCTATATTACTCAGGGCCCGTCCTGCTGCTTCACGTGCAGTCATAGACCCATCCTCTCGCTTCTTGGATTTGTGGGTTACTGCCCTGTTCCAATCACTAGCAGGTCTCTCATGCCTGTCTCTGGGATGTTTTCTCACGCCTTCCTCGGGCGAGGAGCTTCGGCTCCTGCTTCCCTTGTAACGCGGGGGAGTTCTTTGCTTGCTTGGACTGCTGCTCCTTCTTTTTCGTGAAGAAACTCTCTTCTTGGGAGGAGTGGGGCTTCTGGACCTGCTCCTCCCCCTTCGCGAAGGGGCCTTTTTGTATCGTACCATGGCCAGTCCGTCTCCCCCTGATCTCCTTCCTGATAACCCAGAGTCCTCAGGATGCTTATGGACCCGCTCTAATTCTCGGATCTCATGTTCCCTTTTCCGAATTAGTCGAGCATATTCCTCGACTTCCTACCTCTTTTTATCGAGGATATCCTCGTTGTTGTGCACACTTCTCGAATGTGCAACTGATTCTCCCCTGTGATGGGATTTGCTCCTTCTCGTGGAGGTTGCAGCCGTTTTGCCTTCCCTATTCTTGGAGTTGTCGTGGATGGTAAGAGGATCCTTGCTCGTAGTCCTCTTATCATGCCCGCTAGTTGGCTTTCTTGGAGCACCTGGTGGGGACTTATCCCCTCCGCCACCAGCCTGGTTTTTGTCCGTAATTGGTGTGACTGGATCTACCTCCACCATGGTCGTATTTCAAAAGGGAACTCTTTCGTTTCCCACAGACGGCGCCAATTGTAGGTGGAGAAAAACAGATGGTACCTGGAACAGCGATGTATCTCCTTCTGTCACGTGCTGTTCGGCCGGAATCCTAATATCTTTGCCTGAACCCTAACCTGTAAAACAGACAAGGGGTGAGTGCACCTCTGCCTCTCGTGGCAAAGGCCCTCCGATGCCTAAGTTAGTATCTCGTACCGTATCAAAACCCTAATTATCAGTAGGAAAGTGTAGAATGAGTGCAACTTATTGCGTACCTTTTTCCTCTAGGTTTACCTCGTATTTATAGATATGAGCATGCTTGCTTTCCAAGCATCCTTCTCGTCCCAGGCCTCCTGTCTCGTACAGGAAACCTGGCTCTTCTGGGAATCTCTTACCCAATCAACTGAGATCCCTTCCTCATAGGGTCTCTTCTCTCCATAGAACTCATCCCTTAGTAGGACTGTCTCTTGACTTATCTTTGCTGTATATCGGGTCCGTCTTACAGGACACCCCTATTGCCTTATCTCTTAAGACAACGTCTCATCAAGTAACTCCATCTGTTCGGCATATGCCCCTACCGAACAGACTATACAAGTAAATGACTTCTCATGCCACTGGCTCATCTAGGCCGAACATAATGTATCAACTAATGACTTCTCATGTCACCGGCTTATTCCAGCCGAACAGATCGTCTAATCCGGTGCCTCCTCGTAGCACTGGACCTTACCGCCGCCGTTCATCTTATATGGGGTCCCATATCACTTTCCTCATTACACGTATCTAGAACACCACGTGTTCGGCTACTATTTGCACATGTTCGGTAACACCTCCCTACACCAGCGTTGGGATCCATATTCTAATACCTACAATCCTGGGTGGGCCCAAAACCCACTTCTGGGTTGGAGGGATCAAAAAGCCCTGGGCACCACCTCCGCAGCAGTCCGTCCAGCAGTTTCGGCCACCTCAAGGCCAAATTACCCAGTTCTGTTACCCACCTCAGCAGCAACAGGTGTTTGGTCCTTCATCTTTAAGACCACCCCCAGGCATTAACCATCCCCCGCGGGATAAGCAGACTGATGAGATGATGAAGGCTCTCATGCAGTCTCAGATTAGCTTCACTGATCAGACTAAGCAGGCGATTGGTGACATTAGAACCCAATTGACCCAGTTGACGGCGGCAGTTGGACAAGTCCAACAGGAGAAGGGAAAGTTTCCTTCTCAACCATAAGTCAATGCCGCCGGTACTCAATATGTGGGCGATTTTTCTGGCCCAAGTAATTTGAATCTCAGTCTGGAAGAGGCTAAAGTGATCACCACTCTCAGAAGTGGGAAGGTGTTCAACAAGGACTTATCTCCCAAGCAAAAATCGGTGCCACCCCCGGTGCCGGTAGGTGCACTAGTAGTCATTCCAGACTTAGGAAGTATCCCTGAGGAAGAGAAAGAGGCGGAGTCTCCTAAAGTGGTGGTGCCTGCACCTGCAGTCCCCATGACTCCATCGCCACTTGTTGCTCCATATCCAAATCGCTTGGTGGCGAAGCCTAAAGTCAATGTGAACTTTCAAATGCTTGAATTATTCAAGAAAGTTCAGTTTCCTATCTCTTTGATGGAAGCCATTGACGCAATTCCTCAGTTTGCGAAGGTTTTAAAGGATCTGTGCACTTCAAAACGGAGGATTAAGAGTCAGGACAAAGTGCTCCTGACGGAGCAGGTGAGCTCCATCCTCCAGGCTGATATTCCGATAAAGCGTAAGGACCCCGGTTGTCCCACCATTCCCATAGCTATCGCAGGTCATAAGTTCGAAAAGGCTTTGCTGGATTTAGGAGCAAGTGTCAACTTGCTCCCATATTCGGTCTACTTGAAGCTTGGCTTAGGCGATTTGAGAGCCACACCGGTCACGCTATAGTTGGCTGACCGGAGTGTGAGAATTCCAAAGGGGGTGGTGGAGGATGTTTTAATTCAAGTGGGCGAGTTTCTGTTTCCAGTCGACTTTATTGTCTTGGATACTTGCCCAATACCAGAGGTCTTTGAAAAGACTCCTATCATCCTGGGCCGTCCTTTTTTAGCCACCTCCAGTGCTGTCATGAATTGCAAAACTGGACAAGTCCAACTGTCGTTTGGGGACTTGAAAATGGAGGTGAAAGTGTTTAATGCGGATAGCCGAGTCAAGGATGATGAGGAAGTGTATGCGGTGAGTTTGATCGACACGCTGGTGCAAGAGCATGTCGATAATATTTTGTATAAGGATCTTCTGGAGATAGCCAATGAGGCGTCATTCTTAGATTCTCCAGAATTAGGGAGTTTGAAGGAGGTGTTTGCAATAGAGGATATGTGTGGCGTCGCTTGGGACCCAGTTCTTGAGCCGCTGGGTGCCCCATTGTCTATAGCTCTCCCATCGTCGGTCCAACCGGATGATTTTGTGGAGGTGTTGGTCGACTCTGGATGAAATAGGTGAACCGTTTGAGGTGTTGGTCGATCCTGTTTATTCGGACGACCCTGTTGCATAGCCGTTGGGCTATGTTCTGACGGGTAGCTTTTGCGTACCACTCTCTTCACTGAGAAGTGGACCCGGCCCCTAGTAATAGGGGTACCCATCATTGACTTGGGTTTTATAGCTTTGCACGCCGCTATTAAAATAAGGATCGTGTGCCCAGCTCCGGTTAGTAAGGGCAATTTTGTGTCAGGTGACATTGGATTTTACTAAGTTCTTTTGGTTTTGGCACAATCTATGTATATTTTTCTTTGATTTCTTAGTTCCTTATTTCTTGTCTTTTGCTTAGTTGTTTTTCGTCTCTCATATAAAAAAAATTGAAAATTGAAAAAAAACAAAACAAAAAAAATTAGCATAATGGTCTTGTATAGCCACCCGTTCCTTGCCTACCGGCGCGGGATGGGGAGAAAAGTATGACACATTAATCGCGTGAAGATTTAGTGGAGTTTTCTTCTTTTTATTTTTTGTTTTAGGAGCCCGAATACCACGACCGGGCAGTACTAATGTCTTTCGCAGGATTTGGTGGCTTGCGTGGAGGCCGGAAACGGCAAATTCCTCGAACATCGGCCGAGGTCATGGTGGTTGGCTGCCACTCGTAGGTCCATTTCTTCTCCCTTGTGCTTTCTTTTGCTGTGTCTCCATGCTCTGGGGACATAGCATGTTTCTAGTTGGGGGGAGGGTATACTTTGTACATGTTTTTGTGCATTGCTAGGGTATTTTTATATATATATATATATATATATATATATATATTTTAATTATTTTTCGGGGATACGTTTGTTATACTTGATTGTATGATTAGGCGAGCATGTTAGAATTTGCAGAATTATTATGCCTGTTTAATTCAAATTCATGCATATATTTGGCGCCCTTTGTGAACATGTTTGTGCCGTCGATGACGTTGAGTATGTGTCCCCACGTAATTAATAGTGCATCCTGATAAACATTCCCATGTTCTTTGTTTTCTTTTTCTCGCATTTGCGGAAAATAGTAGGCTTTTGTTTCACAATTGAGTAGCTAGATATTTTGCATGCATTAGTGAGAGTTGGTAACGTGCATAGGGGATGAGACAAGGCATTTTTGCATGATTAGACCACATACGAGTCCCTTTGACCAATCTTAAACCAGTTCGAGTCAGTTCCTGAGTCTAGCCTAGGAAACCGGTTTTGGGTTGGATTGTAGTTGGGGGGTCTAGCTTTGTGCATCATGGGTGCTTGTTGCATTGGATTTGGAGCATCGTTGTTGTCGGAAGTGAAAGTGAAGAAGTCGTGATGGGTGCCATGTTTTGGAACCAAACCCAACCTTCAAGCCATAAAGCTAAGTCAAAAAAAAGAATTTGAAAAAAAAAACGTGGAATATAAAAGGGAGTTGAGGCAAGTTGGGAGGAATCAGCACCTGTTGGCACATCAAAATAAATGATTGAATGATCATGTTACAAGGCAGTCCTCAGCTCCGTATCAGCCGCTTCAGTTTCCGGACTTAGAGGTCAGTGACGACTTTGTCGAGAGCAATTCGGAATGATCATTGGACTCCCGTGATGCATGAGGCTAGTGTGGTGGTGGTGTTATTTTATGTGATATTTTGAGTCGTTAGTGTCGGTGGAATATTTTTATTTTCTGTTATTTCATGTGAGTCTGTAATAAGCTTTGTGATTGTTATTTTGTTTTATCGTTTGAATATGGTTTGGTTGGCACCAATGGGTGCATATCGGGTAGTTAAGGGGAAGGTGGAGGCCAGTCTGGGTAGTTTACCTTGCGTTACTATAGGCCGTCGCCTAATTTTGCAGTTTCCCTTTCGTTGGAACCACGGTCAATACAAGCTTATTTGAGTCCTTAGTGGATCATGCGCACGTTGTTTAACTCTCGCTCATGCATGTTTAATATTAATGTCACTCATTTTGTGGAATCGTGATTGTATATATTGTGCTTTTATTCTTTGTAAGCGTTGTCTTTGATTGGCACGTGGTGGCCTTTGTTTCGGTCCCACGTAGTTCGCCAAGCGCTTTTTATGGGATGTTTGAGAGTTCCAGTGAGCAAGTGTAGCATCTTTGCCTTCGTGGGGGCATTTATCTCTGCATGTGTTTCGGCGCTAATATTGTTCATCTTTTTGCCAAGGCATGCACGTGTTTGAGTTGCAGGTAAGTGAGGAGGCGAAAATCTTTTGTCTCGCCTATTGATTGTACTGCATGCATAACCTCTGTATCCCCGTTTGTGTCTTGTTAGTATTTCTTTTGTTATTTTTCTGTTCGTTCGTTACTAGGGACTAGCAACGCTCAAGTTGGGGGGTGTGATAGGCGCGTGATATCATAGATATGAGCGCCTAAGTAGGGCGAAATAGCGCGTTAGAGGCGCGTATTATCTCATTTTCCACTTGATGTCGTGCTTTGTCTTGTTTTTGTGTTTTTGTTAGTTTTGCAGGAATAAGGCGGATTTTACTTCAAGATTGGATGAGTTGCCTTGAGGCCAGTTTGAACATTGCCGGGATGCCAAAGCGGAAGCGTGAACGTTGGGTGACATCGTTCTCATGTCGGGTGGTCAAAACCCGTGCAAGGATTGGAAGCTGGCCATTATGCTTGGCGGTATCGATACACGTGATGCCTGTATCGATACATGGTGGTACACAAAGTGGTCCAAGGCTTAACATGAACTTGGGTATCGATACACCCCTCATCAATATCGATACCGAGGGGTCCAGCGGAGAATTTTCGTTTTCGTTTTCGTCATTCATTATTTATTCTTTCTTTATTCTGAATAATTGGGGTTTAGTATAAATACCCTTCTAAACTCAGTTTTTAGGGTTCGAACTTTTACGTAGCAGCTTTAATTTCCGTTCTTTCCGTTCCAGATTTTTTTCTTACAAGTTTTCAAAGTTTGTTCAGATCTTCGCACTCCGGTAACTCGTATTAATTTTTGTTCTTCATTAAAGTTGTTCGTTGGTATTCGTACAATAGAAGCACGATGCAAGTTAGGATTTCTTTTGTTTGTCTTTCAATAATGAGTGAGTAGTCGTATAGGTAGGGTCGCGGGGTGATTAGCACACCGTGATCAGTTCGGGTACTGCTCCTGTTTTCAAACAATGGAAAAAGTAATTTTAGGTTAATAAGAACATTCGTGAGACGAACTCGGGGCATCGCCGGAGCCCATGTGAACAGGGGAATGGGGGTCCAAAACTCATTCTTCGCTGCGCATGGGTATACGGCGACCATAAAGGTTCGCATCTTTCGGGGTATCTTCCCCAAACTAAAGTTAAATGTTCTTAAGAACGCTGAATGGAGCAGGCTAATCCAGACTGGTTACGAGTGCTATGAACCCTACGACCGTACCTCCTTTTAATTATCTGAATAGTGCAATCAATTTCTTTGTTTTAGTTTATCTCTCAATCAAACCGACAAGGGGTGGCTACCTAAGAGCCGTTTCAAATTCTACAACCCGAGGTTCCACAGCACACACTTCACCGTCCTTAGTGGATTCGACTCCGGTCTTACCGGATATTGTGCTATATCGGTCTCCGCCCTACGCTTGGGGCAACCCATAATTTTAGGACTAGGAAATCGTCAAGCAGTAGGCCGCCATCTTCTCATTTCGAGCTTCATATTCGCCGGACAGTTGATTTACCACAAGTTGTGAGTTACAATAAACCCTGATCCTTCTAACCTTCAGAGTTTTTGCACTGTTCAAGCCGACCAAGAGAGCTTTGTATTCTGCTACATTATTCGATGCACTAAAGCCAAGCCGAATAGATTGTTCCAACATAACCCCTCCGGGAGGGAACAAAACAATGCCAATACCTGAACCAGTGTTACAGGCAGAACCGTCGACGAATAGTTTCCATTCCAAGGGGTCCTGTTCGGCAGGCGCCTTGCCTTTCTTTTTTGAGAGTTCAGCCTTCTGCTCGTTTCTTGCGGGGGGCTGAGGTGCTACTGTTGGTGAGAATTCTGCCACAAAATATGCCAACACTTGGCCCTTTATTGCAGTGCGCGGCTGAAAGTCAATATCATATTGACTTAGCTCAACGGACCATGTCGAGATCCGTCCAAAAAAATCTGCTTTTCGTAGCAGTGATCTCAACGGAAATTCAGTATAAACCACAACTCTGTGGCTCTGGAAGTAACGAGGTAATTTTCTCGTTGCTGTCCTCAAAGCAAGGACCAGTTTTTCGAGGGGTAGATACCTCGTTTCTGCGTCCAGGAGTGTTTTGCTCACATAATAGACTGGGATTTGTTCGGGCCCCTTGTCCCTTAACAGAACTGCACTCACAGGCTCACAGCATGTTCAGAAACTGCTAAATACAAAACCAAAGACTCACCTGGGTTTGGAGTTGACAAGAGGGGGGCTTGAGCCAAATATTTCTTTAAATCTTGGAATGTCTGCTCACATTCTGCTCCCCATTCAAATCCTTCTCTTTTTTCTTCAGCAACTGGAAGAAGGGCCTACACTTATCACTTGAACGGCTAATGAACCTATTGAGGGCTGCAGCCATTCCAGTCAGCCTCTGGACTTCCTTCGTAGTCTTGGGACTTTGTAGCTTTTGTAAGGCAGTTATCTGATCAGGGTTTGCCTCGATCCCTCTCAGAGTCAACAAGTGACCCAGGAATTTTCCAGAACCAACCCCAAACGCACATTTCGAGGCGTTGAGTTTCAACTTGTATTTCCTTAAAATTTCAAAGGCCTCTTTCAAGTCCAGAATATGCCCTTGCCGGGTTTTACTTTTGACCACCATATCGTCTATGTATACCTCCATAGTTTGGCCAAGAAGTTTTTTGAACATGATCGTTGCCAGCCTCTGGTAAGTCGCTCCTGCGTTCCTCAGCCCAAAAGGCATAACACTGTAACAGTACAGCCCTCGTGGTGTAATAAAAGAAATCTTTTCTTGATCAAGCCCAAACATGGCAATCTGATGATACCCCGATATGCGTCGAGGAAACTGTAGACACCCCAATTTGGCCTAACAATTATTTCAAGTCCCACCTTGGGACAATCCCGATGATGAAATGGATACAATGATTGCTGATTGCTTCCTTGAGGACCTTAGGACTTTCGGTAAGAACTTTGAGCTACTTAGAGGACCCAATTCAAAACCATACAGCCTTTCAGACAGAAATACAGAAGCCTAGGAGAATCCATCTGTCGACCGTGACATCGATCCCACGGCCCCAACATCATTTCCTCACCCGAGCAACCTGTTGCTAGCAAAATCTCCCTGAGAGATCAATCCCTCGGCCGCAAGATCAATCCTTCGGCCGAGACATCCATTCCTCGGCTGTGATATCCTTTCCTCGGCCGTCAGATCGACTTTTTCCAGACTCTGGAACGTGTTCTGTCAGACGTTTGATCCGATTACACTATTTTCCCGATGCGTTCGGGCTATGTTAGAGGATTGCCATGGAGAGTTAGAATCACACTCTAACTCCAATTTTTATCGTGCATTGCGATTGGCCGGAGTGAGTCATCCCTATACCTATATAAAGGAGCCTTTGGGCTCCGAAATTGATACACCTTCACACTCTTTCAAGCCTCAAAACTCTGCACAAATACTCTCTCAATCCCATAATTCAAAAGCCCTAACCTCCCGAAGGCAACCGTCAATCCGGCAATCAAACCCTGAAGTTCAAACCCTAACCCTAGGGTTTTCGATCAAGCAATCAGTCAATCACACCCAATCCGAAGCAATCAAGCAACTGAGGGATCAAGGTGGTGAGGCCCAACGGCCTCTGGTTTGTCTTATTTACTGTATTTCTAACTAACCGTAGCGTTTTGATTATCCGTTAATCTTTCTGTCTGGTGTGAGGAAGAACACCGACCGGGGCTTCGATCCCTCGGTCGGTACATCAAACCAGGAGGATCCCTCGGCCGTGACATCCATTCACCGGCCGCGGGATCCATCTCCCTGGGACATTTTGTTTGCTTTTCTACTTTCTGATGCATGCTTATTTATCGCACTGGCTCACCTTGCTTACTGTTTAAAGGAATAAATAAACAGACTATGTGTTAGAATTAAACAAAGCGTCTACACGTCTTATGTTGAACGATTATGGGCCAATCTCACGACTGGGCAAAGAGGGGTGCCTAACACCTTCCCCTTATTGTACTTTTGGCTCCCGTATCCAGAATCTCTATCTGTTTTCCTAGTTTTAATAAACTAGGTGACGACTCTGTTTTGATGATAACCGCCATCATGTGGCGATGTTCCTAGCCATGGGAATGTCCATGATTTTGGTTTACGAAGCAAGCAACCAATCGAGAAAACAAACGTAATCAATCTGTATGGCGATGCCCCGTTTGGGAGGTGTCTACAGTTTTTGGCGACTCTGCTGGGGAATATGAGAGCCATAACCAAAAAGTTCAACATAAGACTAATACATGCCTTGTCTAATTCATTTATCATATGCATCGAACGGGCAACCCGTTGAGTTCACCTGATATCCCGGCATGACACGGGCTATGTTGGGGGTTCCAGCAAACTCCACAGTCACTCGTACCTAGTGGTATATCAAAAAGGAAATCACCCAATCACCGCCTATGATGGGCTGGTGAGAGGATTGGTGCCCTTTGACAACGGAGCACCCTGGGACTACCAAAACCTTGCATGTTTTAGAAAGCCATAGAACTTATCAAACTAAGACAGGAACCTACAGGCTAGGAACCTACTTGCATTTTACTTCCGAGTTCTTCCTCACACCCATTGTATATGTGTATGTTGTAAAGTTTCTCTTTTGCAGGTTAAATCTTAGGAATCTCTCTAAGTCAAATGAACAGTAGGTAAGATTAATCAATCTAACTAAAGCAAAAAAACCTTTTCAGGAAAAATGACTGCATCACTGTTCATGTCTGATTCGCACTTTCAAGTTGTCACCAAGCTGTCTGGTCCGCTCCATTTTGCTGTTGAAGAATTCAACCCCTCTGAATACATCACTCCAGTAAATCAACCAAAGCCTGTGGTGACCATCATTGAAGACAACCATGTCATGTTCGCTAGAACGGTTTATGAGGAGGAAGTAGAAGACCTGATCGAAGAAGAAGGGCTTCGCAGGGTTCCAATCTACTTTTATGACCTCTATGCACCTACCGACGACTATTGGCCAATAGACGAGGTCAACAACCTCGAAACTAAAGAGGCAAAGGAAGAAGAATCTGTCGACAATGACCCACTAGACGAAATATCACTAAACCTACTCTTTGATGAGGGGGTCACCAACAATGAAATAAGGGTGATCCACCCCATCATAGATAGCTTTGGTAATTGGTGGGGCTTTGTTCGCACACGACGAGTCGACAACAGCGACGAAGCAGAGATTGAAGCTCAATTGGAAGAAATAACAGCGATAGCAAATCAAATGACCCTCCAAGACTTGCAGGGTGACAATAATGAAAGTGCGAATCAAGGTGACAGTGAAGTGCTGGTGATCGACCTTGGTGATGAAAAAGACTGCTCTGAGTTGATTGTGGATGCTGAAAAAGGGGCTTACCCTAACTAGACCGTGGAACACACTCTGAAATACAAAATGAAAAGCGCTAATTCTGATCTTAGTTTTGATTCTGAGTCGACTAAGTCGAGTCAAGCTTTTCATCTGTTGAAACTACTAAGTCTAGTGAGGAAAACCTGGTCAAAGTACCGAAGCATAACATTTACTTTGAGTTCGACTCTGAAATGTCTTTTGATAAACTTAGCAATGAGAAGGAAGATTTAGAGTATTTCACTTTACCTATGATCAATTGTATGGATTCCGACAAACCATATTTTGAGGAAGAAATTCCAAAAGAAATTCTAGAATTCATCGAGAGAGAAGAGGAAAGGCACGCTAAACCTTTTTTTGAGGAAATAATCACAGCAAACATAGGCTCTGAAAACGAGCCCAAAATGGTTAAAATTGGTGCCGCACTATCCCCGCAAGAGAGTGAAAAACTAATCCTTTTGCTAAAAGAATACAAAGATGTTTTTGCCTGGTCTTACGAGGACATGCCTGGAATAGACCCTGAAATTGTTCAGCATAAAATTCCCCTTCATCCTGATGCAAAACCAGTTAAACAGAAACTGAGACGTATGCGCCCTGATTGGGTCTTAAAGATAAAAGAAGAAGTCACTAAACAAATCAACGCCGGTTTTCTCATAGTCACCGAATATCCACAGTGGGTAGCCAACATTGTTCCCGTACCAAAGAAAACTGGAGGAATCAGGGTCTGCGTAGATTTCCGAGATCTCAACAAGGCCAGTCCAAAGGATGACTTCCCATTACCTCACATAGACGAGCTAATAGATAACACCGTAGGCCATGCATTGCTATCCTTCATGGATGGATTTTCTGGGTATAATCAAATTCTTATGTCTCCTGAGGATAGAGAGAAAACTACCTTCACTACACCTTGGGGAACCTACTGCTACCGAGTGATGCCATTTGGGTTGAAGAATGCTGGAGCCACTTATCAGAGGATGGCCACAACACTGCTGCACGACATGATACACAAAGAGGTCGAGGTGTATGTCGACGATATGATAGTCAAATCAAAGGAAAGGGAAGGACACTATGGAGCACTCCAAAAGTTCTTTGAGAGGATTAGGAATTACAAGCTACGTCTTAACCCTAAAAAATGCACTTTTGGGGTAACAGCTGGAAAGATGTTGGGATTCCTCATCACTCAAAGAGGAATCGAGGTAGACCCTTCCAAGATACAGGCTATCATGGAGATATCACCGCCTAAGACAGAGAAGGAAGTAAGGAGTTTCTTGGGGAAGGTACAATTCATCAGCAGGTTCATTTCCAAGCTCACAACCACCTGTGAACCTCTTTTCAAGCTACTGAAGAAAGGTACTGATTTTGAATGGAGCCAAGACTGTCAGCAAGCGTTCGAGGCAATCAAAGAATATCTTCAGAATCCACCTGTACTGTCGCCGCCCATCCCTGGGAAGCCATTGATTCTATATCTCTCAGTAACAGACACGTCCATGTGATGTATGCTAGCGCAAGAAAACGACGCCAAAGTAGAGTGCGCCATATACTACCTCAGTAAGAAAATGATGGATTATGAGACAAGGTACACTCCCCTCGAGAAAACCTGTTGAGGGCTAGTATGGGCCACAAAGAAACTGAGGCACTACCTGTTAGCACATCCGGTGGTGCTGGTCTCTCGTTTAGACCCAATCAAGTATCTTTTCGAAAAGTCAGCACTTATCGGAAAGCTAGCTAGGTGGTTATTGCTGCTAGCAGAGTTCGACCTCAAATACAGGACAAGGAAATCAGTAAAAGGAAGAGCTGTGGCAGAATTCTTGGCAGATCACCCTGTGACAGAGGCCGAGGCAGAGGACTTCATGTTCCCCGACGAGGACATCTTATGTCTCTTGGACGACACCTGGCAACTTTACTTTGATGGAGCATCAAACCGATGTGGATATGGCATAGGGGTATTGCTAGTTTCCCCAAACGACTCCCACATCCCTTTGTCATATAAACTGAGGTTTGAGGTCACTAACAATCAAGCTGAGTACGAGGCTTGTATTGCTGGAATGGAGGCAGCCCTGGAGCTAGGGGCAAAAAGGGTAGAAGTCACTGGGGATTCAAATCTGGTGGTATCTCAAGCCAGAGGAGACTGGAAGGTCAAGGAAGATACACTGAAGCTATATCACTCTATGCTGGAAGATCTAATTCCACAATTCGATTCTGTTATTTTCACACACACTCCTCGAGTGAGCAATAGATTTGCAGATGCACTGGCGACATTAGCATCTATGGTCGAAATACCCCTGGGATTCACAATGCGGCCTCTCATGATTGAACAAAAAATTAAACCAGCATGTGAATGCACCTTTACCGAGGAAGGTGAAGACGATGGCAAGCCATGGTACGAAGACGTGAAGGAATTCCTGGAAAAAGGAGAATACCCATCCGAGGCCACCTCGAAGGACAAAACGGCTCTGCGGAAGTTTGCTGCCCGGTTTGTAATCTGTGGAGGAGCATTGTACCGAAGGGCACACTTGGGTCCAAGTCAACTTTGCGTCACAACAGAGGACAGCCGCAAGGTAATGGAGGAAATACATGAAGGAATTTGTGGGCCACACATGAATGGGGCAACGATGGCAAAGAAGATCCTACGTCAGGGATATTACTGGACTACAATGGAGGCCGACTGCGCTGATTATGTCCGCCGATGTTACAAATGCCAAACTCACGCTGATCGTATGCGTATTCCCCCTACGGAATTGTACAGCATGACATCCCCTTGGCCATTCTCCACCTGGGGGATAGACGTCATTGGAAGTATAAATCCAAAGGGAAAATACAAACATCAGTTCATTCTGGTGGCCATTGACTACTTCACCAAATGGGTAGAAGCAGTTTCTTATGCTACTCTCAAAGCCACCACTCATGTGGCCAAATTTATTCGCACTAATATCATCTATCGATATGGTGTACCTCACGAGTTCGTCTGTGACAATGGATCGCACTTTAAGGGGGCGACAAAGGAGCTTTTCGCCGAATTTGGAATACAGAATCATCGGTCATCTACTTACCGACCTCAAACTAATGGAGCAGTTGAGGCCGCAAACAAGAATGTCAAGAGGATTCTACGGAAGACTACCGACACTTACACAGACTGGCTAGAAATACTACCGCTGGCGCTATGGGGATATCGAACAACCGAAAGGACTTCAACTGGGGCCACTCCCTACTCTCTGGTCTATGGAATGGAAGCTGTCTTGCCTATCGAACTGGAGTTACCTTCGTTAAGGGTTCTAGCTGAGACTGGAATGATCAAAGAAGACTGGGTTCAAAACCGCTACGACGAGTTGGCACTACTAGACGAAAGGAGATTGAGAGCCTTGTGTCATGTACAAGGGTATCAATGCCGCATTGCACGAGCATTCAACAAAAAGGTAAAACCTAGGGACATCAAGGTAGGAGACATGGTGCTCAAAGCAATTCGTCGCCACGTCTCAGACCCAAGGGGCAAGTTTAGACCAAACTGGGGAGGCCCCTACCTTATCAAACGCATACTTTCTGGAGGAGCAGCATACATTGCAGACTTGGATGGAATGGAATTCGCAACGCCAGTCAACGTTGACAAGCTGAGGAAGTATTACCCATGAGAGATGCTCGTTGGACCGAAAACCACAAGGGTGGGCGGACCCAAGCAAAAATTAGAGTAGCCTGCTAGATCGAAAACCCGCAAGGGCGGCTTAGGCAAAAACTAAGGCATAAACAAAACGCTCGCTAGACCGAAAACCCGCAAGGGCGGTTTTAGACAAAATTTAGAGCACAAAAGGAGAGGAAAATACTCGAGTGGACCCTAACTAAAAAAACAAAACAAATCCCCTTTGTTGGAACTACGTTTATGGCCTGATTCCCTCCATGGGATACGTAGGCAATCTCCAAGTTTGAGATTCGGCCACTGCTATCATCATCACTTCCAAAATTTCTAGGTCTATCCTAAAGCATGTTCGCTATCAAATCATGGCAATAACATTTTCAAATAAAACGACCAAATGTTTTATTATTTCCAAAGGGAAAGGACAAAGCAAACCTAAACAATTCTTAATCCATGAAAGCTAGAATCAAACAAACATCTTTTGAAAAACATAAGCAAAGTGTCAGCCTCTAGGTCTTCCTTCTCTTTGCACTACCATCCTCCAAAAGGTTTTTCTTCAACCAGCGTTTGTAAGAACCTGATAGCTTGACAACGAAGTTCTCAGCAACCTCCTGCATCACTCTATTTGGCCAAAGACGCAGCATGTTGCGACGGAAGTTGGCATCGTGGATCTTAGAAACGGTGTACTCAGGGTCACCCAGGATTGCGATTTGTTCAGCCCCAAACTGCCTTTGAAAGCGAGCAGGAAAGTAGAAAACGACTCGAGTAATACCAATTACTGCTACACCAAAATGGTTCATGGTACTTGCAGTCATACTCTCAATACCATACCAGGGGCAAACCCATGGGATCCAATCACCCCTGCAAGTCCTCATCCATGCTTCCCAAGCAGCCTCAGTTGGGAATAGCTTAATCATGTGACGCTCCGTGCATTGGTCTGGATTATAAGGAAGTCGCTCCGGCGCACCCCACACTTTTAGCTTCTCAAACAACCACACCTAGAGAACAAGGGAAAATTGTGAGTTGAGAGAACACGTGAGTCAAAACAAAAGAGTGATGAGTGGAAAGATAAATTTAACAAAATAAACAAATAAAAGAGCGAACCTGCAATAGCAAGGGACTGCCTGAGAACTGAGCTGTAGGACTACCCTTCCTCACATCTAGACCCATCAAAGTCTCTGTCAATACTAAGCCAGCGAAGCCCACACGGTTTCCAATTTGTTGAGCAAGGTTAAGCAACACAGGATCAGCGTGGCCAGAGGAAGGGCCAAGCAAATAGTAGTGAAGGAGACAAATGCACAGCGCATGAAAGCACGACTTCTGTAGGGGAACTTGGCGATGAGCCTCAGCTGTACCAAAACGCTGGATAAGTTGCAGAATCTCCAGCCTTTCTTTCACTAGGAAGAATTTAACTTCATGCTTCTGAACTTGGAGTAAATCCTTCAAGAGATCACTTCGGTTGAATAAAGGATTAGGGACAACAAAACCCTCTCTGTCTGAATGGCCCATAATGGCCGCAAATTCCTCGATAGTAGGACACAACTCCTCTCTCTTAAAGCGGAAGACGTGAAAATAAGGGTTCCACAAACTAGCGGCTGCCCTAAGGAAGGCAAAATTCACAGGAATTTGACGAAGGGAAAAGAGGAAGTCCATGCCAAAGGACTTAAAGTGTAAACGGTCGAGGCCATTAAAGGAAATCAACCACTGATCAAGGACTGGTTGTACCATATGTAAGGAATTGCTACTGACAACGCTATCGGGTTCGTAGAACGCGTATTTATAGAACTAAGTCGAATCTTAGTCCGAATCGAAATCAGATTCTTAATCCTCAGAATTTCAATCGGTCTCTCGGCCGATACTTCGATGTGACGGCCGTAGGATCTATCCATCGGCCCGTAAATATCAGGGTTGACCTGCAAGTCAAACCCAGGCAAACAAAACGATCCTTCGGCCGCCAGATCGAAGCTTCGGCTGCGTAATCACTAGATCGGCCGCCAGAACGGCTATTTTACAGACTGTTTCCACGGTTCAGTTCGTTTCGTTGGATTAACGAGAATATCACACGCAAACAACGTAGAAACAGCATACACAATCCACGTAACAGAGCAAAAGATTTTGTTTCATATAACGAAAGCTTTTTACATCACAAGGTGGATCACCCCACATTTCCTAAACAAACTGTACATCGATTTCCTGTCGAACTAACCTATGCAGGAAGAGAAACAGAAAAGAAACAAAAAGAGGAAGCAGAAGAGGATGCCGAACCCTCTGGTGGTCCGAACACCAGAGACCAGCTGCAAAAAAAAAAGAGGACGCCCCTGGGGCGATGTATACCAAAGGAGCACTACGGTGCAGAAGGGACACCACATGGCTCAAAAGAATCACTACATGGCCCAGAAAAACCACCACACCGCGTACCACCGCCACGCCAGGAGCTCCGCGTCACGAAAGCAAGCCACCCATGCGAGGGCCCCTAATCAAGCATACCCATGCGAGGGCCCCTAATCAAGCATACCCATGCGAGGGTCCCAAATCAAGCATCAAGACGGGACCAAAAGCAAACGCGGTCTCCCTCCGCACATGCAAGCCACGTTAGCATGTCATCCATAGCCCAGAGCTGTCGGGAACGAAGAGAAAGGGGGAAAGGAGCCTTCGGTGGGTTTCTCGGATGAAGAGAGAAACCAAGGAAAGGGAGAAACGGAATGAAACGGCTGAGGCCGTGACCTTTTATAGGCCCCTGGAAATGAACTGATTAAGCGGCCGATACATCGATTCCTCGGTCGAGACATCACTCCTTCGGCCGAGAGATCGATCTCCTGGCCCCTTAATCAAATTCCCTCAGCAACAGCAGATTTTGCTCAGTGCACTAACTCAAGCCATTATGGAATTCTGGGTCCATGACCAACAGAAGCAAAAATCAAATAGCCTTGGGGGCACCCCCGAGCCAACACAACATAATCAAAACTAGCCTTGGGGGCATGCCCAAGCATCGAAGATCTCTCTCCACAAACTGCTGGCCAAAGCAAAACTTTAGCAGCTCCATGCTCAATAAACTTGTGCACAGGTCGCTCAAGCCACCCAGGCTCTACGGCCATATCAACTCACTCAGCGGTTCTATGCCTATACAAACTCAGCGGCTCCAAGTCCACTATCCTAGTAGGCTCCAAGCCTATACCCATCATCTCTTCAGCGGCTTCAGGCCCATCATCTCAAATGGCTCGAAGCCGTACACAAGCAGTCTCAACGGCTTGAAGCCCATTACCTCAACAGGCTCGAAGCCTGTATCTACCATCTCAGCTGGCTCAAAGCCATAACAATCAACTCGGCGGCTCGAAGCCCATTACCTCAATAGGCTCGAAGCCTTCGTCTACTATCACCCAGCGGCTCGAAGCCCTTTATCGTAACGGCTCTACGCCCGTATCAATTCAGCGGCCCTGTGCCCATCATCTCTACACAACTCAGCGGCTCCAAGCCCGCTATCTCAACTGGCTCAAAGCTGTAAACAAGCAATCTCAGCGGCTCAAAGCCCATTATCTCAAATGGCTCCAAGCCATCACCTCAACAGGCTCGAAGCCTATGTTTACTATCTCAGTAGCTCTATGCTCGCTATCACAGCAACAGACTCTACGCCTGTTATCACAAACTCAAACGGCTCAAAGCCCACTATCTCAACTGGCTCGAAGCCGTAAACAAGCAACAGGCTCTAAGCCGACCCAACAATCAAGACATCTATTCTCAGGCTCCACGCCTGAATGCTCAAAAAATCTAACATTTTTGAATGCTCAAGCTCTACGCTTGGATGCCCAACCACTGCGTACTGGACGCTCAAAGCCTGTACTTTGAATGCTCGGATTCTGCCGTCTGAATGCTCGAGCACTACGCTCTGAATGCTCAAGTCCAGAACTTGATAGAAGCTCTAAGCTTTAAAACAAACACACACGCACGGGCCCGTGCACATATTGCATCATCACATCGAGTCTGCATCATCATACCTATATACATCTAACAATCATCATCACATATATACACTCTGCATATCGACGACGGTTTTCTGGTAAGCTCGGCCGCTCTTGAGATCATGAGAAGGATGAATTACTTGCCGGGTATGGGCCTGGGCCGCAATCAGCAGGGAGTTTCTGAATTTCCTCATTTCCCGGGGAGTGTCGATCAATTTGGCTTGGGTTATGTACCCAAGAAAAATGACCCTGTAAGGAGGTGGTGCAATCGCGCCCGAGCCCATGCTGCTGAAATAAAATTTAGAGTCGGCCTCGTGGTTAATGAAAAGGAGGCACCATATCAGGGGGAGCCGGAGCCATTCATTGACATGGAGACAAAGGAGAAGTATCCCGGATTCAAAATCTTTGCTAATGATACCTGGGATAGTGATGAAGAGGTCGAAAAGAGGGATGAACTGTCCAAAGAATTGGAGAACGATTGGATCAACGCTTTTGACCTGGGCAATTTCCAATCGCTGTTCGGGGGCGAAGAACCAGAGGGTATGATAGAAGATGTTGCCGTACTGATGCTGGGTGGAGAAGAAGAGATAGAAGACCCCTCTATGCTCATTGTGGACGCCGTAGGCACATATAAAAATAGCACTTTTGTACCATTTATGAAGCACACTCACGACACTGACACTGACACTGAGTCTGAGTCTAGCACTGAATCTTCATCTAGCCAAGAGTTGGAGCTTGTGCCTATTGGCCCTCCTCGTTGTAGCTTTTACTTCGAGTTCGAGTCCACTGCTGTATTCCCTCCCTCCGAGGAGCCCCTTGATGAAATGAAAGACGCTTTTGCTTACTTGCCGAATTTTGAGATAAATTGTATTGATCCTAACGATGAAGGAATAGATTTCGATGGGGATATCCTCAAAGAAATCCGTTCCCTCATCGAACGCGAAAATGAAAGACATGCTCAGCCTTTAAAAGAAGAAATAATCTCAATAAACTTGGGTGACGAGGAGAACCCTCGATTGGTTAAGGTCGATTCCGGGCAAACTCCTAGCGAACTTCAAGAGCTTTTCGATTTGTTAAAAGAATTAAAAGAGGTTTTTGCGTGGTCTCACGCGGACATGCCCGGAATCGACCCAGAAATCGTCGAGCACAGGATCCCCCTATATCCCGATGCGAAACATGTCAAGCAAAAGTTAAGGAAAATGCGACCTGATTGGGTGTTAAACATAAAAGAGGAGCTTACAAAGCAAATCGATGCTGATTTTCTAATAGTAACTGAATACCCGACTTGGGTTGCAAACATCGTGCCCGTCCCTAAAAACGATGGAAAAATCAGAGTGTGTGTTGATTTTAGAGACCTAAACAAAGCAAGCCCTAAGGATGACTTTCCTTTACCGCATATAGATGTACTTGTCGATAACACTGCAGGGCATGCTTTACTTTCTTTCATGGATGGCTTCTCCAGGTACAACCAGATTCTTTTGGCTCCGGAGGATAGGGAGAAGACCACATTCATCACAGAGTGGGGGACCTACTGCTATAGGGTTATGCCATTTGGATTGAAGAATGCCGGCCCTACGTACCAAAGGGCTGCTACGACACTACTGCATGACATGATTCATAAAGAAGTCGAAGTGTACGTCGATGATATGATTGTGAAGGGCAAAGAGCGAAAAGACCATCTCCACTACAGACAGCTTGGGCCGATTGGTTTCACTACAGACGTTCGTTCTCAAATTCAGATGTTTTTTAAAACCTCAATGGATGATTCTTACTGTATAATTTTGAGAAATGAAAGTGATGGAGCAATGGCTTTTTGTCTTACCAAGTATTGACCGTGATGTCTTCGGTGAAATAATACATAGAACAAGGGTGGGTGGGCAAGGACGGAACCAGAAATTTATTCTATCGTAGGCTAACTCAAACTTTATATGCATGAACCAAAAAGAGGCAAACTCATACTACGTGTGCGGCTCCACATTAACCTTTGGATGGTCACATGAACACCCTCAAAAAAAAAAAATTATTCATAATACATGTAAAAATTTTACGCTAGCTTTTCTTTTGAACACCCCGATATCAAGCCCAAAATATCAAGGGCAAATTTTCGTAGACGTCCCTCAAGTTTTACGATTGTCTCAATTTCGTCCCTCTAGTTTCAATTGTCTCAATTTCGTCCCTGTAGTTTGTTTTATGTTCCAAATTGGTAAATCATTAACACCGTCAATGAAACTAACGGAAAAATATAATTAAAAAAATTAAGTGCTCTAATTTTCAATCCGGTTGAACCGGTGCGAATATCTTATTTTTTTGATCATTTTATCCTAGATGGTCGTAATGAAATTTTTGGCTCTAAGGCCTTTCAAATAGCACCCGAAGACTCCTTATTTAGTTTCAGGGCTCTCTTAGAGTGCTCATTGAAAGGCCTTAAAGCCAAAAATCCATTATAACCATTTAAGATAAAATGATCAGAAAAATAAGATGTTTGCACCGGTTTAAACGGATTAAAAATTGGAATACTTATTTTTTTACACCATTTATATAGTTAAAAAATTAAGTGTTCCAATTTTTACAATTGGATATCAAGTCTTCGATAATGATTATGAACATTTTCTAGCTAGGTCCAACTTATAAATGGCGTGGCGAGGACTGGAACACTTAATTTATTTTAATCAATTTTCTAGCTGAATAATGATTATGAACATTAACAAAGTACATCTTAATTGGAAAACTAAATTTTTTAATATATAAATGGCGTGGCGAGGACTGGGTACAACTTATAATTGATTTCTTTTACAGTTCATCCATTCTGTAGACACCCCAATTTGGCTCAACGATTATTTCAAGTCCCACCTTGGAGACCATCCCGATGATGAATATGATATGTGGTTGTTGTGGTTGACTTCATGAAAGCCTTAGGAACTTTGTGGAACTCTTAAGGGATTAAGGAACACTTTGAAATAGGTGATAGGAGTACCAAGCGATACTTAGAGTGGATAGAAACGTGTTTTAGCCTTAGTAGCATCGTCGATCTTCAATTAAGTTTGCTTTCAGCCCATTTTTCATAAACTAAAGTTCCTTATTTTGGTGGTTGGATTCCGCCATCTTGTAGTACTTTCAAAACCCTCTTTATTGATATATAATAAGCCTTAAACCAATTTGAAACGAGGGAGATACGAGGATTTTATCAAAACAATCCATTTTCTGACCCACTAAGGGTAAAATCATCATATATTTTGATGTACTAAATATATTAGATCAAACCACTTGGGTTAGAAAGTAGACTCAACAAGCTTTCCAACGGTCCAAAGAACCCGCAAAACCGAGTTCGGGAGTGTCCGGAGCAAGCCCGCAAAGTTTGGCTTTTTGCTGGAAAATCCTTTCCGCAGCCGCGAAATCCTTTCTTCGGCCGTGAAATCCTTTGGGCGGCCGGCAGACCGATGTTTTCCAGATTCTGGAATGTTCAGCAGCTTTTCAATCCGTTTGCCCAAACCCTAGCAGCCATGAACCATTACTTCGGGGCTACGAATACACTTACCATAGAGGTCTTATTGCCCTATAACTCCACTTTGCCCATTTGATTGGCCGGAGTGAGTCACCAATTGCCTATATAAAGGGCCTTAGGGTTCTGAAATAACGACCACGAAATACACATCTCTAGATCTCCACTCCATGATCCGTCCCCAAACTCTACAGAAATTATCTCCTATCAATCCTCTACAAAAGCCCTAACCTCCCGTGAGTAGCCGCATCCGAGAGTAAAACCCCCCAAAGAACTCACTTTGTTCTAGGGTTTTGTGAAGACTATAACAATCAACCACTATTATCTACAATCAATCGCAACCCAAACAATCAATTACTGAGGGATCAAGGTGGTGAGGCCCAACGGCCTATGGTTTGATTTAATTTCCGTCTCTCATTTTTAATTAGTTCTTTCTATTAACTGTTCGTATTCTGGTGTGAGGAAGAACATCGGCTGGGGAATCAATCATTCGGCCGATATATAGATCCAGTGGGATTCCTCGGCCGTGACATCAATTCACCGGCTGAGAGATCTATTTGCTGGGACATATTTGTTTTCTGTTTATTCTGATGCATACTTCCATTTATCGTACTGGCTCACCTTATCAACTGTTAAAGGCTAAAAACCAGATTATGTGTTAGAATTAAATAAAGCAAATATACATTGTATGTCGAACGATTTTGGGCCAGTCTCACGACTGGGTAAAGAGGGGTGCCTAACACCTTCCCCTTATTGTACTCTTGGCTCCCGTACCCGGAATCTCTGTCCATTTTTTCTAGTTTTAATAAACTAGGTGGCGACTCTATTTTGATGATAACCGTTATTGTGTGGCGATGTTCCTAGCCATGGGAATGTCCACGATCTTGGTTTATGAAGTGGAACCAAACAAGCGTGATCAATCTGTATGGCGATGTCCCGTTTGAGAGGTGTCTACACATTCACAAAAGACATAAAGATGAGGGAGGCCTCAACAAAAGGACTATTTGCCCCCAAAAAATAATGCTCTATTAGTTGTTGTCTTGCTTTATGTCTTTTTATTGGGAAATGATATTGCCACACATTTTTTTGTTATTGTCACACCCTGTAAGTGTATTTTTTGGTGCAAAAATACACTTGTAGGGTGTGACAATAACAAAAAAGGGTGTGACAAAATCACTAGCCTTTTTATTTTACAAAAGTCAAAAAGTACATCATCTTTTGGTTTGTCCACGGGCCTACTCCCTTTCTAATTTGCGTTCCAGGTAGCATAAAAAAGTAGGAGCATTGTGCTTGTTTTTCCTTTTCATGATCCGGATCCTAGGTGAGAATTTTTTCTCACAGGTTCGTGTGAGGATTTTCATTCAGTCAAATCGTTCATCTTGGCAATCAGTTTCCGTTTTAGATTCTCGAAAAAAGTATTTAAAAAATAAGAACTTATTTTCAAATTTAAAAATAATACATTTACGAAACTAATTTTTTTATTTTTTTGTAGGGTTTTATAAATTTCGATTTATAAAACTAGATCCTTATTGCATATTTTTTTTTATTTCAGTAAATCTATTATTTTTATGTTTGAAAATTGCAAATAAGTACTTATTTTTTAAGGGGTAATCTGGAACGGGGCCCTAGATCTCGTTCCAGAAACCCTCTTAAAAAATAAATAGCTTATTTCTCATTTTCAAACTAAAAAATAATGTTATTCAGTGGACACTTGATAGTGTGTTGACATTACTGTATTTTGTCCACACTCTCGTGTATCTGTGGTTGCTTTAGTGCACTCCTGTGGAGTGCGTGTGTAGAGTGGCACACAATCATCGATCTTATCAATCAATGGTCCAGATTAAAAACAATCTATTACCAATAATAGTCATTGAAGGTTATACCGATGCTGATTGGGCTGGGTCGATCGATGATAGAAGTTCTACGTCTGGGTATTTCACTTTTGTAGGTGGAATTATGTGCTCCAATTTTCAATTCGGTTGAACCGGTGCGAATATCTTAATTTTTGATCATTTTATCTGCTTGAGGATTTCATAGTCCTAAATTAAAGGGTTGCCCCAAGCGTAGAGCGGAGACCGACGTAGCACAATATCCGGTAAGTCCGGAATTGAATCCACAGAGACAGAAACGTGAGCTGACTAAAAACACAGATTTTCCTAATTTAACGGGCTCTTAGGTAGCCACCCTTGTCGATTTGATTGAGATAAACTAAAACCTAGAAATTGATTGTATTTTTCAAATAATTAAAAGGATGTACGATCGTAGGGTTCATAACTCTCGTAACCAGTCCGGATTAACCTGCTTGGTTTGGAATTCTTAAAAACGTTTAATTTTAGATTAAAAAAAGATACCCCGTAAGATGCGAGACCCTATGGTCGCCGTATACCCATGCGCAGCGGAGAATGAGTTTTGGACCCCCATTCCCCTGTTCACATGGGCTCCGACAATGCCCGGGTTCGTCCACGGGAAGTATTTTACCAATCTAAAATTTTGTTTTCCATTATTTGAAAATAGGAGCCGTGTCCGGACTGGCCACGGTGTGCTAATCACCCCGCAACCCTGCCTAAATGACCACTTACTCATTATTAAGCAAGAAACGAAAGAAATCCTAGTTTGAAACATGCTTCTAAATACGGGATAGAAAAATAAATAAAAGATCTATATTAAACAAGAACTAACGAACAACTTTAATTAAGAACAGAAATTAAAAAGAGTTACCAAAATATGAAATCTTGAACAAAACTTCAAAATCTTGAAGGGAAGAATATTCGGAAGACAAACTATGGGAACAGGAGTCTCGCGGCCCCCATCGTGTCTTTTCTTCCGTAAGGGAAAAAAAACCCTTTTTCTAAAGCTGCCGAAGTCCTCTGCTCAGTAGGTATAAGAATAGTTTTATAGGGATTGAAAGTATAAATTACATAGTGGCCCTTGGGCTTTGTCCACTTTGCACTTCGACCCAAAACTTTTGCAAACTTTCATTTTTATCCAAATTTCCTGAAAACAAGCTTGAGCAGCCTCCGCTTTGACACCCCGGCAACGTACGAACTGGCCTCGAGGCCACACTTTCCAACCTTGGCGCTAAAACCGCCTTATTACCTAGAAGAAAAATAAAAACACAAAACACAAGAAAGCACGGCATCAAGTGGTAAATGGAATAAAACGCGTCTCTAAAGCGCTTAATTTGCCCTACTTAGGCGCTCATACCTACGATATTGCGCGCCTATCATTATACTAGATGGTCGTAATGAAAATTTTGGCTCTAAGGCCTTTCAAAGAGCACCCGAAGACTCCTTATTTAGTTTCAGGGCTCTCCTAGGGTGCTCATTGAAAGGTCTTAGAGCCGAAAATCCGTTCTGACCATTTAAGATAAAATGATCAGAAAAATAAGATGTTCGCACCGGTTTAAACGGATTGAAAATTGGAATACTTATTTTTTTACACCATTTATATAGTTAAAAAATTAAGTGTTTCAATTTTTACAATTGGATATCAAGTCTTCGATAATGATTATGAACATTTTCTATCTGGGTCCAACTTATAAATGGCGTGGCGAGGACTGGAACACTTAATTTTTAATTGGAACACTTAATTTCTTTAAATCAAATTTCTAGCTGAATAATGATTATGAACATTAACAAATTAAGTACATCTTAATTGGAACACTAAATTTTTTAACTAAATTTTTTAATATATAAATGGCGTGGGGAGGACTGGGTCCAACTTATAATTGATTTCTTTTACAGTTCATCCATTCATAAAAGACATCCATTCACAAAAGACATAAAGATAAGGGAGGCCTCAACAAAAGGACTATTTGCCCCAAAAAAATAATGCCTCCTTGGTTGTTGTCTTGCTTTATGTCTTTTTATTTTACAAAAGTCGAAAAGTACATCTTTTGGTTTGTCCACGGGCCTACTCCCTTTCTAATTTGCGTTCCAGGTAGCATAAAAAAGTAGGAGCATTGTGCTTGTTTTTCCTTTTCATGATCCGGATCCAAGGTGAGAATTTTTACTCACAGGTTCGTGTGAGGATTTTTATTCAGCCAAATTGTTCATCTTGGCAATCAGTTTCCGTTTTAGATTCTCGAAAAAAGTATTTAAAAAATAAGAACTTATTTTCAAATTTAAAAATAATACATTTACGAAACAAATTTTATTATTTTTTTGTAGGGTTTTATAAATCTCGATTTATAAAACTAGATCCATATTGCATATTTTTTTTTATTTCAGTAAATCTATTATTTTTATGTTTGAAAATTGCAAATAAGTACTTATTTTTTAAGGGGTAATCTGGAACGGGGCCTTAGATCTCGTTCCAGAAACCCTCTTAAAAAATAAGCAGCTTATTTCACATTTTCAAACTAAAAAATAATGTTATTCAGTGGACACTTGATAGTGTGTTGACATTACTGTATTTTGTCCACACTCTCATGTATCTGTGGTTGCTTTAGTGCACTCCTGTGTAGTGAGTGTGTAGGGTGGCACACAATCATGGATCTTATCAATCTATGGTCCAGATTAAAAACAATCTATTACCAATAATAGTCATTGAAGTTTATACCGATGCTGATTGGGATGGGTCGATCGATGATAGAAGTTCTACGTCTGGGTATTTCATATTTGTAGGTGGAATTATGTGCTCCAATTTTCAATCCGGTTAAACCGTTGCGAAGATCTTATTTTTTTGATCATTTTATCCTAGATGGTCGTAATGAAATTTTTGGCTCTAAGGTCTTTCAAAAGGCACCCGAAGACTCCTTATTTAGTTTCAGGGCTCTCGTAGAGTGCTCTTTGAAAGGCCTTAGAATCAAAAATCCATTATGACCATTTAAGATAAAATGATCAGAAAAATAAGATGTTCGCACCGGTTTAAACGGATTGAAAATTGGAAAATTTATTTTTTTACACCATTTATATAGTTAAAAAATTAAGTGTTCCAATTTTTACAATTGGATATCAAGTCTTCGATAATGATTATGAACATTTTCTATCTGGGTCCAACTTATAAATGGCGTGGCGAGGACTGGAACACTTAATTTTTAATTGGAACACTTAATTTCTTTTAATCAATTTTCTAGCTGAATAATGATTATGAACATTAACAAATTAAGTACATCTTAATTGGAACACTAAATTTTTTAACTATAATTTTTAAAATATAAATGGCGTGGCGAGGACTGGGTCCAACTTATAATTGATTTCTTTTACAGTTCATCCATTCATAATAGACATCCATTCACAAAAGACATAAAGATGAGGGAGGCCTCAACAAAACGACTATTTGCCCCCAAAAAATAATGCTCTATTGGTTGTTGTCTTGCTTTATGTCTTTTATTTTACAAAAGTCGAAAAGTACATCTTCTTTTGGTTTGTCCACGGGCCTACTCCCTTTCTAATTTGCGTTCCAGGTAGCATAAAAAAGTGGGAGCATTGTGCTTGTTTTTCCTTTTCATGATCCGGATCCTAGGTGAGAATTTTTTCTCACAGGTTCGTGTGGGGATTTTTATTCAGTCAAATTGTTCATCTTGGCAATCAGTTTCCGTTTTAGATTCTTGAAAAAAGTATTTAAAAAATAAGAACTTATTTTCAAATTTAAAAATAATACATTTACGAAACTAATTTTTTTATTTTTTTGTAGGGTTTTATAAATGTCGATTTATAAAACTAGATCCTTATTGCATATTTTTTTATTTCCGTAAATCTATTATTTTTATGTTTGAAAATTGCAAAGAAGTACTTATTTTTTAAGGGGTAATCTGGAACGGGGCCCTAGATCTCGTTCCAGAAACTCTCTTAAAAAATAAACAGCTTATTTCACATTTTCAAACTAAAAAATAATGTTATTCAGTGGACACTTGATAGTGTGTTGACATTACTGTATTTTGTCCACACTCTCGTGTATCTGTGGTTGCTTTAGTGCACTCCTGTGGAGTGCGTGTGCAGAGTGGCACACAATCTCGATCTTATCAATCAATGGTCCAGATTAAAAACAATCTATTACCAATAATAGTCATTGAAGGTTATACCGATGCTGGTTGGGCTGGGTCGATCGATGATAGAAGTTCTACGTCTGGGTATTTCACTTTTGTAGGTGGAATTATGTGCTCCAATTTTCAATCCGGTTGAATCGGTGCGAATATCTTATTTTTTTGTTCATTTTATCTGCTTGACGATTTCCTAGTCCTAAATTAATGGGTTGCCCCAAGCGTAGGGCGGAGACCAACGTACCACAATATCCGGTAAGTCCGGAGTCAAATTCACAGAGACAGAAACGTGAGCTGACTAAAAACTCGGATTTTCTTAATTTAACGGGCTCTTAGGTAGCCACCCCTTGTCGATTTGATTGAGATAAACTAAAACCTATAAATTGATTGTATTTTTCAAATAATTAAAAGGAGGTACGATCGTAGGGTTCATAACCCTCGTAACCAGTCCGGATTAACCTGCTTTGTTTGGAGTTCTTAAAAAGGTTTAATTTTAGATTAAAAAAAGATAGTCCATAAGATGCGAGACCCTATGGTCGCCGTATACCCATGCGCAGCGGAGAATGAGTTTTGGACCCCCATTCCCCTGTTCACATGGGCTCCGACAATGTCCGGGTTCGTCCACGGGAAGTATTTTACCAATCTAAAATTTTGTTTTCCATTATTCGAAAATAGGAGCCGTGTCCGGACTGGCCACGGTGTGCTAATCACCCCGCAACCCTGCCTAAATGACTACTTACTCATTATTAAGCAAGAAACGAAAGAAATCCTAGTTTGAAACATGCTTCTAAATACGGGATAGAAAAATATATAAATGATCTATATTAAACAAGAACTAACGAACAACTTTAATTAAGAACATAAATTAAAACGAGTTACCAAAATATGAAATCTTGAACAAAACATCAAAAACTTGAAGGGATGAAAATTCGGAAGACAAACTATGGGAATAAGAATAGTTTTATAGGGATTGAAAGTATAAATTACATAGTGGCCCTTGGGCTTTGTCCACTTTGCACTTCGACCCAAAACTTTTGCTAACTTTCATTTTTATCCAAATTTCTTGAAAACAAGCTTGAGCAGCCTCCGCTTTGACACCCCGGCAACATACAAACTGGCCTCGAGGCCACGCTTTCCAACCTTGGCGCTAAAACCGCCTTATTACCTAGAAGAAAAATAAAAACACAAAAAGAGTGATCTGGAACGGGGTAATCTGGAACGGGGCCTTAGATCTCGTTCCAGAAACCCTCTTAAAAAATAAGCAGCTTATTTCATATTTTCAAACTAAAAAATAATGTTATTCAGTGGACACTTGATAGTGTGTTGACATTACTGTATTTTGTCCACACTCTCGTGTATCTGTGGTTGCTTTAGTGCACTCCTGTGCAGTGAGTGTGTAGGGTGGCACACAATCGATCATCGATCTTATCAATCTATGGTCCAGATTAAAAACAATCTATTACCAATAATAGTCATTGAAGTTTATACCGATGCTGATTGGGATGGGTCGATCGATGATAGAAGTTCTACGTCTGGGTATTTCACATTTGTAGGTGGAATTAAGTGCTACTTTTTTCAATCCGGTTGAACCGGTGCGAAGATCTTATTTTTTTGATCATTTTATCCTAGATGGTCGTAATGAAAATTTTGGCTCTAAGGCCTTTCAAAGAGCACCAGAAGACTCCTTATTTAGTTTCAGGGCTCTCGTAGGGTGCTCATTGAAAGGCCTTAGAGTCAAAAATCCATTATGACCATTTAAGATAAAATGATCAAAAAAATAATATGTTCGCACCAGTTTAAACGTATTGAAAATCGGAACAATTATTTTTTTACACCATTTATATAGTTAAAAAATTAAGTGTTCCAATTTTTACAATTGGATATCACGTCTTCAAGAATGATTATGGACATTTTCTATCTGGGTCCAACTTATAAATGGCGTGGCGAGGACTGGAACACTTAATTTTTAATTGGAACACTTAATTTCTTTTAATCAATTTTCTAGCTGAATAATGATTATGAACATTAACAAAGTACATCTTAATTGGAACACCAAATTTTTTAACTATATTTTTTAATATATAAATGGCGTGGCGAGGACTGGGTCCAACTTATAATTGATTTCTTTTACAGTTCATCCATTCATAAAAGACATCCATTCACAAAAGACATAAAGATGAGGGAGGCCTCAACAAAAGGACTATTTGCCCCCAAAAAATAATGCTCTATTGGTTGTTGTCTTGCTTTATGTCTTTTTATTTTAGAAAAGTCGAAAAGTACATCTTCTTTTGGTTTGTCCACGAGCCAACTGACATGGCCCTTTCTAATTTGCGTTCCAGGTAGCATAAAAAAGTAGGAGCATTGTGCTTGGTTTTCCTTTTCATGATCCGGATCCTAGGTGAGAATTTTTTTCTCACAGGTTCGTGGGAGGATTTTCATTCAGCCAAACTGTTCATCTTGGCAATCAGTTTCCGTTTTAGATTCTCGAAAAAAGTATTTAAAAAATAAGAACTTATTTTCAAATTTAAAAATAATGCATTTACGAAACTAATTTTTTTATTTTTTTGTAGGGTTTTATAAATCTCGATTTATAAAACTAGATCCATATTGCATATTTTTTTTATTTCAGTAAATCTATATTTTTATATTTGAAAATTGCAAATAAGTACTTATTTTTTTAGGGATAATCCGGAACGGGACCCTTGATCTCGTTCCAGAAACCCTCTTAAAAAATAAGCAGCTTATTTCACATTTTCAAACTAAAAAATAATGTTATTCAGTGGACACTTGATAGTGTGTTGACATTACTGTATTTTGTCCACACTCTCGTGTATCTGTGGTTGCTTTAGTGCACTCCTGTGGAGTGCGTGTGTAGAGTGGCACACAATCATCGATCTTATCAATCAATGGTCCAGATTAAAAACAATCTATTACCAATAATATTCATTGAAGGTTATACCGATGCTGATTGGGCTGGGTTGATCGATGATAGAAGTTCTACGACTGGGTATTTCACTTTTGTAGGTGGAATTAAGTGCCCCAATTTTCAATCCGGTTGAACCGGTGCGAAAATCTTATTTTTTTGATCATTTTATCTGCTTGACGATTTCGTAGTCATAATTTAATGGGTTGCCCCAAGCGTAGGGCGGAGACCGACGTAGCACAATATCCGGTAAGTCCGGAGTCGAATCCATAGAGACAGAAACGTGAGCTGACTAAAAACTCGGATTTTCCTAATTTAACGGGCTCTTTGGTAGCCACCCCTTGTCGATTTGATTGAGATAAACTAAAACCTAGAAATTGATTGTATTTTTTCAGATAATTAAAAGGAGGTACGATCGTAGAGTTCATAGCACTCGTAACCAGTCCGGATTAACCTGCTTTGTTTGGATTTCTTAAAAATGTTTAATTTTAGATTAAAAAAAGATACCCCGTAAGATGCGAGACCCTATGATCGCCGTATACCCATGCGCAGCGGAGAATGAGTTTTGGACCCCCATTCCCCTGTTCAGATGGGCTCCGACAATGCCCGGGTTCGTCCACGGGAAGTATTTTACTAATCTAAAATTGTGTTTTCCATTATTTGAAAATAGGAGCAGTGTCCGGACTGGCCACGGCTCCGACACCATTTATATAGTAAAAAAGTTATTGATTCCTGCTTGACAGATTTCTGAAAATTATTTGGAATGTTGTGCGCATAAGATGGATAAGTAATGTGACACTTCTCCACATAACCTAGAAGTCCATGACACATGCTATCTGGAAAGGTTTTAACGAATCTCTAGTTTCCTTATCGCTGCCTTGGCTTTTGCCCTCTGAATTAGGTTCTCCTATGCAGTGATTTTAGCTTCGTCCCTCTTCATTTTGAATGAATGAATGGATGAACTTAGAGAAAGTTAGATACTCAGTAGTTGGTAGCTAGTTAGATAGCATATAATTGAATGCTAACAAAGTTGGTTGGGTATTCTCGTGATTTGACTCTGTTGGACCTATGTAAATATATTGTACATATGGCACTCTTGCTTTTTCAGGAATTCCAAAGGGTAGTTGAGTAGTTCATTTATCAGTATATACAGAGGTGAGAGAGAGAGAGAGATGGGCTAGGGTAATTAAATCAATTTGTGCAAACCAATGGCTTCATTAGTGTTGTTGCTCAAAGCTCTAATGAAATTTCGACACTGCGACGAATGCCTGCTGGTGGAGGGCTTATTCTGCATTCATTTGTTCATGAAGATGTATCTTGCTGTTTTGGTATGCTGCATTTTCTTATGGGCGTGTCCTAAGGGTGTGGCTTGGAGTGGGTTAGTTCCTACTACAAACCACTTCAGTCTTGGTTGTATTTTCAACAAGTGTCATGTTTTTTTTTTTTCTGCTGGTAAACCATACTGTTCACTGCTGTGAAGAATCTGTAAGTTGCATTATTTTGTATATATGCTGCTGTGTTTCTGTTGCTGCTGTGTTTGCTACTGCTGCTGTGTCTGCTGTATCATAGAGCATCCAGATTTGGATGTGAAAACATCATAGAGCAATGTAATTGCTACTGCTATTTTGTTGTTGCTGCTGCTGTTTTTCTACGGCTGCTACTGTCGCTGTTTTGCTGCTAATTTTATGTTATGGCAACTATTTTTAATGTCAAGATGGTGTATCTTGTTGCTTTTCCCTATGGTGTATAGTCTACTGCTGTTTGTGTGCAGTCAATGAGGTGCAGCTCCAGGAAACCATGGTTTTCTGCTATAGAAGTTGTTCTTTCATACCTTGGAGCTTTAGGTTTTCTACTATAGAAGTTGTCCAACCCTCCCTTTTGTGAAACAACTATAAAGAAAATCTTTGAAGTGGTCATGTAGTGTGTGTTTGTCTGAAGTTAATTAACTGATTGGTTGTTGGTTTTGTTACAAAGGGCTGCATAATTGGTCTTGTTATAAGGACTTTTGTTATAGACTAGAAGTTAACTAAATAAGGATATCTAATCTAATTAGTCAAAGAAAGGCTTTTTGGGATGATGGGACAAAATATCACTATGTGATTCATGAAGTAAGATTGTTGCATTTGGATGTAAATCAATCTATTGTTTTGTGGTGTTGTAATTGCTCATTTCAATTTTTTGGTTCTCTTAATCCATTTGGGGGTTTCTTGTGCTGTGATATTATCTCTTAGGGTTGTTATATTGGTGCTTCTTATGCTTACGGTGTAGTTTGTAGGTTTCTTTTCCTATTGATGCTATTTGTAATCTAGAGCTCTATAAAGAATTTTGGGGGATAATTTCTAGGATTTTTGTTGGCATACTTCTCGGTTATTGTTCCAAGATGAGTGGACTTACCCTATGTATTACATGTACGATTGTATGATATCAGGAAACAAGCTTGGTATTGTTAAGATGGTGGACAAAGATTGGGTGCGTTTGAATAGGTAATAGTAAAAACTTTTTTAGACAACTAGAGATAAACTAGATACATATTCTTAAAACATTAAACACACTTAGCTTGTACATTTGTAGATGCACTGACGAGTATATGAACGCAGCATTGAACTTTGTGGAGATGGCTAATCAAAACGCAGGATATTTAGGAAAGATTCTATGCCCTTGCAAACATTGTCGGAATTTGAGTCACCATTGTGTTGATGATGTTTATGAACACTTGGTCATAAATGGAATGGATCCTACATACACAACTTGGTTTCATCATGGGGAGGAACCAAGTGCTGCACAAAAACCTAAAGAAGTGGAAATGTCAGATGCGCATAACTTATTGTGGGCACACGCCCCAAAAATCTCACGTTTTTGCTCGTAAAATCGGGTGCGCCCTATCTTGCGGAAAGCGCGGCGAAACGCTTTGCAGATCAGAGTCGCCACTCGGGTTTTGCGGAGAGTACCCAAGAAACCGGGTTTTGAAAACGTTTGGATTACGTCGTTTGAGTTTGAAAAGGCTTGTAGATTGGACCGTCATCACCTTCGATATCTGAGGTTCAGGAGCCAGGTTACGAGAGGGGAAGGGTTTTATGGCACCCCTCTCGCCCAATCCGGAGATTGGTCTCTACTCGGTCATTTTGTAAAACGTTCATTTTTCTCTCTCATTTGATCATTTTTTAGCCAGTTAGGGCGGGGGAACAGTTAATGGGGATTAAAACTGGGGAAAATTTCCAAATACCCCCCAACCTTTATACCAAAATTTAATTAGACTCCCAACCTTTTCAAAACTTCAATTTTACTCCCAACGTTATCTTCCGTTAATCAAAATGCCCCCTTCCGTCCGAATGACTAACAGATTTCGTTAAAAGCTTCGTTAAATAGCGTCCCAATCGAATTTCGATGATCCGAGCCGTTCAGTATGTTCAAAATGTGATTTTAAGGGTACTCGTGAGAAGTCAGCAAAAAAAAAGACCGAGAAGGGCTTCATCTGAACAGTTTTTTATTAAACTATTCAATAAAAAATTATTCAGATGAAGCCATTTCCGATCATTTTTTTTGTTGATTTCTCGCGGGTACCCTTAAAATCAAGTTTTGAACACATTGAACAGCTCGGATCATCGAAATTCGATTGGAAAAGAGGAGGTGCAGATCGATCCGGATTTTGTTCAAGTCCGGACATCCGGATTTTGCTTCGGTCCGCACCTCCCCTTTTCGATCGAATTTCCATGATCCGAGCCGCTCAATGTATTCAAAACGTGATTTTAAGGATACTCGCGAGAAATTAACAAAAAAAATGATCGGAAACGGATTCATCTGAACAGTTTTTTATTAAACTATTTAATAAAAAACTGTTCAGATGAAGCCCTTCCTGGTCATTTTTTTTGCTGATTTCTTGCGGGTACCCTTAAAATCACGTTTTAAACACATTGAGCGGCTCAGATCATCAAAATTCTATCGGGACGATATTTAACGGAGTCTTTAACGAAATCTGTTAGTCATTCGGACGGAAGGGGGCATTTTGATTAACGGAAGATAACGTTGGGAGTAAAATTGAAATTTTTAAAAGGTTGGGAGTCTAATTAATTTTTGTGTAAAGGTTGGGGGGTATTTTGAATTTTTTCCTTAAAACTGTAACAAGTTTGCATTTATGTACAAGAATGTGATAAAAAAATGTTGATGTATGTTTGATATTTGATCTAAAGCAAGTATAATAGATTGAGAACAAGCTCCTGTGAGTGTTTGGAACAAACTGGAACACACTGACCCAATGTAGTGCACGCAGGAACGGGCCTGTATGCACCGGCCAAGCCACTGCATACAGACACGACCTGCGTGCGCCACACAAGATCTGGCGTGCGCCGGTAAACCCAAACCCACAGCTCTTGCAAACAACCCTCTGGGCTCTGGAATGGACCAGTGCACACCCAGGACAAACCACGCAAGATATATCGACAATGTAATATAGTTACAGACAGATAAAGGGCTTAAAAAGTCACCAAATAAATAGCAAACCCCTTAAAACAGTGAGGGGAGGAAAAGCAGAGGCCTGGGGCCTAGTTGCCATGCAAGGGCCAGCCACTGGTCAAGGTGTGACTAGCGCACGCAGGTACATGGTACCGTGCGCCAGTTAACACAACTCAGTCAGTGCTTGGCTTTTCATCATCTGGGCTCTGGAACATGACCAGAAGGCTCCCAAAGGCATTCCAAAGCAACAGAAAAGAAATATTGAATACTATATCTAAATAGTTCTAAAATACAGAAAGCAGTAAACTTGTTTTAGCATGCTTTTGAGGTGATCAGATCATAAATATAACAAAATAAGGATGATCGGTGATCCCCATGCCAGTTTTGTCATACAGCCATGACTGGCGTACGGCTATAGTTAACTGGCGTGCTCCACCAGATCATCCCACACGGCTTTGAAACCTTGCCAGCATTAGGGCCAGGACTGGTATAGATTACCAGCCTTGACCCTGCCAGCCCCCCTCAGGGGTCAGAACAGAAAATAGAAGACTAAGGTGGTATACCTTTGCTTTGAGGTTGGAGATGAGTTTGAACTTTGAACTTGCAATGTGATGGTGAATTAATGGAGGGTGAGTATGGCAAGGTGATATGTGTGACTAGTGTTCCTTGCCTTCTTCTTCAATGGATGAAGGAGGGAGCAAGAAAACTAGAGAGAGAAAGGGAGAGAGAGCTTGGAGAGTATTAATGGTGTGAACCCCTTGCAAATAAATGCAAGGGGGGTATTTATGGAGGGTGGAAGGGACTGATCAGTTGATCCCTTAAGGCTTGTTTGGAAGGTTAAGGCAAGGAGGAGCCTCCCATGCATTTAATGCATGGGACAAGGTGATGGAAGTTGCAGGAGAGAGGGGGGACGGCCCTGGACGAGATAATCATCAGGGGAACTGTGGCTGACGTCGGGCGGCAGCAAAAGTCCCGCGCGTTCGGCTGAATAAAGTTGATTTGACTGGCATTGACTGGCGTACGCCCCTTGTTGAGTGGCGTGCGCCAGTAACGGGCGATGACTGACACGTGGCAGTGCTTCTAGCGCACGCTAGTCCATCACCAGTGTACTCCAGTAGGGTTTGCTGTGGCCATTTGGTTCTGGCTTGAGGGTTCGACAAGGAGTTCGGAAAGGTTTGGATGAGGTTCGGGACGCTCAAAGCTCAAACTCATTAGGAAACTCGGGATGTTCTTGACCTTAATCATCATCGGGGAATCAAAGACTGTAAGTAAACTAATCTGGACAGTCCAGAATGGGGTGTCTATAGTAGCCCCCCTTTGACGGCACTTAGAGCACCATCGTCTTGGCGTAAGTAACGTCAAAGGTTTCTAGACACCCATCTAGGCCATCCAGAGCAGAACGTACGAGTTCAATGATAGAAAAAAAATTTAAAGAACCTGATTGATATGATTTGATAGAGTGGATAGATCGCTATTGCCGATGATATTTGATGTGCAAAGATAGGTTGATGCTGACCTTGACTTCTGACAGCCCGGCCTGGGCGGCTGACTCAGCTGGGGAAGATAGGCCGTGAATTGGCTCTGTTGAGAAAGATACAGACATACGGACGGACCGCCGTTGATTTGAAATAGGACGGATAGATCGTCGTTGATTTGAATTTGGACGGATAGATCGTCGTAGGGTGCGGACTCTCCTGGGGAATAATCCATTGAAAAGCAACTCATGGTTACTTGTTTGATTTGAAATAGGACGAACAGATCGTCGTTGATTTGAAATTGGATGGATGGATCGTCGTTGATTTGAAATAGAACGAACGGATCGTCATTGATTTGAAATAGGATGAACGGATCGTCGTTGATTTGAAATTGGACGGATAGATCGTCGTTGATTTGAAATTGGACGAGCAGATCGTCGTTGATTTGAAATTGGACGAGCAGATCGTCGTTGATTAGAAATTGGACGAGCAGATCGTCGTTGATTTGAAATTGGACGAGCAGATCGTCGTTGATTTGATATTGGACGAGCAGATCGTCGTTGATTTGATATTGGACGGATGGATCGTCGCTGATTAGAAATTGGACGGACCCTGCTTGGGGAGGTAACCATTCAGAGGTGCAATCATGGATTGGGGCAACATGGGCTGTCATCGAGAAGGGCTTTCAGTACTGAAGAGATTTTGGGCCCCAGGCCCAATTATAACTGGCGTACGGCACTAATCCATTGGCGTGCGCCAATTATCTTGCAAGGCCCAGATTTTGTTTGGCCCAAACCCGGCCCAGCTGCTCCCTTCGTCGATTAAACTCCCAGACGACGTGCGAAACTGCCATATACCAGTTTCAAAAACCTCCGAGGTTTCCCAAAAACTTCCGAAAACTCCCAATCCCTCACCATTCCTCTCATCTTCTTCCCACACCTGATCACCTGTATTCGCCCATGGCCGCACCTGTGTAGACACCCCAATCTGGGATTCCAGATTAGTTTATTTACGGTTTTTGATTCCCCGATGATGAAACGGATCAAGAACACCCCGGAAATGTCGAGTGTTTGAGCTTGGAGTGTTTGAAAAACCCAAGAACCTAACCTAGCCTAAGCCACTTCCAAAAGCCAAAAGCCCTACTGATGTGTGCCAGGGCGCAATCATTGTGCGCCAGGGCGCAACCATCGCGCGCCCGGGCGCACCGTTGCGCGACAGACTAGAACCCTCGCGCGATGGTCAAACTGCCAGGTGGACAAAGTTTGACCGTTGACCCTCGCGCGACAGTTTGGAACCGTCGCGTGATGGTTGGGTCCCCACCTACTTTTCCAGTGGCAGAAACTTGGCCACCAATGCCACTCTCAGCCAGTCACGTGGACTGGTTGAACTCCTCTGTTTGCATCAACCAGCCCTTGTTTGGTTGGTTGTTCTTTCCACCACAAACCATTTCTACCACTCTTCCTATAAATAAGGTCTCTTTGTTCTCTTTTAAAGGGTTCCAAGAATTAAAAAGCACAAAGGTTCTAACCCTAGCCCATTGTTTATCTCTCCTCCATTAGCAAGTGAAGCACTTGGTTTCCAACCTAGCACTCAAGAACAAAGCTTGTTCTTTCATCTCAACCTTTTCAAACACTTCAATCAAGCCTTCAAACCTCAAAGCTCAATCATCCGTTCAAACTCAATTTAGGTATAGCATACCTACTGTTTTTTGTTCTGATCCCTGAGGGGGGCTGGCAGGGTCAAGGCTGGTAATCAATACCAGTCCTGGCCCTAAAGCTAGCAAGGTTTCAAAAGCCGTGGCCAAGCAAACCCTCGCGCGATGGACCCGAACACTCGCGCAACAGTTCTGTCAGCAAGAGATTGGTCCACGTGGGGAAGGGAGGCTGGTCATTTCTTGTTTTAGCTACGTGCATGACTGTTGTAATTTTTACTAATTTTTACTTAGTATATAGATCACTGTTAAGCATGCAAAAAACCAGTTTATTGCTTTTCTTAGAGCTTAAATCGCTAGTTTGCATTTCAATATTCATTTCTGTTCTGTTGGAGTACTCCTGGGATCATTCTGGACCTGTCTCAGAACCCAGGATGAGCAAAACCAGACACTGGAAAGTTGGCTCGAACCCGCGCGCGCTGCACCCAAACCATCGCGCGATGGTCAACACTCCATTTGACTAGTGCACCGAGGCGCAATCGTCGCGAGCCAGGGCGTAACCATCGCGCGCCCGGGCGCATTGTCGCGCGACGGTTTGGAACCCTCGCGCGACTATTTGTCCCCGATCAGTGGCTGACATTGCATGTTTAACTTGGTATTAGGCCTTTATTTTGTCCCCACTGTTTAGGGGTGTATTTCCTTTTTATTCCAATCTGTCTGTAATAATTATTTACATTCAGTACATATAAAACTGCTTGGTTTGTCCTTGGTGTGCACTAGTCCTTCCAGAGCCCAGAGGGTTTGAGAATAAGAGCTGTGGGCTTAGGCTTACTGGCGCGCGCAAGTCTTGTAGTAGCGTGCGCAGGTTTGGTCAGCATGCATTGACTTGATCAGTGCATACTGGTTTCTTCCTGTGCACGACACTCCAAGACAGGAGCTTTCTAGTCTGTTTAAACTCCCACAGGAGTCTGTTCTCATCCTATACTAACTGCTCATTCATGCTTTCTATCACATCCTGCAAAGTGTTACAGTTTTAAATCCCCGATTAACTGTTCCCTCGCCCTAATTGGCTAAAATTGATTAATAAAAGAAGAATTGCAATGTTTTCAAATGCCTAAGTAGAGACCGATCTCTGGATTGGGCGAGAGGGGTGCCATAAAACCCTTCCCCTCTCGTAACCTGGCTCCCGAACCCAGATATGGTTATGACGGACTGGTTTCCTTCACTTTTTCAAATAAAGCGCGGCAGGTGCTTCGAAATACGGTTCCTTGAGTGTTGGACCTTCAAAACTCAAGTGGCGACTCTGTATTTTTGAGCGCTTGCCACATGCGCTCGCGCTCCCTCGATCCGAGCCCATTGCCTCGGGAAAGGAACGGAATCCTTCTCCCATTTTTCAGGGCATGCTACCCACAACTTGGTAGCAGCGGCGACAATGGCAGCACGGGCGGCGACGGGGATGATTGGCCAAAGGTTAGTGAAACCGGGGTAGTGGGGGTTCGAATCGACGATCAACCGGCCGCGGAGGTTCCGTCGGGGACCGGTGCAACGGTTTCTAGTAGCGACGGTGGCCAAGGCGGCTGCGCACAGGAAGTTGGTGGTGAGGATGAGCGGCGTGCGCCAGTACTGGAGGGGCGTACGCCGGTGACGGTGGAATTACAGGGTCCACAGGTGCAGCGGTTGGACTCCGGCAGCGGCGTAGAGGGTTTCGTGGTGACCGGCGGTGGCTTGGGTTCGGTTGGGGCCGGCGGCAGCGGCAGTTGTGCTGGCGTTAGTGAGGACTGACCGGGGTTTCCTCTAAGGGATCCGGCGAGCGGTAAGGCTCCAGTTGTAGAGGAGGTGGGGGATGTGCCGAGGGTGGATCACGTTGAGCGGGTTGAGTTTACACCGCCTGTTGGGTCGTCCAGTCACAAGCCGATCTTGAGCCATGACTTGGCAGAGTTTGTGGGTGAGTTTGTGCTTGCTTGGCTCATGAGAGAGAACCCTGCAGTGGTTGAGGCAGTTTTGGCGGCCCGCGAGGAGATGCTGAGGGAGATAGCTCGGTCCGACGAGGAGGAGAGACTGGGGCGAGAGTCCGAGGCGGCGGAGAGAGACCAGAGGGAGTTGGAGCGAGAGACCGAGGAGGCCGAGAGGGAGCAAGAGAGGGACCCGGGGCGTACGAGGTAGCAGTGGACTTGGCGGAGACCAGGCGGAGGGCTGCTCGTGCCCTATTTGTGGCTGAGACGTTTGTTCCTTCGGAGCCACACGTGTTCGTTCCGTCGGGCGCTGAGAGCTACGTCCCTCGCCAGGGGGACTACGACGAGGAGCTGGTACTGAGAGACCCTGAGCGGCACTTGTCCAGGGGTTGGACTCAGGTATACCTTTAAACCTTGCTTTAGCCTTCATTTCGTACTTGTTGTAGTTGCGCATGTTTATCGTATGTCACTTGAACCTTTGTACTTGATTCCTTGTGTAGAGCCAGTGGTGGCTTGACCTGAAATAGATAGAATTGGATGTAGGATGCTTTGACTTTAGAATTCGACTATAGAATGCCTGTGGATAACTGAATCGACCGATAAGATGCCTGGTAGCTTGATTCGACTTTGTAGAATGCCATTGAAACTCGATAATCGACTGAATAAATGCCTTTGATGCTCTGACGGCATGAATCGACTGATAGGATGCCTGGTAGCTTGATTCAACTTTGTAGAATGACATTGAAACTCGATAATCGACTGAATAAATGCCTTTGATGCTCTGACGGCTTGAATCGACTGATAGGATGCCTGGTAGCTTGATTCGACTTTTATTGTATTTAAACTGCTTCACTGATAGCTTCCTTTTGTTTTGATTGTTGTGATGTGCAGAGAGAAGTGGCCAGTACGCGGGGGCACGGCGGTCCAGCGCACTCGCTTGAGCTGTACTTGAGTTTGCCTGAGAGGGCACGAGAGCTGGTGGACGCGGTGGGGTTTGGTCTGTTTATCCCCACGCTGACAGCGGTGAAGAGCGACCACGCCGTGCTGACTGCTCTGGCCGAGAGGTGGTGGGATACGTCGAACTCCTTCCACTTCCCGATCGGGGAGATGACAGTGACCCCGGCAGACTTTGCGGCCATCACTGGTTTGAGGGTAGGAGGTGACCCGATCCCGTTTGACTCAGGGATCCACGGGGACACTGAGGTGTTGAGGTGGTTCTTGGGCATGGTGCCCGCAGGTAACTCAGAGATGGTCTCGTATGACCAGTTCAAGAGGCACTTGGAGGGGAGAGTTCCGGAGATAGAGTTGGTGGGAGAGCGGGTTTCTGAGCGGGAGTTAGAGCAGTTGGCGAGGGTGTACTTGTTGTACCTATTTGGGGCTACTTTGTACCCGAACAAGAGGTCTACGGTCCACTTGTCCTACCTGCCTGTGCTTCTTGACTTGAGGACGGCCTCTCGGTTTGACTGGGGAGAAGCGGCTCTGGGTACGTGCTACGGGTCCTTGGGAGAGCTTTCCAGGGGGAGGAAGGCAGCAGCAGGGTACTGGAGAGTGTGGGAGGTAAGCAACCGATACTGTCTTTCAATTCCATTCCATATTTGCACTTCATCCTGCATATGCTGTATTTCTGATGCTTTGATTGTTTAACTGTTCGAAAATTTTGCAGTTGTGGGCTTACGAGGTGCTGAGGATGTACCCTCCAGAGAACAGGTGTCCGGACTTGAGGGCGCTTCCTCGGGCTATGGTCTGGGGACCACTGCGCGTCGGGAAGAAGAAGTCGCAGGAAAAGCTTTCTGGCTTCCGGGTGTACCTCGACCACTTGACCGGTTCTCAGGTGAGGCCAGCTTTCCTTTTTGTAGTTCATGCTTTGAATTGCTTTAATGTTGTCGCTGATGCCTTTGATTGCTTTACAGGTGGAGTGGGACCCGTGGAGGACTGCAGGGCCCGAGCCGGAGTACCTGGCGAGGAGTAGGGTGGTGACGGCGAGCCGAGTGCTGCTAGAGTCGGCTTTCGGGTGGCAGTGGTACTTGGGCGACCGAGTGACACGACAGTCGCTCGACTCGTCCGAGTTTGTCGTCCCTGGGCCACTTCCGCCTCGTGCTTCGCACACTGGTAGGTACACTGAGGGACCTGCGGCGGTTCACTGTTCCTGTCGCCGCGACTTCCTTTCTGAGGCTGGGGAGAGACTATGCCGTTTACCGGAGGCGATACTTGGCGGGGGCGCTTGGGGTGATGGAGCACAGGGCGGTGCAGACGGAGGCCTTGGTAGCCGGTGAGGAGAGGTCGGGACGGCGGCGTAGGTCGGGCCGTTCCGGGGAGAGGAGTGAGTTCGCAGAGTCGACCGGGCTTACTCAGCTTTCTTGGACGCTGCCAGTACGTGACCCTCAGGGGGAGGCTGCGGAGATCCGTTTCGAGCCCGCTAGGACAGAGCCAGCAGAGGTTACGGGACCGGTATGATGTACTTTCAGCTTTTCCTACTTCCTGTACCATATTTGTCTCGCTTTTGAACTGCCTCTGATTTTCAATACTTGCAACCCAGGTGCCGCTAGAGTGGGCGAGGGAGGCCACGCGCTTGATGCTTGCTATGGAGAAAGAGTTTCACAAGATAGTGAGTGGTACTCCCTTGCAGTTGCACTACCCGCCGGCAGCTCCAGCGTCCACCACACAGCCTCAGGTATAAACCCAGAATTCCGAATTCGATACTTAGCAACTGTGCATGTCTGTTACAATGCATGCTAGAAGTACCTGCTCTTGGTTCCTGTTTCAGCATTTGACATGTATACACTATGCACAACATGGTTATATAACGACTTGAATTGAATTGACAATGCAGGGACACGCTAGGGCAGTTTCTAGGCGGCAGACAGCGAGGCTAGTCCCTCAGAAGGGAAAGGGGAAGGCCCCTGCTGCGGTCCAGCGACCGGCGAGCACTACGCGGCGCGAGGCCAGAGGTGTGGTGATCGCTCCTGCAGGAGGGTCATCACAGCCTCAGAGAGAGTTGAGGAGGAGGCCTGCTCAGAAGAGGCCAGCTGAGGGGCCTGCGAAGAAGAGGAGAGAGGAAGAGGAGGAGGAGGACGAGGAGTCCACGTCCCTCAGCAGCGGCTCTGACTCTGCTAGCGACCCCAGGTTCCGGATCACTCCGAGAGACTTGGTGCGAGCGAGGAGGACGACGACGACCTTGAGGACGTTCTTAGAGACTGAGGGCTACCACTGAGCTTCAGATACTTTACTGTCTTTTGCCTTTTTGACTTTGATTTTTTTTTTGAGATGGGGCCTGCGTGCCTTTTGACTTGCGGGCGGATGTTGCCCAGTACATGATTCTGCTTGTTTTGCCCGGGCCGTTGTGCCGCTACGTACGTTTCCTTGCTTTGTTCTAGGGATACGCTTTTCGATAGTATATATTATTGCATTTTCTGTTCATTCAACTTCCACTTTGATGGTATTGATGATAGAAGTAAACAAAACAACCACTAATATCTGACATGCTGCATTGACAAATGTTCTGAATCAATCGACAAACTTTAAGACACGCGCAGGACTGACTTAGCTCGAAGAAAAGGGGTGAGGAACACTAGGATACGGCCCGTATCCTACTAGGATACGCGACACTTGGCGTTGATCGGCCAAAACCCGAAATTCTCTTTGACAAGTGAAACTGACACTTCTGGTAGACTAAAAAGACACAATGAGACTCGTGCGAGTTAGCGGAAGTGGGAAAAGCGTCCCGAGACGAGAAATACACTGAAAAATGCTAAAAATACCTCAAAAATGGACATAAGACACCAAAGATGACTCGATCCGGACTGAAACCGACACCCCCGTACCGTCACATAAGGTCCACATAACGTGTACGGTATGAGAAAACTTGGCACGAACCCCTGGTACGAACTTTGAGTCTTCGTATCCTAAGTTTCAGGAGGATACGGGCCGTCGGAGGTCCGAATTCTTTGTTGAACATGACGTTTCCGGGCCGATGCTTTCCCACAATCCCAAATACCATTTATGACTTGTATGAATTGACAAACTTGCCGAACAAGCTTCGGAATTGAAATCGGCTGTTGTTGGGCAGTGGCTGCTGTAACTGGTATCTGGTGTAGGCATGACTAGCGTGCGACAGTGGTTGAGGGCTGTACGCAAGTAACAAAGGAGGTCCTGCGCACGCTAGTGGATTTCTGGCGCACGCCACAAAAGTGTGACACAGAGCCACTTGTCTGACCGACTGTCCTTTTTCCTGGGGCTTCTTGTCTTCACCCCCACACGGTTTGCACACGGTTTCTGGGCTTCAGAGAGGGCAGAGTCCTTATGTGTAAGGTCCTTTGGAGGATAGCCCTTGGTTTTGAATAAGGAATAGGAAGCACAGTGCATGTATTGGCATATAAGTGGAATGCTGCACGCATTGTGGAATTGCACTGATATATCCCACTTCCCATATTCAGCTTCCTCTTACTGATACCAAATGGAGAACCCAATCCCAACCTTGATCAGGCCCTGGCTAGTGCAAATGATAGGCATTGACTGGCTAAATTTCCAATATCACGGGCTTGCTTCGTTTCGATACCTTCGGCACGTGCCACTCCGCCCGGCACTTTTGAGAGCCGCGCTCCGGTTTTGGGACCCAGACGTCCACGTTTTCCGCTTTGGGGACGATGAAATATGCCTGACAGTTGAGGAGTTCCAAGCGTACCTCCGGACGTACTCCTCTCCGACGCTCGTTGTTCCTCCTTACCAAGTGAGCATGCCCAGACTGCTGGCTACTGCACTTAATATTCCTGGGGGCTTGGCCCACTCTATGCTAGAGGGCGGCCAAATCCACGTTTTGCAGTTGATTGAACGGTACAGTCCTGAGGGCGATTTGGGGGACACTGCCTGGCAGTCACGGCGCCGTTTCGCCCTGGTGATCTGTCTTCTGGCTGCTTACTTGCTCATCCCTGCTGACGGGCGGGTCAGTCCCTTGCTCGTGAGTGTTGCTACTCAGATGGGAGCTCGTCAAAATGTGATCCCTCTGGTCCTAGCCGAGACACTTATCGGCCTGGATTCGGTGTACACTGGGGTATTGAATGTTTTCAGCGGCAGCCCGCTTCTTCTTCAGGTAAACTCACTCAGCTCACCTTTTTCCGATTTTTCGCACTTTCTCATTTTACCTCGACTCTCGGCTTAGGCTATTTGCTAGTTTCTTACTTGTCTTTTCGCTCAGGCTTTTATCTGGCTTCTTACTTGTCTTTCCACTCATGCAGCTGTGGTTATCTGACAAGCTGAATCTGCTGCACCCTCCGGAGGATGGTTGGAATCTTTTCCCGAGGAGGATTCACCAAAGGGGAATGAGGTACCCCGAGATGGACATCGAAGAGTGGTATTCCTTCATGCAGGAACTGCAGCCGGACGAGATTGTCTGGAGGTGCCCGTGGCTGGACTTGGAGGAAATGGTGGTTCACTCGGACGGGTTTGACAGGGTGGTGATTGCAGGGCTGTCATGATTCACATTTTACATCCTAGGCCGCATTCTCCGCTAGCTAGGTATCCCTCAGGGGAACGTTCGCATCACTGCCGAGGATTTTTGGATTCCCAATTTCAATGCTCAGACGCTCCATGGGTATGACAGGCATTGGGAGCTCAGGGCTCAGCAGGCTGAATCTCCGGATTTCACCCCAAGACTGAGAAATGTTTACAGGCAATGGCTAAGAGCAGACGTCCAGGCAAGGGAAAATATCGACTGACTCCGAACCACTTTGCTGTACTTAGAATAAGCTGTGAGCCGTTAGGCTTCTCAAGCATTTTGTTCTGTTTTTCATGCTTAACGGTTTTAAGGCTTTTATGCTCAGCTGGTGTATTAGAAATAGTAATTTTGCAATAAAGTTGAAAGACGGAGGGTTTCCCCCTTCAGATTCCTTAATGAGATTTCGACTTGTCCCTCGACTTCGTTTGGACCTTGACATGGAAACGGAACGCCAAACCATGGATCAATTTTGATAGAATGTGACCGGGTCTCAAGGTGAGACTGCCTACGTATCCCTTTTCAAGGAATCAGGTCAGAACGTAGTTTAGGCTAAGGTTCGCTCGTGTATTTTACCTCTCATTTTACGCTCTAACTTTTGCCTAGTGCCGCCTTCACAGGTTTTTGGCCTAGCGAGCTTTCGACTTTTGCCTATTTATTTTTGCCTAGACCGCCTTCACAGGTTTTCGGTCTAGCAGGCTGCTCTAACTTTTGCTTGGAACCGCCCACCCTTGTGGTTTTCGGCCCAACGAGCATCTCTCAGGGGTAGAAACGTTTGAGTTGATCCAGGTTGACCAGAGTGCTGAATTCATTGCCATCGAGATCGATGAGCTGAGCAGCACCCCCAGACAGGATGGTCTTGATAATGAACGGCCCGGATCGCTTCGGCCGAAACTTTCCGCGAGCATCAAACACTGGAGCCCGTATCTCTTTCATGACCATATCCCCTTCGACTAAGCCCCTGGACTTCACCTTCTTGTCAAATGCCCGGGCGATTCGACGCTGGTAACCTTGAACATGATACAGGGCACGGAGCCTCCTTTCATCGAATAGCATTAGCTTGACAAACCTCCCGCTGAGCCACTCAGAGTCCTCCAGACCACTCTCAGCCATGACCCTCAGAGATGGAACCTCAAGCTCGATAGGAAGTACTGCTTCCATTCCATAGACCAAAGAGAACGGGGTTGCTCCAGTTGAAGTGCGGATCGACGTTCTGTATCCCCAGAGAGCCAGAGGAAGTTGTTCGTGCCAATCCCTTGCGGACTTCAATAGTCTTCTTAATGATCATCTCAACATTTTTGTTTGCGGCCTCGACTGTAAAAACCTCGAAGTATTCCTTGAGCAGATCAATCAGTGCGGTACGATCCTCAGGGGACAAAGTTGAACCGATTTGCATCATACGGGGGTCATCCTTGTCTTTCAGATTTATAGAAATTACTTATTCTTTTAGAGGCTGAGCATGCCTTTCGTCTTCCCTTTCGGCGGGGGAACACATTTCCTTGGGGATGTTCCCATCGAAATCTATTCCTTCGTCGTCCGGGTCGACACAATTTATTCAAAAGTCAGCAAAATACTCGGAAATCAGTATAGTACTCGGAAGCAGCGTCATGCATTTCATAAAACCCTCGGGGTTGCCAAGTAGAACAGAAGACGCAAATTAAAAATAGAAGCTACGACGTGGAGGGCCAAGAAGCACAAACTCCGACTCTGAGCTAGACCTAAACTTGACCGACTCTGTGTCAGATTCAGATGTATCGTCAATGCACGTTAGACGCGGAGTGAAAATGCATTTATTAACACTACCCTTGGCCTCCACAATGAGAGAAGTGGGATCCTCGAGAATGTCGGTAGAGTCGGGCCCAAGCATGTTTGGCTCTTGATCTCGGAACTTCACTTGAACAGCGCAGTGACTAGACAGTAAAGTATTAGAACTCAGTGACAGCCTGCAGCAATTTTATTTGAAAGAGATGATGAAAAATGCTCATGTCAACGCCGTCGGTGTCCTCCTAGACTTTAGAACTAGCAGACAAAACCATTTTATGACAGTCGGACGCTGGCGGGATCCTCGAATGTCTTTTCGACGGTGTATCCTTGATTGAATTGACCAACACTAAGAGATGTCAAAACATCCTAAGTCTTCGACTATTCTGCTCTCAAAGTTTCAACCTTGGAATGGAACAACTCGGTGTTTAATGACATGATACTGTAACCAAGAGGGCGTAAGCAGCACTGTGTCGGAGCCTTGAGCGGTGTTAGTGTTTAGCACTTTTAACCTGAGTGGTGTGAGTATCATGGCATGTTTCCCGTTGTTCCTAGCTTTCTGTTTGAAACCTCGATCGGGTTTAGACAAAGGCTTAGAAAGCCTGGATTTCCCAAAGTCTCGTTGACTCAAGGAATTTGAAAGTTTGATAATGTGCACCATCACGATGCACGACTCTTCATCGGTCCAGGCAGCGCCTCAGCAGGCATAAAACGGGTTTGAAAGAGAGACAACCCTAAAAGCTGCCCTAGCATGCTCCTACGTAAAACGGTATGAATGTATGTACAGGCATGCGATAGGGAAAGCAGTAACACATAGACAGTTTATGGGGGTTAGATGCAAGTAATCCTACCCTGTGGGTTCCTGTCTGCTTTGTACGCATGGCGAGGCTGGTTTTGGCTGAAGGAGGTTCCTCAGGCTAGAGTCGTTTTATACCTCCGATTGCAACGCATGCAGCAAAGCAATGGTCGAACGGTAATACGTCTCATCATCGTCCAAGGTTGTTGGGCATTCGAGGACCCCGGTCTCCAGTAAACTGTGCCGGTTACCCAAAACACCTCAACGGGGCTGACAGAATACCGATGCAAATGAGCGCGCGCTAAAGAATGATTGAGAGAGAGAGAGAAGAGAGAGAAACGTAACGCTTTTTGAAAAATGTCTTTTGAAGCTTGGCTCACTTCATTAATCGACACTTGGAAAAAACTACACAAGCGAACAATAGTAAAAGCCCCAGTTCGGAGTGGTCAGATGTAGAATCCTGTTACGTTACCATTCCATTCTTCAGCAGCGCGGAGCGTACTGTTTTGACAGACTTTTGAAAATTGTTCATTCATGTATTAATTTCCAAATGTAGATTAATGTAACTTCCCCAGCAGAGTCGCCACTGTGGGCACACGCCCCAAAAATCTCACGTTTTCGCTCGTAAAATCGTGTGCGCCCTATCTTGCGGAAAGCGCGGCGAAACGCTTCGCAGTTCAGAGTCGCCACTCGGGTTTTGCGGAGAGTACCCAAGAAATCGAGTTTTGAAAACATTTGGATTACGTCGTTTGAGTTTGAAAAGGCTTGTAGATTGGACCGTCGTCACCTTCGATATCTGAGGTTCGGGAGCCAGGTTACGATAGGGGAAGGGTTTTATGGCACCCATCTCGCCCAATCCGGAGATCGGTCTCTACTCGGCCATTTTGTAAAACGTTCATTTTTCTCTCACATTTGATCATTTTTTAGCCAGTTAGGGCAGGGAAACAGTTAATGGGGATTAAAACTGTAACAAGTTTGCATTTATGTACAAGAATGTGATAAAAAATGTTGATGTATGTTTGATGTTTGATTTAAAGCAAGTATAATAGATTGAGAACAAGCTTCTGTGAGTGTTTGGAACAAACTGGAACACACTGACCCAATGTGGTGCACGCAGGAACGGGCCTGTATGCACCGGCTAAGCCACTGCATACAGACACGACCTGCGTGCGCCACACAAGATCTGGCGTGTGCCGGTAAGCCCAAACCCACAGCTCTTGCAAACAACCCTCTGGGCTCTGGAATGGACCAGTGCACACTCTGGACAAATCACGCAAGATATATCGATAATGTAATATAGTTACAGACAGATAAAGGGCTTAAAAAGCCACCAAATAAATAGCAAACCCCTTAAACAGTGAGGGGAGGAAAAGCAGAGGCCTGGGGCCTAGTTGCCATGCAAGGGCCAGCCACTGGTCAAGGTGTGACTGGCGCACGCAGGTACATGGTACCGTGCGCCAGTTAACACAACTCAGTCAGTGCTTGGCTTTGCATCATCTGGGCTCTGGAACATGACCAGAAGGCTCCCAGAGGCATTCCAAAGCAACAGAAAAGAAATATTGAATACTATATCTAAACAGTTTTAAAATACAGAAAGCAGTAAACTTGTTTTAGCATGCTTTTGAGGTGATCAGATCATAAATATAACAAAATAAGGATGATTGGTGATCCCCACGCTAGTTTTGTCATACAGCCATGACTGGCGTACGGCTATAGTTAACTGGCGTGCGCCACCAGATCATCCCACACGGCTTTGAAACCTTGCCAGCATTAGGGCCAGAACTGGTATAGATTACCAGCCTTGACCCTGCCAGCCCCCCTCAGGGGTCAGAACAGAAAACAGAAGACTAAGGTGGTATACCTTTGCTTTGAGGTCGGAGATGAGTTTGAACTTTGAACTTGCAATGTGATGGTGAATGGAGGGTGAGTATGGCAAGGTGATATGTGTGACTAGTGTTCCTTGCCTTCTTCTTCAATGGATGAAGGAGGGAGCAAGAAAACTAGAGAGAGAAAGGGAGAGAGAGCTTGGAGAGTATTAATGGTGTGAACCCCTTGCAAATAAATGCAAGGGGGTATTTATGGAGGGTGGAAGGGACTGATCAGTTGATCCCTTAAGGCTTGTTTGGAAGGTTAAGGCAAGGAGGAGCCTCCCATGCATTTAATGCATGGGACAAGGTGATGGAAGTTGTAGGAGAGAGGGGGGGACGGCCCTGGACGAGATAATCATCAGGGGAACTGTGGCTGACGTCGGGTGGCAGCAAAAGTCCCGCGCGTTCGGCTGAATAAAGTTGATTTGACTGGCATTAACTGGCATACACCCCTTGTTGAGTGGCGTGTGCCAGTAACGGGCGATGACTGACACGTGGCAGTGCTTCCAGCGCACGCTAGTCCATCACCAGCGTACTCCAGTAGGGTTTTGCTATGGCCATTTGGTTCTGGCTTGAGGGTTCGACAAGGAGTTCAGAAAGCTTTGGATGAGGTTCGGGACGCTCAAAGCTCAAATTCATTAACAAACTCGGGATGTTCTTGACCTTAATCATCATCGGGGAATCAAAGACCGTAAGTAAACTAATCTGGACAGTCCAGAATGGGGTGTGTACACTTATACAGTGTGATTTGTGCACGAGATGCAGACCATCTTGAACCACTTGACGAAGCTAGAGATGAGGTCGTTGCAAAAGCATTAGAGGATGCAGAAACTCCATTATACCCTGGTTGTGAAAAATATACGAAGTTGTCAGCAATTGTTACTTTGTACAAGATCAAAGCTGAAAATGAATGGACAGATGAGAGTTTCACTATTATTTTGGGGAAGCTTCAGGATATGTTCCCCATAGATAATACAATGCTATGCTCTATTCGTGCAGTTAGAAATTTTGTAAGAGTCGTGTTTTCTTTTTAGATTTTTGGGGAATGAAATTATGAGAGGATTAGGAGAGAGAAAAAATTCAAAAGATTAGGTGAGAGAAATGTTTGAAAGAGGAGAGAGAATTGAGATATTAGAAAAGATAAAAAAAAAAAAAGAGAAAGATTTGAAAAATTAGGAGAAAGAAATGGTAGTTTAGGATTAAATTGAATTTGAGGATGAAAAGATAAGTATTTAAACACATTAGGATGAACACCTAAATAAGTATGGTAAAAAGGATGGCTAATTAAGTTCGTGCTACACCAAAATACCGCCACTGCCAATGGTTATTACAGGGTGTTCAAAACTCACCTGTTTACAGGGTGGACCTAACTGTTGTACACAGTTTTTTGCAAAATTTGGGGGCTTTAATTCCACGTTCAACTAAATACCCTTGCTTGTATGTGCCGCCTCCTCTGCCCCTCCCCGGGGATGTAATCAGTCTCTGATTTTCTGTTCGTAATTTTATTTGCCATGGTTAGGGCTACCGTTGCTGAAATGGGTTCCTAGTGATATTGCTGTGTGCCTAGCTACAGATGACAGACTTTGCATGTTTGGGTTCTAGCTGCTGGTATATATACATGGCGTGGCGAGGACTGTGTTGATTCAGGTGTTGCTGCTGTATTGTTTCTCGGAATCTGCTGATAGCCTGATTGTACTTGGTTTGAAAGCTGCAGCTAATTCATCAACACCAGGGATCGGTATCAATGGTTACGACGGTTTCTTTAGCATCGTAGTATGGGTGTTCAGGCATAGTAAGCTGTAACTCTATGCGTTAGCCTTACAAGGGCTGTTTGTAGTTGTCTTTCACCTCGTAGATTGTATGCAAGGGAAAGGAATTGATCTAACACCCTATGCGAACATTTTAGCAACGGTAGCTTCGAAAGAGAAATGTTTCTCTCTCTAGAAATTCTTGTGTTCTTGCTTGTTCTTGCTTTGTTCTTCATTGTTCTTGAGTTCTTTAAGAAACTCATCCAAGGCCGCCACTAAACCACCACTCGACCACCCTCTAGATCCAAAAAGTTTAGTAGTTAAGTCAAGATTTAGTTTCGAGAGAAACATTTCTCTTTCGAAGCTACCATTAGCTTTTTGTAGGAAGTTACTCTGTCTGATCGCCAACTTACTTTTTCATAGCCGCCCTACCGCCAAGAAGAATGGTAGAATGTCCTTACTCTCTAATCCTAAGCATAGTAGATTAATCTTAACCACTATCTCGAAGTATATCGTACGATTCTTATATGTTGTTTGTATGCATGTGAACTTGAAAGGTGTTTTACTAAAAATTTGAAAAGGAAGAGGAGTATGTTGAATATTCCGACTTTATTTTCCGGAAAAACATATGTTGTTTCGAACTTTCCTAAAAGAAAGAACGAATTTTCGAAATACAACTTAAATGAAAGTATTCGTATTTTTATCTTAAGGATGGTTATGAGCATATATGCGAGTATACTTGAATTACTTGTTTGATGTACGATAAATCATAAGTGGGTTTCCACTCCAAAGGTGTCCATCCATGTGATACTATGCTTTATATTATGTGCTAAATGTTTGGGCATGACTATGTGAAAATAGGAGATTCATGGTATCAATGATATGGAGTTGGATGATCTTGCTAATTTAGTTTCGAGATCACAAGAAATGATTTATGTGTACATACGTGAAAATTCCTACCGCGGAGTCTATGCATGAAAATGAAACACATAAATTGAGAAAGTTAGAGACATGACACCTAGGGTGTGGTAAATGAAAAGACGTGGTATTGAAACCGCAATGTGACCGGACTTGGTAGCCCATTGTGTGGACTTGCAAAAACTGCAATGTGGCCGAACTTGGTAGCCCATTGTGAAGATTTTCAATGGGGCCGGACGTGGTAGTCTCATTGGTAATATGGCTTGGTTATCCGCGGAGAGGAGCCAATGCAAGTTTTGAACGATTTGTGAAAACCGCAATGTGGCCGGACGTGGTAGCCTGTTGTGTGCGTTGCCAATGGAGCCGGACGTGGTAGCATCATTGGTAACGAGGTATGGAATACTTTTGGAAATGTTGAATTGGTATTTGAAGGGTGAAAATGGACATGATTGCGAAATGTCGCGTAGGTGAAACTCAGATTTCATAGACACCGACGTTAGCTGAATAGTGAATGTGGATGTGTCATTGTTAACTGCTTATCCAAATAATGGTTGAACATGCATGTGCTATTTAGAATCCACTGATTGTTGTTTGACAATTTCCTAGTCCTAAAATAAAGGGTTGCCCCAAGCGTAGGGCGGAGACCGACGCAGCACAATATCTGGTAAGTCCGGAGTCGAATCCACAGAGACAGAAACGTGCGCTGACTAAAAACTCGGGTTATTATAGTTTAAACGGCTCTTAGGTAGCCACCCCTTGTCGGTTTGATTGAGAGATTAACTAAAACAAAGAAATTGATTGTACTTTTCAAATAATTAAAAGGAGGTACGGTCGTAGGGTTCATAGCACTCGTAACCAGTCCGGATTAGTCTGCTCCATTCAGTGTTCTTAAAAACGTTTAACTTTAGTTTGGAAAAGATACCCCAAAAGATGCGAACCTTTATGGTCGCTGTATACCCATGCGCAGCGGATAATGAGTTTTGGACCCCCATTCTCCCCGTTCACATGGGCTCCGACGATGCCCGGATTTGTCTCACGAATATTCTTTATTAACCTAAAATTGCTTTTTCCATTGTTTGAAAACAGGAGCAGTGCCCGAACAGATCACGGCGTGCTAATCACCCCGCAACCCTACCTATATGACTACTCACTCATTGATATGAAAGAAATAAAAGAAATCCTAGATTGCATCATGCTTCTATTACGGGAGAAAGAAAAATAAACGAGAGATACCAACTAATTGAATACCAACGAACAACTTTAATTAAGAACAAAAATTGAAACGAATTATCGGAAGATGTGTTCTTGAACAAAACTTGAAAACTTCGAAAGAAAAAAGCTCTGGAAGAAAAAGAACGTAAGAAAAACTGCTACGTAAAAGTTCGAACCCTAAAAACAAAGTACGGAGGGGTATTTATACAAGTCCCCGAATATTCAGAATAAAATAAAAAACGACGAAAACCAAAATATCCCGCTGATGCCGTTGTGGACTTCGGTATCGATACAGGAAATGGGAGTATTGATACAATTTTGTCTGTTCATGCTTGGACCAATTTTGCAACACATTGTATCGATATTTGAAATTGTAGTATCGATACCGCTTAGCATAATAGCTAGCTCTCGATCCTTGCATGGGGTTTTGGCCACTCGACGTTCCAATGACGTCACCCAACGCCACATGCGCTCCGCTTTGACTCCCCGGTGACGTTCAAACCGGCCTCAAGGCCTCGCAATCCAACCTTGGCGCAAAATCTGCTTTATTACCTACGAAAATAACAAAAACACAAAACAAAGGGAAAACACGCATCAAGTGGAAAATGGAATAAAATGCGCCTCTAATGCGCTAATTCGCCCTACTTAAGCGATCATATCAAAGATATCATGTGCTTATCAATTGTACATGAGCTAGTATACTACTTATTTGCTCTGTTATTGGTGATTTATGGGTTCGCGGGTATGTGATTATTCTTCTGATCTTTCGTAGCTCATGGTGTTACTGTTGTAATCCTGACATATTATAGTGGAAGTGACGCCGGTATAATGTGTTAGACCTTGTAGATGAGCAGGGTGAACTCTACACTTTGGAGGCTTTTGGAGCCGAGAAGCTGGCTAGGATAGAGGAGTAGGCAGAGCTGTAGAATGGAACCCTAGTTTCCCCCCTCCCTTGTGTAAACAATGAACTCTTGTGGGTGTTATGTTGTAATAATGAGCTAGACTCTATTTAGAATTTCAATAAAAATGTTTATTTAACGTTTCCAAAATTTGGGGCGTTACATAATCGATTAAAAAATGGCATGAACTCCCAAAAAGAACTATTAAATTCGAACGGAGGAAGTATGTACTATGTTCTTGGTTATTGTGTTCAAAGTGTGGGAGTAATAGAGAAAAGAGAGCAGATCTAGAGAGTAAGAGCTCGGGAACCCCCCGACGGATCCATAAATATTTTATCGGGTGTTCAAAAGATTCTTCCTTATGTCTGATATTATATGTTCAATTGCATAAATAATAAACTCCCTCCATTCCAATTTAATAGTCTCTCGTTCTATTTTATTTGCATAAAAAAATTGTATACTTTGATTCATAATTTTTCGAAAGTCTTTACAGATAGAAGTAATTGATATCGTTAAATTAAGGCATAAAAGAAAACAAAAATTCATGTCTGAAAGTCCCTTAAAAATGAGAAAACGATTTTAGTCTTTTCAGATAGATTGAATTATTACCTTAATCAAATAAACTATTGAAAGCCAATAGATATTCAATTAGTTATCTACAATTAAAAATCAAACGTGATCAACATAAGAAAAGATTATTAAGACGTAAAAGTTGGCTCAATAGTGAAAAAAAATATTTAGAATATGCACCCAATTTGGAGCTCCCGGACATACATGGAGGAGTAGAATCGTAAGAATAAAAAAAGAGAAACAATTAAATGTAAAGCAAAAATAATGAGAATGTGCTGGTAAAGAAAAGAGGTACACAAACAGTGAGAGAGAATAGGGTGGAAAGTGAAAAGGAAGAGTTTATGGCCGGGTGGTCAATAAACTTGCATATATAAGTCTACCTTTGGACCAAAAGTTTATGGCCGGGTGGTCAATCTTTTTTCAAGAGTTTTCCATCCAACCTTTGGCAAAAATAGCATTTTATTAAGAAAACTTGACAAAGGATACATCAAGTTGGAAGAATGAGAGGGAAATTCAACTAAAGGTTGAATGGAAAAGAAAAAACACCGCTTGGGCCAAGCCCAGCCCAAGAACCAAACTCTAAGTTGTGCTACACCAAAATACCGCCACCGCCAATGGTTATTACAGGGTGTTCAAAACTCAAATGTTTACAGGGTGGACCTAACTGTTGTACACAGTTTTTTGCAAAATTTGGGGGCTTTAATTCCGCGTTCAACTAAATACCCTTGCTTGTATGTGCCGCCGCCTCTACCCCTCCCCGGGGATGTAATCAGTCTCTGATTTTCTGTTCAATTTTTTTTTTTGCCATGGTTAAGGCTACCGTTGCTGAAATGGGTTCCTAGTGATATTGCTATGTGCCTAGCTACAGATGACAGACTTTGCATGTTTGGGTTCTAGCTGGTGGTATATATACATGGCGTGGCGAGGACTGTGTTGATTTAGTTGTTGCTGCTGTATTGTTTCCCGGAATCTGCTGATAGCCTGATTGTACTTTGTTTGAAAGCTGCAGCTAATTCATCAACTCCAGGGATCGGTATCAATGGTTACGACGGTTTCTTTAGCATCATAGTATGGGTGTTCAGGCATAGTAAGCTGTAACTCTATGCGTTAGCCTTACAAGGGCTGTTTGTAGTTGTATTTCACCTCGTAGATTGTATGCAAGGGAAAGGAATTGATCTAACACCCTGTGCGAACATTTTGATTTTCGTCTAGCATACATAGAAGCAATGGCTTGTTTAAAAACTTCCAAGGGCGGGGGTCGTATCCTGGAAGGATTCCTCGTAACAACGTTAAAACAACAGCAACAACAACCAGTTGGTTTGAGAAGCAGGCTGTTAAACATAACCTCATATTGGTAGCAGCTATTGCTAGAACAGCTTTGGTACATTTTCAAACCATGACCAAACTATATTACTAAAAACCCAAACCAAACCTTTCGATTTGGACTGGATTCGCAGTTTGACGGATTTTTTATTCCCCCTAATAATAAGTACAACATTCGCAGACACACGCAATAGATGATCAAATTACACCCAACTTTATTCTCCGAAATCGCATTTCTAAAGATTGTACCCTGTTACAATCTCCAACAAAGTATGGAGATTGCGAGTCGAGCTCCCTTCGGGTCCAACAGCCTTCAAAGCGAGCTTTTTAAACATTTCAACTCGCGCCCTCAGTTCCTTCCCCTTTTCATGAGTCAAAACCAGTTCAAGGGCAGACATTGTGCCACTCTTCGTGAAAACTCCACCCTCCACCCTCACACCAATTTTCCACACATTTTCTACCAACCACGCGTTTAGCTGATGATCGCCGAAGAACGGCCTCCCTATAAGCGGCACACCCGCCGCGATGCTCTCCAGTGCCGAGTTCCACCCGCAGTGAGTCACGAAAACTCCTACAGAACCATGTGCCAGAACTTGTTCTTGAGGCGCCCACGGCACGATTTTCCCTCGCTCGCTAGTTCTCCTAATGAATCCTTCCGGAAAAAACTCTTTGAAATTATCTTTGAGAGACCAGAGAAACGGAGTGCCGCTAGCTTCTAATGCTTCAGCTAATGCTGCAATCTGTGGGAAAATAAACAACTTTGACGACTAGAGACAAAATAGCATGCATTCTCATTGAGCTTATAAGTGCAAATTTTAGTAGTACTACTACAATACCTCGACCGGTGGTGGTGTAGCTAAAGTTCCAAAGCCGATATAGGCGACAGAGGCGGCTTTGCAGTTGTCCAACCACGGGATGCATCCGTACTCGTCCGTGTACGAGGAGGGCGGCGGCGGCAGCGGTGATGAAGGCAATGATATTGCGCTAAATGGGCTGACGTTGAGAATCATTTTAAACTTGGACTTGAGATCTTGGATGATATCAGGATCTAGTTCTTCGAAGGAGTTGATAGCAATGGCCGTTGCTTTGGGCAGAGCCCGCCCCATTTTGTGTTGCATGATTGCGAACGGAGATTCCAAGTTCCCGAAGAGGACTCCCGTCGGCAAGTCCCCGAGGCGTAGCTCCGAGAATCCTGGGATAAATTTCACAATGTCGTTGTCCCGGCCAACAATGTCTGTTTTACAGACGCATTGATGAGTAGTGATAGACAGCCAAATTATCAAGGGGAAAATGAGCAAATGAGATAATCTAGTGAACGAATCGAATCACTCTTTTTGCTTAGTTTTTGGTTTAATATTTTGGACATTGATAATAACACTGTAAACATGTGATTCTTTCATTAGGTTATCGATGTTCGATCGATTTAAATTTTTGAAGGGCCATAGTAAGCGATGAGATCTTTCAAGTGAATGTTTCGGATCAAATTTTCGGGCTCAGAACGATATTGTTTTGGCCAGCACAGAAGCCTGAGGGACAGCAGCTCCCCTTCCTCCTTTATTTTGTGGAGAAAATAGTTGACAAACTAACTAAATCAAAAGATATGGCAAACCCAAACAAAAGAAAATTTACTTACTCTTCTATTTTTATTATTTTTTGTAACCTTGATGAGTATAATCTTTTGAGAAAATCTCAATTACGGAGCTCCGTGAATAAGGTTCATTACTAGAAAAATAGATAAAGATCTTGGTCATTTGGTGTTATTTTTCACCTTTAATCTCGTATTCAAAACTATAGTCTATCAAGGTGTAACTAAAAGTCCATATCTTTTAATCATGGGATAGAACCGTGATTAAAATTCATTAATATCGTGACCAAAAAGGTAAAAATCGTGATTAAAAATGACAAAACCGTGACCTTTAACAACTTAATATCTCAATTTTATTGTAAGACTGTGATCGTTTAGAGAGAAATAATATCAATTTTTGGAAAAAGCGAGTTTAAAAGAGGCATTTTCCTATGGGAAAAGAATCCCACTTTCTCTCACTTACTTATTGGGTTTCAAACCCAAGTCTCCCAAGTTTTGGGCAGAAGCTTCAACTTACTGCACCACACACACATTTTAATATATAATTGAAATATTTAATTTATAACATATGCGTTTAACATTAAAATATATTTCGAACGTCATTTTTAACTTTTAAATATTAAAATTAGCAATTTTGATAAACATGAAAGTTGTAGCCATTTGTGTTATTGTTCAAACCCAATTTGAATTATCACAATCGGAGTTCTGAGCAAAGAGTTATGCTTGAAATACATTAGGCGACGAAATGCAACCCTCATAAATTTTGTTACTAAAGGTACCCATTTGGCGACGAAATACATTTTCATCGCCAAAAGCGCCCCATTTGGCGACGAAATATTTTTTGTAGAAAGGTTGAGAGTGAGAGAGACGAATGAGAATGGAGGACAGAATTTTGGAAGTCGATCATGACATTCATTTTTTCAACTTTTTCTATAGGAGTTTTCAACTCAGTCCAAATAAAAAAATGAGATGTATTCTCTAACATACAATATCAGTTTCTAGATAACTGAAGCCATCCACAGTGGTATAATCAAAAAATGATAACTAAAAGTTGACACATCAGCTTTTGATTATTCACTTAAGAGGCTGCTAAACTTAATAATATTGAGCTTCTAGTCCATAACCAAAATAAGAGGTTCATTACAATCTCTCTCCCACTCTGTTTCCCCTCATTCACTTCCTTTTATTTACGTTTTTTTTGAGCAAAAATATATCGATTCCCTCTTTTAATTTTAGGAAAAAATCGGTGACTTTCTTCCCTCCTCTTATGAATTATTATTATTTTGTTTTTGTTTTGTTTTGTTTTGTTTTTTTTTTGGGGGGGGGGGGGGGGGGGGGGGGGGGGGGTGGGGACGGGGTTGAAGAGTGAAATACCTTAATCCGGCGACGATGGGTTGAATTGTAGATGATCGAGAGATATGAGCTTCACTTTTGGAGGGAAAGAAAGAGAAATGGTTTGTGGTTGAAGTGAAAAAGATATATAGAGTAGGCAAAGAATAAAAGAAGAAAATACCAGTTGAAACACGCGTGTATACAAATTTTGGAACTAGTTAACTTATGTGGTGTGGGGTCCACAAATTTTGATTATCGAAAAAGGTTGCTAGTTTTGGTTATCCAATGCCCAAAATTTGATTATTTCTAAGGATATTGCTAAGTTTGATTATTCCATTATAAGTCATTTTTTGCATCAACATTGTTAACTTTAAAAACAATTGGCTTTTGATTATACTACTGTGGGTGACCTGAGATTAAAGATTCTTTTTATCTCAGTTTTTCTGAAATGATATATATTCTTTCATATACAATCTCAATTTTCAAATACTGAAACTAAAAAATCTTTCCATCTCATTTTTTTTTTTTTTGTATAACTGAGATTAAAACTATAGTCTATAAAATGTAATTATGCTTTTACAAAAAGTGAGATCTTTTTAGTTTTTGGACCGTGATCTTTATGCCATTTTGTAGTAGTGGTTTTACCTAGGTGTATCGTGACCGTTCAAATGTATATAGGACGGTTCGGGTTTCAATAAAACTTTAACTCTTTTCTATTTTTTTTTATTAAAATCCGGACCGTCCAAAACATATTTGAACAGTCACAATAGATTTCCTCCGTAAAGAACTTATTCATGGCGGGGCCATGAATAAAGTATCTCTCTATTCTTTTACCTTCCTCTTCTATTTTTCCCCGCCTTTGGGATAAGGGGGAAGGTACGTACAAAGTTGGGCACCACTCTAGGGAGAAGAATATGCTCTGTGTGGGAGTAATTAATACCCCCGTTTGTTTTGAATTTTGGATTTTGGATTCTAATCAATAATTTATTTCTCTCCAATCATTACTCTCATTTTTTTTATATCTATCTCCAATCGTTATCCATATTTTCAATCATTACTCTATTTCTTTTTATACTCATTACCTATAAATCCAAATCTAAAAGGGAAATGATTTTGTCACTCTCTTTTTTGTTAACGCCACTCCCCTGCAAGTGTATTTTTGGTTTTAGGAGAGATGGTGGAAAAGCGGTCCGACAAGTGGTATCAAAGCCAGGAAGTCATGGGTTCGAGTCGCGGGAGCGTCATCGTGAGGGAGGGATTGTTGGGCCCGGAGTGCCCCCATGGATTTGGTTACACAATACCACTCCCTGCGACCGCTCTAAAAACAGACTTGCGGGTGCGATGTCGAATGCCATAAAAGACTTAATTGAAACCCTTCCTACCACCAATTGGTTTTAGGAGAGATGGTGGAAAAGCGGTCCGACAAGAAAAAATACACTTGCAGGGGAGTGACGTTAACAAAAAAGGGAGTGACAAAATCAGTAGCCATCTAAAATCCCAAAACGAACGGAGTCTAAGTGCTTCATGAACCCCCAAAGGGTTGGCCAAGTGGTCTTGACCTGGGACTTAGGTGTTTGTTCAATTCTAAGGTTTTAGGTTCGATTCTCCTTACTAACAACTCTTGAGGTCACCTCATCCCACGCGAAAACATGTGAAACGGCCGTGGGAGAAGTTGTAGGGATTAGTCCAAGAAACGCATAAGTTGGCCCGAGACACCCCACATTACAAAAAATAAATAAAAATTAAGTGCTTCATGTGGTGGAAAATGGGTTGCCAAGTTTGGGGACAACGTATGGACCTAGTATTGCTCATTAAGGCTTACATACGTAATGCACAGAAATATATGGACCCAGTAAGGCTTCCCTTAGTATACACGAACATGTACTCATGCTATAAGTATTTATTGTCTTCTGAGCGCTGGTGATATTCTAGACTTTATTTTTTGAATAGCAATCCTTTATACTCCACTCTCATCCTATACCATTATACGTCATTCCAATATTATTGGGTGCTCAAGACGAGAAGAGTTTCTCATAAATGCGTAGCCGTAAAAAGGTAGTACTATCATGCAAGTCAAGATGGGTTTCCCTATTGTAACCGAGCTAAAGCCTACAAAAATTCAAATTATGACACATCTCATTTCACTCACACACATCAATTATAAGTTCACATGACAGAAACAATTTGTCTAAACGTCCTTAAAGCTATTCGAAAACTTTTAGAAGTAACAAATTGTTTCTCAGTCAGGCTATCAGCTACTGAAAGACCACTATTTGTTTTTTGAAAACAAAAAAAAAAAAAAAATGTTTATTAGTAGGGCTGACATCGACAGTTTTGGGCGATTTAGTTCGGATTTGAAACTTAACCAGTCGTCGCGGTTTGTCATTCTTTCTGCTTGCACCCGTCCGTGAATGTTGTTCTGCTCGAACGAATTTGGTTGACATTTGTGAAATTTAAATAGTAGAAAATTCCCCAACCCGTTCAATCCCAACCACAACCCGAACAGCCAAAGTTCATATATTAAAAACATTTTTCTATTAAACAGGATAATAGTAGTGCATCAAGAACAAAAGTCTCTTACCCTGCATTCCAACAGTTTCCCTGATCAGATCGGTGTAAAAATGCGCAGTGATAGAGTTAGCACCCCCGACCATAAACGAGACCCACGGCACCCCCATCTCTCCCGCCAAGTCGCCGGCGAACCACAGAAACACATCGGACATAACACACCCGACCCTCCGCCCTATCTCCGCCTCGGCTGCCTTCAGAACTCCCTTGAGATTCTTCCCGTCCTCCACCGCCGTAATGTACAAGGTGATGGGCTCCTCAGGATTTCCGGAGAACACGTGTCCCTCCGGCACCCCGTCCGGCACCACGTACGGCTTTATGTTGCCGGGGACGTTTTTCGACGGTGAGAACAATGATTCTATGGTCTTAGGAGTGCTGAAGAAGGAGAAAGTGACGGTTGGGGCGTCGGCGGCGAGGCGGCGGACGAGCCTAAAGAGGGTGCCGAGGTGGCTGGCGAACGGGAATGGGAAGACGGCCACGTGTCGCTCGTTGGAGACATTGGCCATGGTTGATTAATTTCTTTGGTGCTTTGAAGTACTATTATATGGTGCTTCACCACCTTTTTCAATCACTTATTGAGATGAAATTCACAAATTTTGTCTTCAACCCTGCATTAATATATGATGCAAAAGAAACATGCACTACTACAATAAAGCATAACAATCAGCTATTGGCAGTGATAGTTAGTCTTCTATCACACTCCTCCTACGTGATGGATTTGGGTGTGATTGTAAATCACTCTTTTTTATCATGGTTTTAAACCGTGATTGAAAGATAGAAACAATCACACCCAAAAAGCGTGATCGTTTCTAGCCAAAACCGAGATGGAAACTCATTTCCGTGTTCTTTCCCGAGTTTTGATCACACTCTTCCTGAAAAACCGTAATTATATGTAGATAACGATCACCACCTAACACTGTGATCTTTTATGGCTAAAAAATGAGATGGAAAATCGTTAGGTGTGATCTTTTCTGGTTTTTAGATCACGGTTTTCATCTAAAACTGTGATTAAATGTACTTATCATCACAGTCTAGAAATGTGATTGAAAGATGCATCTTTTTTTTTTTTTTTGTGCATTTAAAAAATGCCCGAATCTCCAACTAATAATAAATACACGTAAAATATGTATTCAGCCCGTAGCTATTTTCTCCAAAACAAAAGAAATAGCAATACGAAATATGCATAAATGATATTGCATCTTGCACAAAACATGTCAGAGATAGAAACATCGTGCCGGAAAGCCTACATTGAATTAATCTAATGTCAATCAAATTTTTGAAAATGCATATAAAATGCAGAACAAAAACTTAACAATAAAAAGGACAGAGAAAACTAATTGAACCACAAGCATGGAGTTATGTCCTAAGCTACAACAAATTCTTCATTCTTTGAAGCCAACTTCAAGCACTCGTCATTCTCTGAAGCCAATTTCAAGCACTTCGTAATTTTCAAAGCATGCCTAAATCCACCAGAAAACAAAAAGTAGCAGCATCAAGAACTCCAATGCCTAAATCCAGCAGAAAACAAAAAAGCGAATAACTACCTACATTAGCATACTGAAAGCACGAGTCTGCAGTCAAGAGAACATCTTGAAATTACCATTCATAAAAACACATATCCGGGCATAAAGTAGCCTTGTCATATTTCACAATGAAATCATAAAACCGGACAACCATGATCGCATTGGCAAACAATAGGATCAACAGAACTCACAATACATATTTGGCTAAGTACCGAATGGTGAGATATTGGACCGAAAGAAATACAAGTGAAGGAAGAAAACTATAAGCTATTATTCTAACTTAATACTTTTCAAGTATATATAGCCCAGGATTTCCAAATGAACTTATAGAAACAAAACTTTCAAATCTGATTTCCATATAAGGTGACAAACCTGTTCATATCTTCCCAACGTAGTAATGGGAGATCAGCAGAAACTAAAGCTCGCTAACATAGCTTAATAGCTCTATGCAGCTCCTTCAGATGGCCATACTCAGGTTGCCTAATCAAGCCTGGCCATTTTGAATAATCAAACAATTAGCTAGAGACAAAAAAATTCAAAACACAAATTTAAGAATGGAATTTTCATTTTGATGCATTAGAAGTGTTAAGTTTGCTCACCATACTCATCAATAGTAGCACCATAGTCATAGCTGGTAGTGATGAAAGGCCCCCGCTGTTGTTCTTCCAAAATTTGTTCCTACTTGATACTGCCGAAAAAAACAAGATCACAATTGCGATTACTGAATAAAATTTGTACAGTTTATCTTAATCTTAATCTATCAGCTGAATTAGATTTTAAGCTTCATTTTCTAGTATGTTTTCTTAGCAAATAAAGAAAGCTAGTCCCCTTTAACTCCATTCCTTAATTTTCTCATTAACCAAGCTGATCATAAATATATTCTCCTCCAACTCTGTCAACAAGAACATTTATTTGATAGAAATCAGCCCCAACAAGCAAAAAAGAGCAATTTCAGCACAACTAACAAGGTCAAACTAAAGCAAGCATTCCAAAACAAGATATATTGCACAAACGCCGGAAATCAAGTGCCGGGTATGGCCCTTTTTCTTGTAGTGAATAGAGAAAGAGGGATGAAGGATTTCAATAAATTTATTGAGGATATGGAATTGGTTGATCTCCAACTTTTGGGTAGGAAATTTACGTGGTCTAATGCTCAAGATGGGGAAAAATGGAGTAGAATTGACAGATTTCTATTAAATCTTGATTGGCTGGAAAAGTTTAAACTAAAGCAATGAGGTCTTCCTAAAACACTTTCAGATCAATGTCTATCCTTTTAAAGGAAGATGACAGGGATTGGGGTCCAAAACCCTTCAAGTTCTTTATTGTTTGGCTCTCTAATCAAGTCATGCAGTAAAGAAAACCAACAAATCAAACAAAAACAGAGAATTCACAAAGAGACACCGTCAAGTTCAGTTTACCATTTCTGAAAAGTTACAATTACTATACTGCAACAATAAAAGGGCAGGAGCACTGAATCGATATTGTCAATAGGTCAATAATTAAAACTTTGCACAGGAACCAGACATTTGTAGCTTCCTATGTCAAGTGAAGAACATGGAATGATCACCATCTAAAAAGGGAGATGACCACAATACATGTACAGTGTACCCAACTAAAGCTGCAATGCTTTTGATAGCAGGTTTCTTCAAAATCCTCTCCCCAGTCAAAGCCAGAATGATGAGAGCAGCGCTAAATAGAGCATTTTAATGCTTCACCCTTTCTCTTTTTTTATTTTGTGCTTCACCCCTGGTTTACACGAAATTTGAAGAAAAGATTTTATTCGTAATGAAAAAATGTCATCTTCACTGATAGTCTGATTCAGATTATTATCAAGTATTCTACAATCATAATAAGTGTCACATATCATCCCAAATGATGAGCAAGCATTTTACGAAAAAGAAAATGATAGCAAAGATAGCAAGCAGTTAGCATGGCACCATTACTGCAATCGTAACAGACCAACTAGCCACTGCTCACTGTTAAGCTCGTAATGAGATCCAGGAACTTCAAACGGCATAAACAGAATTTGCAAACCAATCAAATGACTCCATCAACTCGAGAAAGAAAAAGGAGAAAAAAATAGAGACTGGTTTGTATAGGAGAATAAGTGAGGATGCATTCCCATGTTACTAAAGAGTAAACAGTTAGGATGGTAACATTTAAGCCGATAACTTTCAACACCACATAAAGAAATACAAAATTTGGACTGCATCCATGATAATCAGTTGCAGAACATATAAAATAACCAATTACCATATGCTGAATTCGACGCAATGTCCGAAGGCTGAAGCTGATACTCTAGGCTTCATTATCCAACTGGGATTAAAAAAAATCACTTGCTAGTTATGTTATCACTGTTTTGATCAGCTAGTTAAATATTACCATCAAACCAAGATTGATGGTTGAAACATTCATTCAATAAACTACAACTGTTTAATGGGAATATACCTTAGTGAGGCATAATTGAGCAAAATATGCTTCATGTACTCTCTTTGTGACTCAAAGTCTCAAACAAATTTCACCTGCACAAGCAGTAAACGGATACAAAAAATTGCAGTCTTTTGAAAGAAACATCAAAGTATTCAATAGTTATGAACTAATATAACCAAATACAAACGTACAATGTGGACAACGTGTAGGGAAAAGAGTTTCCCAATTGACACTTACAATGTGGACTTTGCGTAGGAAGTTTACATAGCTCGCTATTTTTCACTTGCATAGGGAGTTCTATTCCCAAATTCACACAATTCTACAAAAACCAAAGCTCTATCCATAAATAACTTAAGTACACAATTCAGAGCAGAGAAACGAATGTGATTGCTTCGTTCTAGATATATATCACATAAGAGATCACCCCAAGCGTAGGGTATAAGCGTCCAATTGAAGCATAATAAATCCGGAAGTCCGGGATCGTACCCAAGGGATAAATAATACGGCTTGATGGATTGTAGATGCAAGTATGGTTTCCGGCTTTTAGTCAGCCAACTTGGTTTTTCGTATGCGGTGGAAAGTAAAAAGGCTAAATTAAACGAGAATAAACTAGATTAAAAGAAGGTTAGGTCTAGGAATCACTAGCGCCCATGACTCAAGCAAAACCACATTTTCCACCCTAATACACGGTTTTACCCGGAAGATAAGAAGGTTTGAAAATCAAGCTAGCAATAGAATTCATTTAGCAAACACCTCGAGCGACCGAGCTCCAAGCATCATGTGTGGTAAGTAGGCGAAGCTCTTACCTACACATGATCAAGGAGGTTATCACCTCGGTAATTTGACAAACAAATCCAAGCCCCACATCAATTTCCAAAACAAAGTTGCAAACTTTTTGGTGAAAAATACAATTTTTACTTAAGCCATGGGGTGCTAATCACCCCATGACCCAACCTTATGAAACTACTCACACATATCTATGGAGATAACAGCAAGCAAAAATCTACTTAGCATAAGTGTAAACACAAGCCTAAGAGAAAATTAGATAGAAAGATAGATCGGGAGAAACTAAACAACTTTAATTAAGGAGAGAGTAGCAAAAATTAACTTACAAGAGTTTAAAATGCAGAAATTAAGGGCTGAAATTAAGAACACTCAAGAACACGAAGAACAATTTCAAATCTAAGTCTAGATCTAAAAATGAGTACAAATCTAATTTTCTACCTGTTTGTACAAAATGACATCATAGGGTATTTATACTCCAAGGTACGCGCATGGGATATTCCTAAAAGATGCTCTGAAGATCCCCTCGTAAGCTCTCGGTACCGATGGCAACGGGCTTAAAAAGCTGATAAGCTCTCGGTACCGATGTCCACTATATTTCCCATCGATGCCGAGCTGCTTAGTGGTTGACGCGGATAGGAGCTCGGTACCGATGTCCAGCTTTCCTCCCATCGGTGCCGAGGCCTTATCTTCTGGCCTTGACTGCTGCTTTGACCGAGCCATCAGCTTGGTCTTGGCCTTGTCATCGAGCCACGCCTTGGCTGCTTTGCTCGCTCTTGCTCGGGCCATTGGGTCACGCCTGCCTTGATCATTGCTTTGGCCCGGGCAGCCATGCCTTGCTTGGGCCATCGGGCCACTTGTTGCTCTAGCCATCGCCTTGGCCATCGCCTTGGCTTGCTTTGGCTTGGCCGTTGCCATGCCTTGCTTGGGCCATCGGGCCACTTGTTGCTCTAGCCATCGCCTTGGCCATCGCCTTGGCTTGCTTTGGCTTGGCCGTTGCTCGGGCCACTCTTGCCTTGACTGCTTTGCAACGGGCCATGCCTTGGCGACGGGTCGTCTTGGCTCTTAAAATCCCTTTATTGGGTGATTTACCTACAAAACAAAACTAGCATACTCTACGAGCAAAAGCAATTAAAAGCATCTAATTAGGCGATGAAATAAATTAAAACTAACTACTAGCGCACCCTTTATTACATTCTCGGGTGCTTATCAGTGATACAATAACAGCAAACAAAAATCGTAAGGACATTTCATTAGATAGTGACCTAAAGACAACAGAATAATACCTCAGCATTGTAAGGGGAATTGAATCCATTGGCCTTCATCGCCGGCCAGTGTAGAGATGACCTTTTCGATCTGGTGATCGAGTTGTAGATCTCGAGCACTTCGTTGTCATCATCATCGTGAACATCGAGCGCGATTTTTGTGGAGGTTTTCTTTCAAATTCACGATTGAACTCCCCATCATCAAATCCCCCGACAAACCCCTCTCTCTAACCTGTAAATACCCGAATCCACAGATATAATACCAAAAAAACAATCCGAATCATAAAACCCCTATGTGGTAAAAAAAATGCCCAAAAACCCCTCATGTGTTAGTTGTAGTCTTTTTGTGGTCCATTTTCTGTGAGAAATCAAAATCATGTCTCTTCTACCTTTCTCACAACACAAATGGTATGAAAACCCTAAAACAAAGTACAGAAACGGAGAACCGTACCTCATCCTAATCGTCAGACTATTCGATGCACTTGATCTCTGACTCAAATGACTTCGAGGAGCGAGTCGTCAGAACTCGGCCGAGACAGCTGTCGAGAGACGCCGCTGCTATCACCAACATGAGAGGAGAGGGAAACAAGGGGGAGGCCAAATCGCATACAGCCATACACTATATCACTGTTGAAACAGCCACTGTTTGAGAGAGAGAGAGAGAGAGACGTACCACTGTTAGATTTAGGGTCCTTGGGGGACTGAGTCGGTGAGCTGTGAGTCCAATCGATCGATTGAGGGTCCTATAATCTTTGATCGGCGATTTAGGGTTGGAGTTGGAGGAGGAGTGGCGATTTAGGGTCAGTCGGTCAGGGAATGAGGCCATGAGGGAACGAATGGGGTGGGAAGTGGGAGACGAGACAGCGCGACTTAGGGCTTAGGGTTTTTCGTATGAAACTAAATTCGTCGGTCGGGCCGAAGTCTTCGCCGTTCCTTTCTCATAGTCTTTTATCTCGTCACTATTGTGAGATCTTTTATTTCGTTCTTTTTCGCGCCAATGTTTTTTATCACGCCGTAAGGGTGAGGTCCTTTTTTTTTTATCTCACCGCACGAGCGAGATCTTTATAAGTCTTCTATCACACTATAAGGGTGAGGTCTTTTTTCTTTTATCTCGTCGCAAGAGTGAGATCTATTATCTTGCTCTTTTCTGTGGCTAAGCACCACTTTTTATCTCAGCTTTTGATTTAAACTGAGATTAAAAAGTTAGCCTATAATTTTTTATCACGCTTTCACAGAAAACCGTGATCTTTGTGAATCTCCTTAGTGTGGTATTTATCTATTATTGTAGTAGTGATGGGACATCATGTGTCGATGTCAAAGACCTGTTGGGATCCATCCTAGTGGTGGATGAGTGATTAGTTTTTGTTAGTAAGGGCGATTTCATCCGTGTGATACTTTTTGTACCCTAGGGCTTTCATATATACATATTGTGGTGAGAAGAGGGTTAGGCATGGATGAGAGTGTTTTGTGTGAGGTTTGAGAGGTTAAGAGGGTTTTTGTAACTATATTGAGTGTTTAATATAGTGAAATTTTTCCTAAAAATCTTGTGTGTGTTTCTTGCTCATCCATGGCTTGAGTGTGTGTTTGTGCTTTGTTGGTGAGATCTTGGGCGTGCCCCAACAGTGGTATCAGAGCGTGGGTCACCGGAGAAAACAAGGATAACACGATCGGAAAGCACGGTTTCCGACTGGGTTCATTTTTTCGACTGGGTTTTGGATCAAGACGGACGAGGACTTAATCGGACCAGTAAGGGTTGTGCACCTCACTGAGACGAGTCTAAGGAGGTGACGGGGTCGAGTTTCGTCACCGAATGAAGGCTCGGCAGCCATTCGATCGCAGTGGGCGGAGGCGGCGATGGGTAGATAGGCTGTTTTGAAAAGCCCAAAGTTTTGGATGATCGAAGACGAGTTTTGAGCACAGGGTTTTGTTTGTCTTGTCAAGGCGAGCACGGGGGTGTGTAGAACGTTGCCGGTGGAGTTTGGGATAGCCTGAAAAACACGTTCGAACGGCGGCGGGCGGAGGCGAGTGGCGGCTTACCAGTCGATCGGTGAAGGAGTCATCGTACGGAAGTTTGGAATACGGGGTTTTGTTCGTCTCGAGGAGACGATCTCGGATCTGTAAAGATCGTCGTCGGAAGTTGAGGGGGTGGCCCACACGCGCCGGTTGAAGGCGGCACGTGGCTGGCGTGAATCTGCGTCAATCTCGACCGGTTCAGGAAGAGATTCGGCCCGGTTCGGTCCGATACCGACCGGTTCGTGGCCGGTTCAGACCGGTTCCTAATAGGATTTTTCATTCCGGATCTGTTTGTGGCCTCGGTTTGGAGTGATTCGACTCAGAAATTGCCGGTACGTTTTTTTCCAGCTTTGAAATTTTTCTTGGACATTGGTTGAGTTGTTCGGGAGTACTAAGGGTCGGGTTTAAGTGATTATCTTGCTTTTGATTAATTAAAACAAGATGACGGATGTTGGTGTTAGTGTGAATACTATGGTTATATTGTCGGCGACAAATTATGCGGTTTGGAAACCACGAATGGAGGATATGTTGTCGTTAAAAGAGTTATATGACCCTATTGAGTATAAAGGAAAGAGAGCGGATTCGATTAAGGTTGAGGATTGGAATAAATCGAATAGGAAAGCCGTACCAATGATTCGACAGTTTATTGGGCAGGAGGTGTTTCACCATGTAGCGCAGGAGACGGATGCTTATGTTTTGTGGGTGAAGTTGGTGGAGATGTATCAATCGAAATCATCTCGAAACAAAGCGCTTTTGATGAGGCAACTTGTGAATTTGAAGCTTCGAAGTGGGGATTCGGTTGCCGTGCATTCGAGTGAGTTTCAAAATTTGGTGAATCAATTATCTAGTGTTGGTTTGGATTTTGATGATGAATTGCAAGCTCTTTTGTTACTTAGTTTGCTTCCGGATGATTGGGAGGTCTTGGTGGTTTCCTTGAGCAATTCTGCGCGGGATGGAAAATTAAGTACGAGTTTAGTGCAAGATGCTTTATTTAGTGAGGAGGCGAGAAGAAAGGGAATGGCCAAGATGCATGTTGATGAGTCGCAAGCTTTGGTTTCGGAAGGAACGAGAGGGAGAAATCAAAAGAGAGGAGGCAATTCACGTTCGGGTTCGCGTTCGAGGGATCGTTGTGAAAAAGGGAGTATGGCTTGCTTTTATTGCAAGAAAGAAGGTCATATGATTCGAGATTGCCCTAAGTTAGTTGGTCGGACTTGCTATCATTGTAAGGAAGAGGGACATATGATTCGAGATTGTCCCAAGATGAAGGGTCAATCGAAGGAAGCGGCGGTGGTTCAAGATGCGGAGCTTTTGTTGGTTGAGGAAAAGCCTAATGTTGCGAGGCAAACGGATTGGGTACTTGACACCGGGTGCTCATTCCATGTTTGTGGAGATAGGAGAGAGTTTTGTAGCTATGAGGCTTTTGATGGTGGTTTTGTTCGAATGGCGAATGGTTCGAGGGACCGTGTAGTTGGAATAGGGATGGTGAAGTTTCGCTTGCCGAATGGGAGATTTGTGATGTTATCGGATGTTCGTCATGTGCTAGGGGTGAAGAGGAATTTGATTTCGCTTGAAGTGCTTGATGGTAAAGGGTATTCATTCTTGGCAAGTGAGGGTACTCTTCGGGTTCGGCAAGAGGAACATGTGATGCTTGAAGGTAGTTTGGTTCATGGATTATACCGCCTTGAGGGTTCCGTTGTGAGGGATGACATGAGCTATAGACGTTTAGTTGGAAGAAAGGTGTGGCGTGTGAAGACGCAAGTTGAAGAGCCTTTGTGTGAAGCGCATTGTTTGTTGAGTTTGAATGGAGCATCGGTTAGTGGAGTTGGTGAGAAGAATTGTGCACAAAGAAAAGGGTTTCTTTCGCACAAGATTTGGTTTCCGATGTGTTCGTGTTTGCGTCCGATGAAGAGGTAGGAGGCTACCAAGTGAGAGGGTGCGGGGCATCCGTTAAGGGGGTGCGAGCTATCGAGGTTTGGGATCGCGGACGCTCCGATCGAGAAGTGAGGAGACGACCTTCCACCCACTAGGGTGGAGGGGGTGATTGTGGGGATCCATCCTAGTGGTGGATGAGTGATTAGTTTTTGTTAGTAAGGGCGTTTTCGTCCGTGTGATACTTTTTGTACCCTAGGGCCACTACAACAAAAATCACATTTTATAGCGTGCGAAAAACGCTGTTAAATGTCATAGATAGCGTTCCGAAGAACGCCTTATTAGGCGATGCTATTAAAAGTCAAGACTTTTAATAGCGTTCATTGCACGCTATAGCATGTAACCTTTTTATAGCGTTCTTTGCGCGCTGTCTTTAACATACTTTTAATAGCGTTCTTTGACCGCTGTTGTAGATAAACTTTTAATAGCGTTCTTTGCCCGCTGTCGAACGTCCGAGACTTTTAATAGCATTGACTAATACAGTGTTCTTTAAAACGCTATTTTATACTTTCCATAGCGTTCTTTGCCTGCTATCCTAAACTACTTTTTATAACTTGCAATGAACGCTATATTAGCCAATTTTTGGCCTTTTTTTTATAAATATTCTATAATACCAATATGCTAGTATTTTCAAATAAGATCATGGTAATTTCATTTAAAAAAACAAAAATGAAATATTCCATTCAACACCAACTATATCCAAACGTCAATGTACAATATACAATTCAACCATTGAATAAAGATTCATTACATTAGCGGGGAAAACAATTCCCCTACAAAAACTACATAAAAGAGTCTGACTAATTAGATGATACAAATGATAAAACTTCCCCTAGTTCAAACAGTGATAGCAAGACTTCAATTTCAGATGTCTCTTGTAGTAGAATTGATAGCTTGGGTGGTAGACAAGCTGTTGTTACCAAGTCTGTTCTGTTTGATGAGGAGGAAGCTCCAGTTTCAGCTATTCCATCTGTTTCAGAACGAGCTTTGGAAAGTGAAGGGGAAGGTACTGAGTATGTTAATGTTGGCTTGGTATCTCTTCCAGCAGCAGCTTCCAAGGATAAACCTGTGGTAGAACTTAGTAGGTCAAAGAGTAATGTCTCCAAAGGAAAGAAGAAAAGAAAAGAATTTCTTCAAAAAGTAGATGCTTTGGGAACAACCTCTGATCTGTATATGGCCTACAAGGGTCCAGAGGAAAAAAATGAAATTGTTGCCTCTTTAGAAAGCACTACCAGTGCATCTAGTGTTGCTTTGTAGCAGGAATTTGTTGATACTACGAAGGATGACGTAAAAGAGACTGGCGCCCAAAATTTGGTGGAACGTTATGGTAGTAAGAGTTTTTCTTCTACTTATCCCCATGTCTCTTTACAATTTCAGCACACTTCAGCAACAACTAAGGTATATCAGCCACAAAAAATATCATATTCTAGCACTTCATCTAAGCAAAAAAAATACTATTTTTTCACTAAACATCCAATCTTTCGAGATTGCAGTATTATCACATCACAACAACAAATATAAGTTGAATAACTATTCGCTTGTGAAAGTATAATCAACGAACTAATTATAATTTGGAGGATACCTAATCTGACCAAGCACTTTCCCCAACTCCAAAAACTGCTCATTTGATGATTCCTTAGTATGATTCCTTAGTCTCTCAAGATCAGAGTATCCAACCTTCACATAAACAAGAGAAAAAAACCAAAGTCCATATAAAATATTACAGTATAGAGAAAAACCAAAGGATCACTGATAAGGCAGTCATCAATCATTCGAACGAATTGAGTTACTAGAACATTACAGTATAGAGAAGTACCATAAAGCCCATATAAAATATTTAACCAACTTACGAAGAACGAATCGGATAAATATGAGGTGTCAATGTTGCAATCTTACAACTGCACCAAAATGCACATACCTTTCACTTGTCTTTACATTCACATTTTTTTAAACCTAATCTTGACTTTGAGGCTCTCCAAAGTTCATCCATTTTCTGAAAAACAAGGATTAATGAGGCTGAAAGAGCATTGGAAAGAGCATTGGACAGCAACAAATGGCCTATCAAAGGGGTCGACACCTCCTTACACCCCGCACTGGAATCTTATAATCAAGATGGAATATTGAAGAGATCTCTTTCATAAAGCAGATTTCTTCTAGCAAAAAGATATTCTCATCAATTTAGTCCTATTCACAATAACTAAATCCAAATTACGTCGCTATCTACTGAATCAACTTCAAGGCACCAAGAACCGTATCTAAAGGACACACATGACTGATGAGAATATATCTGGAGAGGAAAAGGTATCAACAAAGAGATCTCTTCAACATTCCAAAAGGGAAGACCAAGTAACATACACTAAGAAGTTACCATATTCAGGAAGTGCAAAAGGTATCAACAAAGTATTATGCAAAAACTTGAGCAGATTCATTTCTCAAGAGTAAACGTCAAGAAGTCAGAACATTGGTTGCACCTGGAAAATATAACGGATTTAACAATGAAGAAAACCTCAAAGAAAGGAAATCCTTCATAAAGTTAATGGTCGACATTTTGCCCAAGAACACGATTTTTAATTTTTCCTCTGAATTACTCTGGACTTCTTTTGATACACTCCCACGCTGCCGAAAAAAGCAGTGAAAGACACTATTTGGCAACAAGGATCAGTTTTAAGTTTGCCTCATACAAGAACATGGTTTGATTTGTCTGATGGTGTTATTGTCATCAAAGGGAGATATTTTTTATATCATGAACCCCATATTTATCGTCGTAGATGCTAATGGTCGACACTATCGTCATATGCTCTCATTCGAATAAACTAACAATGTCATGAAAAAAGAAGAATATAACTTGCATTGATCTGTTTTGCCTGCATAATTAAGTTATCCTAACCGTATAAAAGCACAACTGTCTATGATATAACAGAAATTGGCCGCGGTAGAGAATTCACACAAAGAAACCACGAAGAATATTAGAGTTTGCTGAAAGAGAACGCAAATTAAAGACAGTTCTTCCTGAATTCTTTTTGTTTCCTTGAAGAATTTTGCTACTTCAGTTCGATAACACCACCGAAATAGTAACATAACGAAATGAACTGTCCTAGAATCCATAGTTCCAATTTTTCAATCGACTAAACAAGTTCGTAGCATGCACATTGACTACGAGGAGCTCTAGCTAAGTAACACCTAGTCAAGGTCCTCAGAGAGGCTACCTTCGGCCTCTCCAGTTATAACTATAAACCAGCAAGAATCAGCAATGTGTGATGCAGTTCTCCTAATTATCACATCAGTGCTCGCGATACTTAAATTGCACTGAATTAACCTGACGATGCCATCAAGTACTCGTGAAAACAGAAAAGAAAGGGTAGCGAAATATGTGACAATACCATAGGTTTGTCATAAAACGGAAAGCCTTGCATTTGGCGAAGCACACTTGTCTTTTCCTTAACATTTTTTTCAACGTAATCTTAACTTTGAGGCTCTCCAAAGTTCATCCATTTTCTGAAAAACAATTATTAATGAGGCTGAAAGAGCATTGGAAGAAGAACATATACTTGCAAAAATTGGTGATCAAAACATATACTTGTAAAATCGAGTAACAGATACGACAAGTTGCTTAAATTCCCATTTCCTGCTACTCAAACCTCAAGCACTAATAGATCAGCAAGAAAAGGCAAACATGAAAAAGGAAAACCCAATGGCTTAGCAAAAAGCCCAATCCCTCACTAGATTAACTAAAAAGAGAATACAATCAGGACTTAGATAGGGTCATGCCCAAATATGTCGTCATGCTCAAAAGGAGTACATACACAATATATGAGCCTAAATTGCACAACCAAATACTAGTTTGTCTTGGTCATTCAAACACTTAGACCATACCTGCATGAAGTTTCCCAATGACCCTGCAATTGGTTGCAGATACATGGGACGAATAGAACATCACCAGCTATCTACAACAAACATAGAAGAATAATTAGTAATAGCCAAAGAAAAATGAGAATGCTTGTAGCTGTTACTTAAGAATAAAACCAAACTAATGACTAGAGTTCAACGCCATATGCCCATGAAAGACGACGTGACTATATATCTTATTATACCTCCACTATAGTAACACGAGAAATTGAGTCCCTTGTACAGTTGTACAGCCGTGTTTGACAAGTTTTAGTGACCACGTACTCTCTCCGGAAACAAGTACTAAAAGAACTTTGAATGCAGGAAGCATATAAATTATATAATTCTACAGTTTAAGAAAGCTTACAAGTTTACAACCATGGCACCACCACAAAATAATCACCATTAACTTTTCCAACGACACCATCCTAATTCAGATCGTGATTGCTGCAAAACAAGTACAATATACATTAATCACTAAGCAGCAAATACTTTGTGAAAAAAATGGATAGTAGGTAGATGGGGTCAAACTCAGTGGATGAGTAACAAGAAAAATACTTGCTGTAAAAATAAAAATACCCAATATAACAGGGGAGAACATACTTATGAAAAAAACTGGGGAAAACATATATAACAGTTTGCCTCGTAAGGCACTTGAAAAATTAGTAGACCTTAGTTTCTTACTAATTAATCCAAACGTCAATCGATCAATATCCAAACTAACCCTTAAACACAAAACACTAATCATAAAGACATCAACAAACATGAAGTCATGAAAATAGATACACTAAAAGAATAGTCCCTGTATGAATTCCCTAGACCACTTTGAATGGCAATTGAAAGAGCAAAACATGAAGATATGTAGAGCCTTCTACAAACAGAAAACATGTGTTGGTTAACAATCTTCAAATCATTCAAAACCTCCATTGCCTAATACTTGAGAAAGTTCAAATTAGTCAAATAAAAAGCTTTACTGAAACACAAACACACCAAAAAAATATAATAGAATCAGACCAACCAACATCAAGCATCAATAAGCAAATCCCAAAGAGAAAGCAAAGCCTAGATAATTGACTGAATATACGAAAACAAAATAAGTTCACTTAAGTAATAACTCTTGTTTAGGGCTGCTAGTAGTGGAATTTTGCTCGCCAAAGCCAGAGATCAGTTGTGCTTGGGTGCTTTTGTGCCTGTGCAATCGAGGGATAGAGATCCAGAGGGATCCAGAGTTTGACGAACATGAGGAAATCGAGGACTTACATTTAGTGAACAGGAGGACTTAATTTCGATCCTCCATCACAATCGATATCTAGGGTTTTGGCAGCCACACTATTGAAATCAAAACCCCAAAACAAAAATATGCATATATGTACATATATCTTGGGTCTATCGAGAGAGAGAGATACCTTGTGAAGTAGAGAGGTGAGGGTTGGGAGTCGTCGACCGTTGGTGCTACTGAAGGAGATGAACACCATGGATACACCATGGTTCTAGGGTTTCCTTGCAGAACAAGATGGAGGGGAGAGGAAGAGGGAGAGGAACTGGTGAAATCGATGTGTGAGGGTTTCTCAGAGCGTTGATGAGATCGTCGAAGAGGGATTCGGTGTGTGAATGGCACCAGTACTGAAATCTTGAAATTTTTAGCAAATCATGAGTCGATGTCGCTGTGCAGTTGTTGGTCGCTGGGGGTCGAAGGTCTGATGGGGAGAGATCGAAAGTCTGATGGGGAGAGAGAGAGAGAGGGAGGAGATGTGTCGTGCCTCCATCTCTGAATTTTTTTGTAAAGGGGTATGGGATTAGGGCGCAGAGGTATGGCGAGTTTTTAGTGGAACGCTGTTTTTAGATAATGAAACGCTATTGTAAACAAGGCGCGAGGTTTCCTTCTTTTTCTCCCGCTGAAACGCTATAAATGTACCCCTACGACAGCATTTTTAAAAGAACGCTATTAACTAATGCTATAAAAACTCATATTTGTTGTAGTGGGCTTTCATATATACATATTGTGGTGAGAAGAGGGTTAGGCATGGATGATAGTGTTTTGTGTGAGGTTTGAGAGGTTAAGAGGGTTTTTGTAACTATATTGAGTGTTTAATATAGTGAAACTTTCCCTAAAAATCTTGTGTGTGTTTCTTGCTCATCCATGGCTTGAGTGTGTGTTTGTGCTTTGTCGGTGAGATCTTGGGCGTGCCCCAACAAGACCACCCTGACTTTTAACCATGAATTGCAATAAATTAATATGTACCACATAGTATCATTGCTCTAATTTTTTTTTTTTAGTGAAATGGCAAGAAATGCAATAAATTAATATGTACCACATAGTACCATTGCTCTATTTTTTTTTTTTAGTGAAATGACAAGAAATGCAATAAATTAGGGCAAATTTCACTTACCTCCCCTGAGGTTTCTGACACTAACAAAAACCTCCCTTGAGGTTTCTGAAATAACACTGCTGTAGACACCCCAATTTGGATTCTTCAAATTTCCTTAATTTGTGGCCTTAAGGCTCCCTGATGATGAATTTGGAATAAAACAAGCCTCGGGCCAATCAGAACCTTGCTCCTTTGGGACTTAAAAAGGGAAAAATAAATGGTCAAAATCAATCCCAAGCGCTCAGGAGCAGTCCCCGAGCTCTAAACCATTTTCCAAAACCATGGGCCTGGCTCACTCTCAAGCGCTCGAGAGTGATAGTCCCAAGCGCTCGAGACCACTCCCGAGCGCTCGAGACCTCTGTGCTGCCCAATGGATGATAAAGTTCCCCACTTTTCATGCAAGGCATCATTTCGACCGTTTGAGCCAGGGATTTACTAGCAGTAGACTCAACCTCAGGTGGCAGGGAATCACATGATGAAGATTTTCCCTCCTAAAAAGATTTTATTCATCTTTCATTTTGTTTTCAAAAACTATAGGTTATGTTTGCCTATATATACCACTACTCAGCTGAGAACAGGGCACGAAATCTCTATCTCAGAAAACCCTCTCATTTGTTCAAAAACCACTCTCAATTGCAAAGCTTGTTTTTCCACTAAAAGGATTTTCAAAAAATAAAAATTGCAAAGAGCAAAGCACCAAAAGATGCAGGAAATTCAGAACATCCTTAATTAGTCTCTGATTTTTTGCATTTTTCCTCCTTCCTTCACCCTTCAAAAGTCACTCAAAGAGCAAAGTTCTAACCAAAGGTAGAAATTTTTCTACTTTAACTTCAAGCAAGGGGCTGTTTTTCCTACCTAAGGGAGGTCTCTCAGCCCATCCCAGTCTTTCATGTTGGGCATGTGGTTGAAAGGCTTTAATGTAAAGATAAGAGCAGAAGGGCATCAAAAAAACATTTTTTCAAACCTACTGGGTACGCTCCCGAGCGCTCGGGAGTACTCTAGAGCGCTCGGGATTGTTTCCAGTTCCATTCCTTGTATTTTTGGTGGACAGTGGGTAGGGGTGAAGTGCATTCTTAAATGAAACAGTCTTATCATGGCATGCTGATGTAGGAAACCTACTTCCTCAAAGCAGAAACATTTCTCACCAAGTTTCGAATAAAAATAAGATTTTCCAAGGTTAAAAAGAAATTTTTATTTTCAGAAGAACAGATCTGAAACGTCAGTAGGCCAAAATAAACTCATCCCCTATTTGGAAGCAAGTTGATGTGCTGCTCACTTCCGAGCGCTTGGGACCACTTCCGAGCGCTCGGGAGTGTCTGCATGCCATCACAGTTCGTTGCTTCCCTTGTCTTGCCATGCTTCTGATTTTTCATGTGCAGGGATGTGCCCATTTGTTCTTAAAGATACAGACCCTCTGTTGCAAAGGCTAGGAGGCATGGCTTGGTGGGTTGGAGTTTTGCTTTAATCAGTCAAGCCCTCTGCTGAGCCTGTCACATGTTTAAAATAGCTTCGGTTTCTAGCATTAGTACAATATCTTGCCTGTGCCTAACAAAATTTGCAGGGTTGACCAGCAGTACTCTCGAGCGCTCGGGAGTGCTCTCGAGCGCTCGGGAGTGAGTCCAGTGGCAGATTTCCCAGTTTTCTATCGTTATGCATTATTTATTTTCATCTCATTACATGTTGTTCACTGGCACCAGCATGCACTCCTTACATGATATCACCGCGGATACTTGCTAAATGTTTTAATGAAACAAAATATTTTGTCAAAATCCCACAAATGTTTAGTAGAGACCGATTTCGTATTGGGTGAGGAGAGTGCTGTAAAACCCTTCCCCCCTCGTAACATGGCTTCCGAATTCTTAAACGAATCTCTGGTTTTCAAATCAAAACGGTTTCTTGGGTGGCGAACCATAAATCCGGGTGGCGACTCTTCAAATTTTTCAACTCGATTCAAAAACAACATTTTTTCGGGCCGCCCCGATCCACCCGGGGCTGTGGTAGCCCACAGTGGCGACTTTGCTGGGGAAATGTTTAATTGATACTTGAGAAAAGTTGGTGTGTTGACAAAACGACTTGCTTTCCTTAAACATTGATTAAACCGGTGAGCCAAGCTTGAAAGACATTTGTGGGATTTTTCAAACTATTTTGTTTCATTACTTATCTTTTTGTATATATGTTCTGTTCAGCCCCGTTGCTGCGTTTCGGCAATCCTACCCTGCTTGCCGGTGATGGGGAATCCCAGAATGTTCGGCAACTCTCGACTATGATGGGTCATACCTACCGTTTGTACCATTATTGGGTGTACGCATATCGAGAGGTATATCTTGATTCTAGTCCGGAGAACCCTTTCAAACCCAAAACCCAGCCTCCATACATGATTAGTAAGCCGTAGAACCTTCCAAAGCTAAGACAGGAACCCGCAGGGTAGGATTACGTGATATATCCTGTTTATGTGCTGCATCTCATCTTACATCTTGCATCATCATGCTGTCAGCCACGGCTCTTAGGACTCGCTCGCGCGGTCTATAGGAGGTTGTCAAAGATCCGATGAAGAGTCACGTACCTTGAGTGCGTGTTTGCTTTGGTAATATGAATCCTCCAAACCATAAAACCAGAAGAAATCAAAGTCTTACTAAGTCCTTACCTAACGGCTTGACTAAAATGAGGAATGACAAAGAAATAAACGATTCGATACCAACACCACCTTGGCTAATAGCATCGCACCGCTCACGCCACTTCGGTCATGGTCTCGCGTCGTCCACTCCAAGTCATTCCAAATTACAACGAACCATTGGTCAAATACTTAGTTTGTTTTGACAACTTCCGGCAATTAATGGTTCTTATCTGGATGCACGAAAATAAAAGAATTCTGAGGATCGAGGCAACCTCCCGTAGGATGCAACAATAGCGGCAATGATGACGATAGCATGCACGCGCATATTTTGTAAAATGTAAATAGGGATCGCGTCTAAGCACAGTTTTTGCTTTGCTGTCAGTTCTGAGCAATTAGGCCAAAGAAGAAGAATATCATACCCTCTTGGACCAGATCCCTTGGACGGAGATTGGAGCGGCTTCAGCTTCAAGCAGATCCTATCGGCGTATTGGACTTATGGGTGGAAATGGAACAACCAATCGGAAATCCCAATCCCAATCCAAACCTCAATCCAAATCCTAATCCAAACCCCAACCCGAACCCAGAAAACCCGAACCCGGAAAACCCGAATGGAGAAATGGGGCAGATCAGGGAAGCTATCCAACGATTGGGCGAACGCACCGACAATCAAATCGCCCAACTTATGCTCATGATAACCGAAGTTGCACGACGACTCCCGAACCCCAATCCAAACCCCAATCCGAACCCCAATCCGAATCCTAACCCAGAACAACCGGCTCACGAAGCCGAAACCCCCCAGAACCCTGAGATGGCAGCCGTGCTAGCAAAGATAACCCAATTGGAGCAGTCTGTGAGAAGGAATGAGAAGATTGCCACGACGGGCTTCGACATCAACAAGCTCTGTCTGTTTCCCAATACAAAATTCCCAAAGAAGTTTAGGCCCATAGACTTTGCGAGGTTCGATGGGACCGGAGATCCGAAGGCGCACTTCACTGGGTACATAGGGGCACTCTCCATGTGGGACGTAGAGAAGGACGCCATGGCTCAAATGTTCTCGCAAACCCTCGTGGGTCATGCCCTTCACTGGTTCACATCGCTGGATGAGAGGAAGAAACGATCTTGGGAAGACATATGTGCGGCTTTCATAGCGCAATATGACTATAACATCCAGTTTGAAGTCACCACCCGTGAACTGGAATCCACAAAAATGGAGGCCAAGGAATCTTTTGCAGATTTTGTAAAAAGGTGGAGGGCGAAGGCGGACAGACCGACAGACAGAGATCAGATCCGGATGATCGTCCGGAACCTTCAGCCAAACCTTGCAAGACACATGGTCATGGCACAGGCGTGTTCAGATTTCAAAACATTCTTCAACACAGGCTTGGCCGTCAAAGAAGCAGTCCAATTTGGCATCCTTGACAAGCCCGAACCTGCCCCTAAAACTAAGAAGGTCTATTCCGGTAACAACAACACCTTGTTCGGCAACTCCAAGTATACCAATCTCCCCAACACCTCTGCAAACACTACCCAAATCGAGCCAATCAATCAGATTGTCGCTCAAACCAACCAGCCCCGTTCTCAACCTCGCGTCTTCGCTCAATTCTCAGCAACTCTCTCTGCTGTGCTTGAGAAATTGGTCGAAAGCGGCATGCTTAAGCCACTCACTCCTACCCCCCTTCCCCAAAAACTTCCTGCCTCTCACAATCCTAATACATACTGCGCCTACCACCAAAACGTGGGCCATCCAACCGACAATTGTTTCTGCCTCCGTCACGCCATCCAGGACCTCATCGATAATAAAACCCTCCCTACACCTTCACAAAAACCCAACACCGTCTCCAATCCATTGCCAAAACACTCAAACTCCCACACCAACCATATCTCCCTAACCCCCCCTTTCGACCCAAGCCTCTACATCATTCCCATAACCCAACCAAAACCAATTGTCAGGGTGCCGGCTAAGGATACCATTTGTGCACTTGATACCACTGGATGGGATTTTCAAAAGAGATGGGAAGATTTGACAGAAGACTTCTTAGCAGTGGAGAACCGAGCCCTCGTTACCGGGGTGTGGCTTGTAGCACATGATCCCTAACTGGTGGAAGAATTGGAGCATGGCGCTTGAAGGCAAGATTGTGAAGAAATGATGGCGGACCCACTGGAACACGTACTCACTATTTGCTCTATTCATGGAACCAGAGCTAGTTGCAGATGAGGATGAATGGGAATGGGAACCAGATCCCAACGGATGGCATTGGATAGATGACTCAGACCTTTTGGACGAAACATCCTTGGTATAGCTGTTCCAGGAGCAGGAAGTGGAATAGGGACTTGATTTGATGAACCCCCGCATGTTTTCTGGACTCTCTCTCACAACCGTCAATGCTCTTGCTAGGGACGCTGATGTCCTTGACTATGCTTTGGAACACGCCTTTCATTCGCAGGCTTACATAATCGACAAATCCCTCTCTCGTCCAATTGTAGGGATTCCCGATGAACACCATATTTGTGTGCTAGACCCCGAAGACCTCTGGGGTAAGGCTGAAATAGTCAATGTCTGGGTGAACGGTGAAGAATTGACTGTTAACAAAGCCATGATAGACGAAGGGTCGATCAAACTCAACAGCAATTTCTGGGACTCTTTAGAGGAGGAGAACATATGGAACGCTTTGGACATGGAGCTTCTTAATGATACTCTCAAAAAGACAAAGCTTGACAAAGGAAAACGGAAGGCTAATCTCTCCAACCTGTGGGAAGATCCTTGGTGGGAGCCTTTCCCAAAAACCGTCAGTAACCTTACCAGGAGTGGCAGAGTCTATCAACCGACCAACCTGCAAAAGGGGAGCTCATCCCGGGCACCTCCACCACAACAAAGCAATTCCAACCCCGTCAACCCCACAAACCCAAATGATCCTGTCACACCAACCCCGCAAACCAACCCTGCATAATCTGCCAACTTCAACCCATCCAACCATCTCTCAAACCCCACAAATCCTAATCCATCCACTAACCCCAATCCTCTCAATTCAATCCCCGATGTCTCCCAACAGCAAGATTCAATCGCCAGCACCGACCCTATCATCAGACAACTCCACGAAACCCCTGCCCACATGTCCATGTGGGGAGTGTTGGTAGCATCCCGGATTCATCGCCGGAGGCTCGTCAATACTCTCTCAAAGCTTGAAGTACCCTCAGACATAACACCCGAAGCCATGATTGCCTTAATTACCCTAAACCTCGCCAAACACACCATGTCCTTCACTGAAAGAAACTCCCGCCTGAGGGAGCCGACCACAACAAACCCCTTCATGTAACCATGAAATGCCTGGGGAAATGGGTCCCAGCAATCCTCATTGACAATGGCTCTGCCATTAATGTATGCCCCTTCCGCACAGCCTACTGCCTCGGTCTCAAGAACAAGGATTTCACGCCATCGACTCTGGGGGTCCGCGCCTATGACAACACGCGTCGCGATGTCCTAGGAACAGTCAACAGTCGACTTAGAGCTGGTAACCAGAAAGTTCAAAACGACAGTGGAGTTCTACGTGTTGGAAATCCCCGCCTCGTTTAACCTCCTCCTACGAAGACCTTGGCTGCATCGCCCTGATGTTATGGGGGTACCTTCTACACTGCATCAAAAGCTCATATTGGGGTTGGATTCCGGGACTCTCATCATCCACGGAGACTCCGGAATCTGCCCTCATTCTGAAGATAACTCCCCGCTGTTAGAAATTATGCACGGAGAGGAGGATGTAGCCATGGGAGGATTTGCTGTTGTAACTTCTGGAAAGGTCTGCACCATTCGAGGCAACGACGGTTTTCTGGTAAGCTCGGCCGCTCTTGAGATCATGAGAAGGATGAATTACTTGCCGGGTATGGGCCTGGGCCGCAATCAGCAGAGAGTTTGTGAATTTCCTCATTTCCCGGGGAGTGTCGATCAATTTGGCTTGGGTTATGTACCCAAGAAAAATGACCCTGCAAGGAGGTGGTGCAATCGCGCCCGAGCCCATGCTGCTGAAATAAAATTTAAAGTCGGCCTCGTGGTTAATGAAAAGGAGGCACCATATCAGGGGGAGCCGGAGCCATTCATTGACATGGAGACAAAGGAGAAGTATCCCGGATTTGAAATCTTTGCTAATGATACCTGGGATAGTGATGAAGAGGTCAAAAAGAGGGATGAATTGTCCAAAGAATTGGAGAACAATTGGATCGACGCTTTTGACCTGGGCAATTTCCAATCGCTGTTCGGGGGCGAGGAACCAGAGGGTATGATAGAAGATGCTGCCGTGCTGATGCTGGGTGGAGAAGAAGAGATAGAAGACCCCTCTATGCTCATTGTGGACGCCATAGGCACATATAAAAATAGCACTTTTGTACCATTTATGAAGCACACTCACGACACTGACACTGAGTCTGAGTCTAGCACCGAATCTTCATCTAGCCAAGAGTCGGAGCTTGTGCCTATTGGCCTTCCTCGTCGTAGCTTTTACTTCTAGTTCGAGTCCACTGCTGTATTCCTTCCCTCCGAAGAGCCCCTTGATGAAATGAAAGACGCTTTTGCTTACTTGCCGGATTTTGAGATAAATTGTATTGATCCTAACGATAAAGGAATAGATTTCGATGGGGATATCCCCAAAGAAATCCGTTCCGTCATCGAATGCGAAAATGAAAGACATGCTCAGCCTTTAAAAGAAGAAATAATCTCAGTAAACTTGGGTGACGAGGAGAACCCTCGATTGGTTCAGGTCGGTTCCGGGCTAACTCCTAGCGAACTTCAAGAGCTTTTCGATTTGTTAAAAGAATTCAAAGAGGTTTTTGCGTGGTCTCACGCGAACATGCCCGGAATCGACCCAGAAATCGTCGAGCACAGGATCCCCCTATATCCCGATGCGAAACCTGTCAAGCAAAAGTTAAGGAAAATGTGACCTGATTGGGTGTTAAAAATAAAAGAGGAGCTTACAAAGCAAATCGATGCCGGTTTTCTAATAGTAACTGAATACCCGACTTGGGTTGCAAACATCGTGCCCGTCCCTAAAAAGGATGGAAAAATTAGAGTGTGTTGATTTTAGAGACCTAAACAAAGCAAGCCCTAAGGATAACTTTCCTTTACCGCATATAGATGTACTTGTCGATAACACTGCAGGGCATACTTTACTTTCTTTCATGGATGGCTTCTCCGGGTACAACCAGATTCTTTTGGCTCCGAAAGATAGGGAGAAGACCACATTCATCACAGAGTGGGGGACCTACTGCTATCGGGTTATGCTATTTGGATTGAAGAATGCCGGCCCTACGTACCAAAAGTCTGCTACGACACTACTGCATGACATGATTCATAAAGAAGTCGAAGTGTACGACGATGATATGATTGTGAAGGGGAAAGAGCGAAAAGACCATCTCCACTACAGACAGCTTGGGCCGATTGGTTTCACTACAGACGTTCGTTCTCAAATTCAGATGTTTTTTAAAACCTCAATGGATGATTCTTACTGTATAATTTTGAGAAATGAAAGTGATGGAGCAATGGCTTTTTGTCTTACCAAGTATTGACCGTGATGTCTTCGGTGAAATAATACATAGAACAAGGGTGGGTGGGCAAGGACGGAACCAGAAATTTATTCTATCGTAGGCTAACTCAAACTTTATATGCATGAACCAAAAAGAGGCAAACTCATACTACTTGTGCGGCTCCACATTAACCTTTGGATGGTCACATGAACACCCTCAAAAAAAAAAAAATTTGTTCATAATACATGTAAAAATTTTACGCTAGCTTTTCTTTTGAACACCCCGATATCAAGCCCAAAAAATCAAGGGCAAATTTTCGTAGACGTCCCTCAAGTTTTACGGTTGTCTCAATTTCGTCCCTCTAGTTTCAGTTGTCTCAATTTCGTCCCTATAGTTTGTTTTATGTTCCAAATTGGTAAAATCGTTAACACTGTCAATGAAACTAACGGAAAAATATGATTAAAAAATTAAGTGCTCCAATTTTCAATCCGGTTGAACTAGTACGAAGATCTTATTTTTTTGATCATTTTATCCTAGATGGTCGTAATGAAATTTTTGGTTCTAAGGCCTTTCAAAGAGCACCCGAAGACTCCTTATTTAGTTTCAGGGCTCTCTTAGAGTGCTCATTGAAAGGCCTTAAAGCCAAAAATCCATTATAACCATTTAAGATAAAATGATCAGAAAAATAAGATGTTTGCACCAGTTTAAACGGATTGAAAATTGGAATTATTATTTTTTTACACCATTTATATAGTTAAAAAATTAACTGTTCCAATTTTTACAATTGGATATCAAGTCTTCGATAATGATTATGAACATTTTCTAGCTGGGTCCAACTTATAAATGGCGTGGCGAGGACTGGAACACTTAATTTTTAATTGGAACACTTAATTTCTTTTAATCAATTTTCTAGCTGAATAGTGATTATGAACATTAACAAAGTACATCTTAATTGGAACACTAAATTTTTTAACTATATTTTTTAATATATAAATGGCGTGGCGAGGACTGGGTCCAACTTATAATTGATTTCTTTTACAGTTCATCCATTCACAAAAGACATAAAGATGAGGGAGGCCTCAACAAAAGGACTATTTGCCCCCAAAAAATAATGCTCTATTGGTTGTTGTCTTGCTTTATGTCTTTTTATCTAGACAGTGTGCTACTCTTGCTAATGAGATGGCTTGGGCTGTCAACCATAGAGCTGGCAATTCGTGCTTATGCACAGTGTACAAACTTTCTTTGGCTGCCTCCATTTACTGGATTTGGAGAGAGAGGAACAAGAGGATTTTTCAGGGGTCTACTTTGAGTCTGAGTACTCTGATCATTGAAGAGATTAGAGCTTGCTTGTGTTCGTGGCGAGGTGTGAAGCCTTGTGATACTACTCGTTTGGTAGCTAGGACATGGTGTCTTAGCCCTAGATTTTTTGATCAAATGTAAAGTCTTGTTGCTTTATTTTGTATCTTTTTCTGGGCATATAGGTGGTTGTTAGGTTGTGCCTGGTTCTCTTTTTGTAATGCTGCATCTTTCCCGTGATTTTTAGTTGGTTTGCTTTATAAAATGGTTTAATTACCCAAAAAAAAAAAAAAAAAGTCGAAAAGTACATCTTCTTTTGGTTTGTCCACGGACCTACTCCCTTTCTAATTTGCGTTCCAGGTAGCATAAAAAAGTAGGAGCATTGTGCTTGTTTTTCCTTTTCAAGATCCGGATCCTAGGTGAGAAATTTTTCTCACAGGTTCGTGTGAGGATTTTCATTCAGCCAAATTGTTCATTTTGGCAATCAGTTTCCATTTTAGATTCTCGAAAAAAGTATTTAAAAAATAAGAACTTATTTTCAAATTTAAAAATAATACATTTACGAAACTAATTTTTTTATTTTTTTGTAGGATTTTATAAATCTCGATTTATAAAACTAGATACATATTGCATATTTTTTTTATTTCAGTAAATCTATTATTTTTATGTTTGAAAATTGCAAATAAGTACTTATTTTTTAAGGGGTAATCCGGAACGGGGCACTTGATCTCGTTCCAGAAACCCTCTTAAAAAATAAGCAGCTTATTTCACATTTTCAAACTCAAAAATAATGTTATTCAGTGGACACTTGATAGTGTGTTGACATTACTGCATTTTGTCCACACTCCCGTGTTTCTGTGGTTGCTTTAGTGCACTCCTGTGCAGTGCGTGTATAGGGTGGCACACAATCATCGATCTTATCAATCTATGGTCCAAATTAAAAACAATCTATTACCAATAATAGTCATTGAAGGTTATACCGATACTGATTGGGCTGGGTTGATCGATGATAGAAGTTCTACGTCTGGGTATTTCACTTTTGTAGGTGGAATTAAGTGCTCTAATTTTCAATCCGGTTGAACCGGTGCGAAGATCTTATTATTTTGATCATTTTATCTGCTTGACGATTTCCTTGTCATAAATTAATGGGTTGCCCCAAGCGTAGGGCGGAGACCGACGTAGCACAATATCCGGTAAGTCTGGAGTCGAATCCGCAGAGACAGAAACGTGAGCTGACTAAAAACTCGGATTTTGCTAATTTAACAGGCTCTTAGGTAGCCACCCCTTGTCGATTTGATTGAGATAAACTAAAACCTAGAAATTGATTGTATTTTTCAGATAATTAAAAGGAGGTACGATCGTAGGATTCATAACCCTCGTAACCAGTCCGGATTAACCTGCTCTATTTGAAGTTCTTAAAAACGTTTAATTTTATATTAAAAAAAGATACCCCGTAAGATGCAAAATCCTATGGTCGCCGTATACCCATGCACAACGGAGAATGAGTTTTGGACCCCCATTCCCCTGTTCACATGGGCTCCGACAATGCCCGGGTTCGTCCACGGGAAGTATTTTACCAATTTAAAATTGTGTTTTAAATTATTTGAAAATATGAGCAGTGTCTGGACTGGCCACGGTGTGCTAATCACCCCGCAACCCTGCCTATATGAGTACTTACTCATTTTTAAGCAAGAAACGAAAGAAACCCTAGTCTGAAACATGCTTCTAAATACGGGATAGAAAAATAAATAAAAGATCTATATTAAACAAGAACTAACGAACTACTTTAATTAAGAACAGAAATTAACACGAGTTACCGAAGTATTTAATCTTGAACAAAACTTCAAAAACTTGAAGGGAAGAAAATTCGGAAGACAAACTATGGGAACAGGAGTCTCGCGGCCCCCATCGTGTCTTTTCTTCCGTAAGGAAAAAAAACCCTATTTCAAAAGCTGCCGAAGTCCTCTGCTCAGTAGGTATAAGATTAGTTTTATAGGGATTGAAAGTATAAATTACAGAGTGGCCCTTGGGCTTTGTCCACTTCGCACTTCGACCCAAAACTTTTGCTAACTTCCATTTTGATCCAAATTTTTCTTGAAAACAAGCTTGAGCAGCCTCCGCTTTGACACCCCGGCAACGTACGAACTGGCCTCGAGGCCACGCTTTCCAACCTTGGCGCTAAAACCGCCTTATTACCTTGAAGAAAAGTAAAAACACAAAACACAAGAAAGCACGGCATCAAGTGGTAAATGAAATAAAATACGTCTTAAAAGCGCTTAATTTGCCCTACTTAGGCGCTCATACCTACGATATTGCGCGCCTATCATTATCCTAGATGGTCGTAATGAAATATTTGGCTCTAAGGCCTTTCAAAGAGCACCCGAAGAATCCTTATTTAGTTTCAGGGCTCTCGTAGGGTGCTCATTGAAAGGCCTTAAAGCCAAAAATCCATTATGACCATTTAAGATAAAATGATCAAAAAAATAATATGTTCGCACCGGTTTAAACAGATTGAAAATTGGAACACTTTTTTTTTTTTACACCATTTATATAGTTAAAAAATTAAGTGTTCCAATTTTTACAATTGGATATCAAGTCTTCGATAATGATAATGAACATTTTCAAGATGGGTCCAACTTATAAATGGCATGGCGAGGACTGGAACATTTAATTTTTAATTGAAACACTTAATTTCTTTTAATCAATTTTCTAGCTGAATAACGATTATGAACATTAACAAAGTACATCTTAATTGGAAAACTAAATTTTTTAATATATAAATGGCGTGGCGAGGACTGGGTCCAACTTATAATTGATTTCTTTTACAGTTCATCCATTCACAAAAGACATAAAGATGAGGGAGGCCTCAACAAAAGGACTATTTGCCCCCAAAAAATAATGCTCTATTGGTTGTTATCTTGCTTTATGTCTTTTTATTTTACAAAAGTCGACAAGTACATCTTCTTTTGGTTTGTCCACGGGCCTACTCCCTTTCTAATTTGCGTTCCAGGTAGCATAAAAAAATAGGAGCATTGTGCTTGTTTTTCCTTTTCATGATCCAGATCCTAGGTGAGAAATTTTTCTCACAGGTTCGTGTGAGGATTTTCATTCAGCCAAATTGTTCTTCTTGGCAATCAGTTTCCGTTTTAGATTCTCGAAAAAAGTATTTAAAAAATAAGAACTTATTTTCAAATTTAAAAATAATAGATTTACGAAACTAATTTTTTTATTTTTTTGTAGGTTTTTATAAATCTCGATTTATAAAACTAGATCCATATTGCATATTTTTTTTATTTCAGTAAATCTATTATTTTAATTTTTAAAAATTGCAAACAAGTACTTATTTTTTAAAGGGTAATCTGGAACGGGGCCTTAGATCTCGTTCCAGAAACCATCTTAAAAAATAAGCAGCTTATTTCACATTTTCAAACTAAAAAATAATGTTATTCAGTGGACACTTGATAGTGTGTTGACATTACTGTATTTTGTCCACACTCTCGTGTATCTGTGGTTGCTTTAGTGCACTCCTGTGTAGGGCGGCACACAATCATCGATCTTATCAATCTATGGTCCAGATTAAAAACAATCTATTACCAATAATAGTCATTGAAGGTTATACCGATGCTGATTGGGATGGGTCGATCGATGATAGAAGTTCTACGTCTGGGTATGTCACATTTGTAGGTGGAATTAAGTGCTCAATTTTCAATCCGGTTGAACCGGTGCGAACATCTTATTTTTTTGATCATTTTATCCTAGATGGTCGTAAAGAAATTTTTGGCTCGAAGGCCTTTCAAAGAGCACCCGAAGACTACTTATTTATTTTCAGGTCTCTCGTAGGGTGCTCATTGAAAAGCCTTAGAGTCAAATTAAAAATCCATTATGACCATTTAAGATAAAATGATCAGAAAAATAAGATGTACGCACCGGTTTAAACGGATTGAAAATTGGAACAATTATTTTTTTACACCATTTATATAGTTAAAAAATTAAGTGTTCCAATTTTTACGATTGGATATCAAGTCTTCGATAATGATTATGAACATTTTCTAGCTGGGTCCAACTTATAAATGGCGTGGCGAGAACTGGAACACTTAATTTTTAATTGTAACACTTAATTTCTTTTGATCAATTTTCTAGCTGAATAATGATTATGAACATTAACAAAGTACATCTTAATTGGAACACTAAATTTTTTAACTATATTTTTTAATAAATAAATGGCGTGGTGAGGACTGGGTCCAACTTATAATTGATTTCTTTTACAGTTCATCCATTCACAAAAGACATAAAGATGAGGGTGGCCTCAACAAAAGACTATTTGCCCCCAAAAAATAATGCTCTATTGGTTGTTGTCTTGCTTTATGTCTTTTTATTTTACAAAAGTCGAAAAGTACATCTTCTTTTGGTTTGTCCACGGGCCTACTCCATTTCTAATTTGCGTTCCAGGTAGAATAAAAAAGTAGGAGCATTGTGCTTGTTTTTCCTTTTATGATCCGGATCCTAGGTGAGAATTTTTTCTCACAGGTTCGTGTGAGGATTTTCATTCAGCCAAATTGTTCATCTTGGCAATCAGTTTCCGTTTTAGATTCTCGAAAAAGGTATTTAAAAAATAAGAACTTATTTTCAAATTTAAAAATAATACATTTACGAAACTAATTTTTTATTTTTTTGTAGGGTTTTATAAATCTCGATTTATAAAACTAGATCCATATTGCATATTTCTTTTTATTTCAGTAAATCTATTATTTTTATGTTTGAAAATTGCAAATAAGTACTTATTTTTTAAGGGGTAATCTGGAACGGGGCCCTTGATCTCGTTCCAGAAACCCTCTTAAAAAATAAGCAGCTTATTTCACATTTTCAAACTAAAAAATAATGTTATTCAATGGACACTTGATAGTGTGTTGACATTGCTGTATTTTGTCCACACTCCCGTGTTTCTGTGGTTGCTTTAGTGCACTCCTGCGCAGTGCGTGTGTAGGGTGGCACACAATCATCGATCTTATCAATCTATGGTCCAAATTAAAAACAATCTATTACCAATAATAGTCATTGAAGGTTATACCGATACTGATTGGGCTGGGTCGATCGATGATAGAAGTTCTACGTCTGGGTATATCACTTTTGTAGGTGGAATTAAGTGCTCCAATTTTCAATCCGGTTGAACCAGTGCGAAGATCTTATTTTTTTGATCATTTTATCGGCTTGACGATTTTCTTGTTGTAAATTAATGGGTTGCCCCAAGCGTAGGGCGGAGGCCGACGTAGCACAATATCCGGTAAGTCCGGAGTCGAATCCACAAAGACAGAAACGTGAGCTTACTAAAAACTCGGATTTTCCTAATTTAACGGGCTCTTAGGTAGCCACCCCTTGTCGATTTGATTGAGATAAACTAAAACCTAGAAATTGATTGTATTTTTCAGATAATCAAAAGGAGGTACGATCGTAGGATTCATAACTCTCGTAACCAGTCCGGATTAACCTGCTCTGTTTGGAGTTCTTAAAAACGTTTAATTTTATATTAAATAAAGATACTCCGTAAGATGCGAAACCCTATGGTCGCCGTATACCCATGCGCAGCGAGAATGAGTTTTGGACCCCCATTTCCCTGTTCACATGGGCTCCGACAATGCCCGGGTTCGTCCACGGAAAGTATTTTACCAATTTAAAATTGTGTTTTCCATTATTTGAAACTAGGAGCAGTGTTTGGACTTGCTAATCACCCCGCTACCCTGCCTATATGACTACTTACTCATTATTAAGCAAGAAAATGAAAGAAACCCTAGTTCGGAACATGCTTCTAAATACGGAATAGAAAAATAAATAAAAGATCTATATTAAACAAGAACTAACGAACTACTTTAATTAAGAACAGAAATTAAAACGAGTTACCGAAGTATGAAATCTTGAACAAAACTTCAAAAAGTTGAAGGGAAGAAAATTCGGAAGACAAACTATGGGAACAGGAGTCTCGCGGCCCCCATCGTGTCTTTCCTTCCGTAAGGAAAAAAAACCCTATTTCAAAAGCTGCCGAAGTCCTCTGCTCAGCAGGTATAAGATTAGTTTTATAGGGATTGAAAGTATAAATTACAAAGTGGCCCTTGGGCTTTGTCCACTTCGCACTTCGACCCAAAACTTTTGCTAACTTCCATTTTTATCCAAATTTCTTGAAAACAAGCTTGAGCAGCCTCCGCTTTGACACCCCGGCAACGTACGAACTGGCCTCGAGGCCACGCTTAATAACCTTGGCGCTAAAACCGCCTTATTACCTAAAAGAAAAGTAAAAACACAAAACACAAGAAAGCACGGCATCAAGTGGTTAATGGAATAAAAAGCGTCTCTAAAGCGCTTAATTTGCCTACTTAGGCGCTCATACCTACGATATTGCGCGCCTATCATTATCCTAGATGGTCGTAATGAAATTTTGGCTCTAAGGCCTTTCAAAGAGCACCCGAAGACTCCTTATTTAGTTTCAAGGCTCTCGTAGGGTGCTCATTGAAAGGCCTTAGAGCCAAAAATCCATTATGACCATTTAAGATAAAATAATCAGAAAAATAAGATGTTCACACCGGTTTAAACGGATTGAAAATTGGAACACTTATTTATTTACACCATTTATATAGTTAAAAAATTAAGTGTTCCAATTTTTACAATTGGATATCAAGTCTTCGATAATGATTATGAACATTTTCTAGCTGGGTCCAACTTATAAATGGCGTGGCGAGGACTGGAACACTTAATTTTTAATTTGAACACTTAATTTCTTTTAATCAATTTTCTAGCTGAATAATGATTATGAACATTAACAAAGTACATCTTAATTGGAAAACTAAATTTTTTAACAAAATTTTTTAATATATAAATGGCGTGGCGAGGACTGGGTCCAACTTATAATTGATTTCTTTTACAGTTCATCCATTCATAAAAGACATCCATTCACAAAAGACATAAAGATGAGGGAGGCTTCAACAAAAGGACTATTTGCACCTAAAAAATAATGCTCTATTGGTTGTTGTCTTGCTTTATGTCTTTTTATTTTCCAAAAGTCGAAAAGTACATCTTCTTTTGGTTTGTCCACGGGCCTACTCCCTTTCTAATTTGCGTTCCAGGTAGCATAAAAAAGTAGGAGCATTGTGCTTGTTTTTCCTTTTCATGATCCGGATCCTAGGTGAGAATTTTTTCTCACAGGTTCGTGTGAGGATTTTCATTCAGCCAAATTGTCCATCTTGGCAATCAGTTTCTGTTTAGATTCTCAAAAAAAGTATTTAAAAAATAAGAACTTATTTTAAAATTTAAAAATAATACATTTACGAAACAAATTTTTTTATTTTTTTGTAGGGTTTTATAAATCTCGATTTATAAAACTAGATCCATATTGCATATTTTTTTTTATTTCAGTAAATCTATCTATTATTTTTATGTTTGAAAATTGCAAATAAGTACTTATTTTTTAAGGGGTAATCTGGAACGGGGCCTTAGATCTCGTTCCAGAAACCCTCTTAAAAAATAAGCAGCTGATTTCACATTTTCAAACTAAAAAATAATGTTATTCAGTGGACACTTGATAGTGTGTCGACATTACTGTATTTTGTCCACACTCTCGTGTATCTGTGGTTGCTTTAGTGCACTCCTGTGCAGCACGTGTGTAGAGTGGCACACAATCATCGATCTTATCAATCTATGGTCCAGATTAAAAACAATCTATTACCAATAATAGTCATTGAAGGTTATACCAATGCTGATTGGGATGGGTCGATCGATGATAGAAGTTCTACGTCTGGGTATTTCACATTTTTAGGTGGAAATAAGTGCTCCAATTTTCAATCCGGTTGAACCGGTGCGAACATCTTATTTTTTTGATCATTTTATCCCAGATGGTCGTAATGAAATTTTTGGCTCAAAGACCTTTCAAAGAGCACCCGAAGACTACTTATTAAGTTTCAGGGCTCTCGTAGGGTGCTCAGTGAAAAGCCTTAGAGTCAAAAATCCATTATGACCATTTAAGATAAAATGATCGGAAAAATAAGATGTTCGCACCGGTTTAAACGGATTGAAAATTGGAACAATTATTTTTTTACACCATTTATATAGTTAAAAAATTAAGTGTTCCAATTTTTACAATTGGATATCAAGTCTTCGATAATGATTATGAACATTTTCTAGCTGGGTCCAACTGATAAATGGCGTGGCGAGGACTGGAACACTTAATTTTTAATTTGAACACTTAATTTCTTTTAATCAATTTTCTAGCTGAATAATGATTATGAACGTTAACAAAGTACATCTTAATTGGAACACTAAATTTTTTCACTAAATTTTTTAATATATAAATGGCGTGGCGAGGACTGGGTCCAACTTATAATTGATTTCTTTTACAGTTCATCCATTCACAAAAGACATAAAGATGAGGGAGGCCTCAACAAAAGGACTATTTGCCCCCAAAAAATAATGCTCTATTGGTTGTTGTCTTGCTTTATGTCTTTTTATTTTACAAAAGTCGAAAAGTACATCTTCTTTTGGTTTGTCCACGGGCCTACTCCCTTTCTAATTTGCGTTCCAGGTAGCATAAAAAAGTAGGAGCATTGTGCTTGTTTTTCCTTTTCATGATCCGGATCCTAGGTGAGAATTTTTTCTCACAGGTTCGTGTGAGGATTTTCATTCAGCCAAATTGTTCATCTTGGCAATCAGTTTCTGTTTAGATTCTCAAAAAAAGTATTTAAAAAATAAGAACTTATTTTCAAATTTAAAAATAATACATTTACGAAACTAATTTTTTATTTTTTTGTAGGGTTTTATAAATCTCGATTTATAAAACTAGATCCATATTGCATTTTTTTTAATTTCAGTAAATCTATTATTTTTATGTTTGAAAATTGCAAATAAGTACTTATTTTTTAAGGGGTAATCTGGAACGGGGCCTTAGATCTCGTTCCAAAAACCGTCTTAAAAAATAAGCAGCTTATTTCACATTTTCAAACTAAAAAATAATGTTATTCAGTGGACACTTGATAGTGTGTTGACATTACTGTATTTTGTCCACACTCTCGTGTATCTGTGGTTGCTTTAGTGCACTCCTGTGCAGTGCGTGTGTAGGGTGGCACACAATCATCGATCTTATCAATCTATGGTCCAGATTAAAAACAATCTATTACCAATAATAGTCATTGAAGGTTATACCAATGCTGATTGGGATGGGTCGATCGATGATAGAAGTTCTACGTCTGGGTATTTCACATTTGTAGGGGGAAATAAGTGCTCCAATTTTCAATCCGGTTGAACCGGTGCGAACATCTTATTTTTTTGATCATTTTACCCTAGATGGTCGTAATGAAATTTTTGACTCAAAGGCCTTTCAAAGAGCACCCGAAGACTACTTATTAAGTTTCAGGGCTCTCGTAGGGTGCTCAGTGAAAGGCCTTAGAGTCAAAAATCCATTATGACCATTTAAGATAAAATGATCGGAAAAATAAGATGTTCGCACCGGTTTAAACGGATTGAAAATTGGAACAATTATTTTTTACACCATCTATATAGTTAAAAAATTAAGTGTTCCAATTTTTACAATTGGATATCAAGTCTTCGATAATGATTATGAACATTTTCTAGCTGGGTCCAACTTATAAATGGCATGGCGAGGACTGGAACACTTAATTTTTAATTTGAACTCTTAATTTCTTTTAATCAATTTTCTAGCTGAATAATGATTATGAACATTAACAAAGTACATCTTAATTGGAAAACTAAATTTTTTCAATAAATTTTTTAATATATAAATGGCGTGGCGAGGACTGGGTCCAACTTATAATTGATTTCTTTTACAGTTCATCCATTCACAAAAGACATAAAGATGAGGGAGGCCTCAACAAAAGGACTATTTGCCCCCAAAAAATAATGCTCTATTGGTTGTTGTCTTGCTTTATGTCTTTTTATTTTACAAAAGTCGAAAAGTACATCTTCTTTTGGTTTGTCCACGGGCCTACTCCCTTTCTAATTTGTGTTCCAGGTAGCATAAAAAAGTAGGAGCATTGTGCTTGTTTTTCCTTTTCATGATCCGGATCCAAGGTGAGAATTTTTTCTCACAGGTTCGTGTGAGGATTTTTATTCAGCCAAACTGTTCATCTTGGCAATCAGTTTCCGTTTTAGATTCTCAAAAAAAGTATTTAAAAAATATGAATTTATTTTCAAATTTAAAAATAATAGATTTACGAAACTAATTTTTTTATTTTTTTGTAGGGTTTTATAAATCTCGATTTATAAAACTAGATCCATATTGCATATTTTTTTTATTTCAGTAAATCTATTATTTTTATGTTTGAAAATTGCAAATAAGTACTTATTTTTTAAGGGGTAATCCGGAACGGGGCCCTTGATCTCGTTCCAGAAACCCTCTTAAAAAATAAGCAGCTTATTTCACATTTTCAAACTGAAAAATAATGTTATTCAGTGGACACTTGATAGTGTGTTGACATTACTGTATTTTGTCCATACTCCCGTGTATCTGTGGTTGCTCTAGTGCACTCCTGTGCAGTGCGTGTGTAGGGTGGCACACAATCATCGATCTTATCAATATATGGTCTAGATTAAAAACAATCTATTACCAATAATATTCATTGAAGGTTATACCGATGCTGATTGGGCTGGGTCGATCGATGATAGAAGTTCTACGTTTGGGTATTTCACTTTTGTAGGTGGAATTAAGTGCTCCAATTTTCAATCCCGTTGAACCGGTGCGAAGATCTTATTTTTTTGATCATTTTATCTGCTTGACGATTTCGTAGTCATAAATTAATGGGTTGCCCCAAGCGTAGGGCGGAGACCGACGTAGCACAATATCCGGTAAGTCCGGAGTCGAATCCACAGAGACAGAAACGTGAGCTGACTAAAAACACGAATTTTCCTAATTTAACAGGCTCTTAGGTAGCCATCCCTTGTCGATTTGATTGAGATAAACTAAAACCTAGAAATTGATTGTATTTATCAGATAATTAAAAGGAGGTACGATCATAGAGTTTATAGCACTCGTAACCAGTCCGGATTATCCTGCTCTGTTTGGAGTTCTTAAAAACGTTTAATTTTATATTAAAAAAAGATACCCCGTAAGATGCGAGACCCTATGGTCGTCATATACCCATGCGCAGCGGAGAATGAGTTTTGGACCCCCATTCCCCTATTCACATAGGCTCCGACAATGTCCGGGTTCGTCCACGGGAAGTATTTTACCAATCTAAAATTGTGTTTTTCATTATTTGAAAATAGGAGCAGTGTCCGGACTGGCCACGGTGTGCTAATCACCCTGCAACCCTGCCTAAATGACTACTTACTCATTATTAAGCAAGAAACGAAAGAAAACCCTAATTTGAAACATGCTTCTAAATACATGATAGAAAAATAAATAAAAGATCTATATTAAACAAGAACTAACGAACTACTTTAATTAAGAACAGAAATTAAAACGAGTTACCAAAGTATGAAATCTTGAACAAAACTTCAAAAACTTGAGGGAAGAAAATTCGGAGGACAAACTATGGGAACAGGAGTCTCGCGGCCCCCATCGTGTCTTTTCTTCCGTAAGGAAAAAAAACCCTATTTCAAAAGCTGCCGAAGTCCTCTGCTCAGTAGGTATAAGATTAGTTTTATAGGGATTGAAAGTATAAATTACAAAGTGGCCCTTGGGCTTTGTCCACTTCGCACTTCGACCCAAAACTTTTGCTAACTTCCATTTTTATCCAAATTTCTTGAAAACAAGCTTGAGCAGCCTCCGCTTTGACACCCCGGCAACGTACGAACCGGCCTCGAGGCCACGCTTTCCAACCTTGGCGCTAAAACCGCCTTATTACCTAAAAGAAAAGTAAAAACACAAAACACAAGAAAGCACGGCATCAAATGGTAAATGGAATAAAACGCGTCTCTAAAGCGCTTAATTTGCCTACTTAGGCGCTCATACCTACGATATTGCGCGCCTTTCATTATCCTAGATGGTCGTAATGAAATTTTTGGCTCTAAGGCCTTTCAAAGAGCACCCGAAGACTCCTTATTTAGTTTCAGGGCTCTCGTAGGGTGCTCATTGAAAGGCCTTAGAGCCAAAAATCCATTATGACCATTTAAGATAAAATGATCAGAAAAATAAGATGTTCGCACCGGTTTAAACGGATTGAAAATTGGAACACTTATTTTTTTACATGCACCATTTATATAGTAAAAAAGTTACTGATTCCTGCTTGACAGATTTCTGAAAATTATTTGGAATGTTGTGCGCATAAGATGGATAAGTAATGTGACACTTCTCCACATAACCTAGAACTCCATGACATATGCTATCTGGAAAGGTTTTAACGAATCTCTAGTTTCCTTATCGCTGCCTTGGCTTTTGCCCTCTGAATTAGGTTCTCCTATTCAGTGATTTTAGCTTCGTCCCTCTTCATTTTCAATGAATGAATGGATGAACTTAGAGAAAGTTCGATACTCAGTAGTTGGTAGCTAGTTAGATAGCATATAATTGAATGCTAACAAAGTTGGTTGGGTATTCTCGTGATTTAACTCTGCTGGACCTATGTAAATATATTGTACATATGGCACTCCTGCTTTTTCAGGAATTCCAAAGGGTAGTTGAGTAGTTCATTTATGAGTATATACAGAGGTTAGAGAGAGAGAGAGAGAGAGAGAGAGAGGGGCTAGGGTAATTAAATCAATTTGTGCAAACCAATGGCTTCATTAGTGTTGTTGCTAAAAGCTCTAATGAAATTTCGACACTGCGACGAATGCCTGCTGGTGGAGGGCTTATTCTACATTCATTTGTTCATGAAGATGTATCTTGCTGTTTTGGTATGCTGCATTTTCTTATGGCCGTGTCCTAAGGGTGTGGCTTAGAGTGGGTTAGTTCCTACTACAAACCATTTCAGTCTTGGTTGTATTTTCAACAAGAGTCATGTTTTTTTTTTTTCTGCTGGTAAACCATATTGTTCGCTGCTGTGAAGAATCTGTAAGTTGCATTATTTTGTATATATGCTGCTGTGTTTGCTACTGCTACTATGTTCCTGCTGCTGTGTCTGCTGTATCATAGAGCATCCAAATTTGGATGTGAAAACGTCATAGAGCATCATAGGGCAATGTAATTGCTACTGCTATTTTGTTGTTGCTACTGCTGTTTTTCTACGGCTGCTACTGTCGCTGTTTTGCTGCTAATTTTCTGTTATGGCAACTATTTTTCATGTCAAGATGGTGTATCTTGTTGCTTTTCCCTATGGTGTATAGTCTACTGCTGTTTGTGTGCAGTCAATGAGGTGCAGCTCCAGGAAACCATGGTTTTCTGCTATAGAAGTTGTTCTTTCATACCTTGGAGCTTTAGGTTTTCTACTATAGAAATTGTCCTACCCTCCCTTTTGTGAAACAACTATAAAGAAAATCTTTGAAGTGGTCATGTAGTGTGTGTTTGTCTGAAGTTAATTAACTGATTGGTTGTTGGTTTTGTTACAAAGGGCTGCATAATTGGTCTTGTTATAAGGTCTTTTGTTATAGACTAGAAGTTAACTAAATAAGGATATCTAATCTAATTAGTCAAAGAAAGGCTTTTTGGGATGATGGGACAAAATATCACTATGTGATTCATGAAGTAAGATTGTTGCATTTGGATGTAAATCAATCTAGTGTTTTGTGGTGTTGTAATTGCTCATTTCAATTTTTCGGTTCTCTTAATCCATTTGGGGGTTTCTTGTGCTGTGATATTATCTCTTAAGGTTGTTATATTGGTGCTTCTTATGCTTATGGTGTAGTTTGTAGGTTTCTTTTCCTATTGATGCTATTTGTAATCTAAAGCTCTATAAAGAATTTTAGGGGATAATTTCTAGGATTTTTGTTGGCATACTTCTCGGTTATTGTTTCAAGATGAGTGGACTTACCCTATGTGTTACATGTATGATTGTATGATATCAGGAAACAAGCTTGGTATTGTTAAGATGGTGGACAAAGATTGGGTGCGTTTGAATAGCTAATAGAAAAAACTTTTTTAGACAACTAGAGATAAACTAGTTACATATTCTTAAAACATTTAACACACTTACCTTGTACATTTGTAGATATTGCACTGACGAGTATATGAACGCAGCATTGAACTTTGTGGAGATGGCTAATCAAAACGCAGGATATTTAGGAAAGATTCTATGCCCTTGCAAACATTGTCGGAATTTGAGTCACCATTGTGTTGATGATGTTTATGAACACTTGGTCATAAATGGAATGGATCCTACATACACAACTTGGTTTCATCATGGGGAGGAACCAAGTGCTGCACAAAAACCTAAAGAAGTGGAAATGTCAGATGCACATAACTTATACAGTGCGACTTGTGCACGAGATGTAGACCATCTTGAACCACTTGACGAAGCTAGAGATGAGGTCTTTGCAAAAGCATTAGAGGATGCAGAAACTCCATTATACCCTGGTTGTGAAAAATATACGAAGTTGTCAGCAATTGTTACTTTGTACAAGATCAAAGCTGAAAATGAATGGACAGATGAGAGTTTCACTATTATTTTGGGGAAGCTTCAGGATATGTTCCCCATAGATAATACAATGCTATGCTAGCTCTGTTTGTGCAGTTAGAAACACTACGCCAAATTAAGCTTTTTGCGGCATTTTATAAATGCCGGTAAAGATCAAATTAATGCCGGTAATAGTATTCCCAGCATTTGTTGACGAAAATAAAAAATGCCGTCCAAGTAAGTGTCGGTAATACATAAACGGCATTTGTACAAATGCCGGAAATAAAACCGGCATTTGTTACTAGTTTTCCCGGCATTTGTAAAGTGCCGGGAAAAGATTGCCGAATATGCATTTATTAACGGCATTTGATGCAAATGCCGGAAAAGGTAATATTACCAGCATTTTATTAATGCCGTATTTTTTTATAACTTTTACCGGCATTTTCAAAATGCCATTTTTATATCTTGATTTTTTCTTTTCATTGCTTTTACTGGCATTTGTAAAACGCCACTAAAAGTTTTTTTTTTTTTTGTGCCAATTTTCATTTTTAATACATGATTTTTTCATTAACAAATTATCCTAACCTAGTACCATTTTTGACAACACATTTCCTGCATACAAAATTGTAACTGTCGAAAATAATTTAAAGTTCCACTACCAAAACCAAAATGCAAGTTCCGTATATAAGCAAATTGGACATCGTAAAAGACAATCTCAGAGCAACAAAAAATAACAATGCTAAGCATAAAATGCCAATGTGAAAATCAAACCCAAAGCGTCAAAATATAAGTTCCAATTGCATGTGTATCTCCAAAAACAAAAGATCATACTAACCAAAGCAACACGAAGACCCAAAATATGCTTTTGATTGCGTACTCCAAAACAAAAAAAACAAAAACAATTTTCATTATCTAGAAGATTTCTTGTCATTCCTACTGCATGTCTTCCATGTCCGTCTACGTCCTATCAACCTGCAAATACAAGAAACAATTACACATTTATACATAGGTGTGTGGGTATCTATATAGTCCACAACATCCTACACAATCAGTAAGTTTAAAGATACAGGACACGAGCATCAAACATATCCCAGTATAATGGATAAATGCAAGAAACTAGACTCAACCATTTATGATTGAAGCACCAACAAGCCAACGTGGTCGTCTGGGACATGTCAAATGTAAAATGGGTATCTAACGTGTCCTAGAATATCTATCTACACTGTGTCTAAGAAAAAGAAATATAGTAAAGATAGTAAAGAAAAGAGATGTACGATTCGATTGGGATAGAAAAGGAAACCCGTAACCATGCTTTCACTTACATAAGACATTTCAACAACTAACGGGAGAGCGAATGCATCTTTACCATAGGGCAATGGAAATAGACCAAGAAAGCCATTCACTCGCTTGGACTCAAATTACCATGGCCACCTCGCATGAACCCAGAATTCAAGAGACAGTCAAGTCTCTTAAATGCAATTGCTCACATGTGCACACCAAAGTTCTCAATTGCCAAATACAGATAAGTATTAATGGACAACAAGTAGCATACCTTAATTCCTGCAACCAAGCCCAACCTGAAAGGATATAAGCAGAATTAGCTTCATGCTCACAAATATCAAATATCAGGGTGAGAATCAAAGAGGTTGAGTGTGCCGGAGAGGGAAGAATGAAGAGAAATGTAACACTTGTAAGAAATTACGGAAGATAATTTGAATAAAATTATGCACTATATACTACAACAAGTGTTCAGGACGTGTCCCCGTACCCATACCAATTTGGGGACACATATCTTAGTATCCTAAGATTTCAGTCTAGGAGTCCGACCGCTTGGACTTGCACCCGCACCCGAGTCCGTGTAACATAGATCATTTCAAGAGTCGAGACCAAACAAACTTCAACCTTTTCCAGTCCTCAAATCCTACAGATATTCTTCCACCCTTGTAAAATCAACGACCTCATGGCTTCCTGAACTCTAAAAACCATCATATCATAGGCTGTCTAATCTTTAGTAGGATACAGGAATTATAAAGTGAACTATTGTCACTGACTCGCTACCATATTGCGATAGATGCATAGAGGTAAAGTTTTACTCAGCATAACAATACAGATTACGAAAACAAAATGTGTAATTTACTGAAACATAGCATATCACAGTTTCAGCCCATTTATTTTGCTTCAGCCAGGGGCTATCCTAGTCTCCTAGAAGCCAAGCAATAAACTACAGAAAATCTCTCTGAGGCTCTCTCAATGCTTTTCTTTTCTTATTGTACTGGTTTCATTTTTTTATCCTTGTAATGAATGTAATTTTTTTTGCCAATAAAAAAAAGTACAGAAAATCTCATTTCTTGATTCCAGTTTGACTCCATGGGACTGAAACTCAAACTCGGCATACAGCCCAACATTCAAGTACGTAGTACATACAGTCTCTAGGACGAGGAAACTCAACCTAGAGTTACCACTGTGTGATTGCATATCAAGCTATCTACCACCCTCCCTCACATGTAACCCCGTCTTGCACGTGGAGATGTAAATTTTCATAGATAGAGTGAAACAGAATACAAAAGGGAAAAGCAGAAGGCAAACGGGGAACAAATGCAAATAGAGAGATTGGACCTCTCAACCAGTGCTCTGATACCCTGTTAAGTTACCAGTAGTCCCAAAAGCTTAAGCTGACAGAAAATGGACCCACCAATGTATATCAAGATATCTAACACATGTAACTTATCAACAACAACAAAAAAAGGCCTCTGTGCATGTACTTTCACATGAGATATCAATATGTCATTGATTGCAATCAATTGCCAAACACAAGAAGTTTAGAGATCAACACTATATGGTTAGACAAGAGAGGAAGTTAAAAACTTGCTTCCTACCAACACTTCCAAACGAGAAAGAAAGAAGCAGATCAGTAGTATTCTTCCTAAGCTCGTAGGAGGTAGCTTAAGTATAAAGAATTTTGCATGCTTTTGAACTGAACCAATAAGAATATTTGCAGGCTGCTGAAGTTTAACCAGATTTCAAAGTCACTGCATAAAGATGGCAATTCCATTTTGCAATGTCAAGCTAATCTCACGGTAAGGGTAAGGTGCAATTAGACATTTCTGTACCAAAGGGATAGGACATAGCTATTAGTATATGATATAATTGATTCCAAATATGTGGACCTCAATAAATAAAAGAAAGGGATACTGAACTTTTTTGAGACAACAAATCCTTATGGCAGAAAACTAAACATTGACTTATATGGCCTCATAGTCATGGTGTAGCCAATTCGTGAGAGGCATCCAAGCTGCAGGCCCACTGATATTTCGCTGTCATTAGTAATAACTATAAGCCTGTTACCCCAGGTTTTGAAATACGGTGTGTAATAGGACTAGGTTGAGTATGACACAAATCTAAAGAGACAGACCAGATGGCAAATAGAGTTTTGTGATATAAACACAAAAGTGATGAGAATTTTCCATATCCGGTCCCCAGATTTACTTTCCAGTAGAACCAACTGGAGCCAAAACAAAGTATGAACCCACTAAAACGACCACCGTCATATAGAGTAACTTGACCAGTTACCCAACCAAAGAAAGAAAAAAAAAAAAGAAGCAACCTGTTCAAATTGGTCTGCAGACTCTGCACTGCCTCGACAGCTTTTGATAAGGACAATCAAAGGGATTATAGTATTAACTATACATTGATTCGGAGGTGAATCACAGTACATTATGTTCCCACATAAACCCCAGCCTAGTAAAACAAAATATACACAACACTTGCACCCCCACACACCAACAAAAGTCAGGAGAATGTATTGCAAAGAGACAGATTTCAGATCACAGCAGTCCAGTATTGTTCAAAGAAGGTGGGGGAGAAATTAGAAATATTTCCTTCCAACACCAAGTAACAATCTAATCAAATCACCACAATGGTCAAAGATCCACCTCAATTCTGGATTAGTCGGATGTGCATTCCAATAACGACAACCAAAAGTGGACTTGAAAAAGGGTCAGGCCAAGGCCTAAAGAATGCAAAATGCTGTTTTGCACTTATTTCTACAAAACCCAGCAAGTAAGACACGAGATCCACAAGCTTTTGAGCTCAATATCAATCTCTTAAGAGGTAGAAGAGAGACCAGCATGTTACAAGAGGATGCCCCTTCCTTCTGAGCTTTATTCCATGGAACCAAATACTGCATGAGTTCAGTACTTCAGTCCAATATTGTTGAAATGGCTTTTCTTGGCAACAAAGAGAGGGTAGGCAATGAATGAAGAAAAAACAATACATGATTGAACCTCTAAATTATCTTTTGTTTGCGTTGGAAGGGTTGGTATAAGATTTCAAAACAAAAGTTTCATGCTTCGTGTGTTTAAAATTAGAAATTACGGTGTTCGTCGATTTCATTTTCTTTTAACTGTTGGCGGTGACCAAATTTTGAATCATTTAAATTAATGGTCTATTTTGGTGATTTTATTTGTGATCTCTATAGTTTGTGAGTATTTCTTAGAGGAATTGGATTGGGTTTGTAGATCCAAGATTTACTGGCAAGGTTTATGGAGAGAGCAATGCAGTTTCAGCAGCAACAAAATGAAGTTCGAGTAAATTACCTGTTGAGTTCCAATGGAATTGATGGGGTTGAGCTGCATACGATTTTGAAAGCAATGGAGGTGAGTTTGGTCCATGCACTGCATCTTTTGGCTTTCGGGATGAGTTAACTAGGATTTGAATTCTTTTGGTAGGTAGACACACTCTTCTTTAGTTAAAAAATCCAAGCTTAATTCGTCCTTTCATTTTGAGGTTTCTTTTGGAAGATTGGTCTCAGTCAAGTAAGGCTAGTTTTGGTGTTTGTGTTTTTGTAGGTGGTTGGCATTCTAGATTATGGCCTTGCAAAAGTAGCGGACAAGATGATTAAGTATGTTATAGCCCCAGTATTGAAATGCCAATCTCATGTTTCTTTTGCTGAAGAAATGAATCAAGAGAATGGACATGTCTCTGAGGCGATTTTGAGGAAAGTTCCATCTTCTGATCCTAAGGTGAATTTAACAAACATGCATTTCTTTTAAGGTTTGGCTGCTTGCTATCTTTAGCTTTTTATATACGGAGACACTAATAGCAGAGTACATCAAAAGAATTGCCTAGATATTTATGATTTGTGTTTTGAGACAGCAATGTATGGGCTCTGAAGCAAGAACAACAACTGTTGATCAATTTTATTCATCCTGGTTCATATTAGAAATGTATTTCGTGAGGTTGTATGTTGCCCCTGTCATATTGCGATATATGTTACTCCGTAAAGTACTATGCAAAGATTCTGAGAAATCGGTTACGGCTATTCTGGTTAGGCCTGAATAAATTAGCTATGTGTTTAGTCCTCATGCCTTGTATGAGACGTTAGTATTGATATTTTACGAATACATCTTAGTCCTCACTCTTGTAGACTATGAAGCACAGATACTTCAATATGGGAGTTGTACCCGTAGCATGTCTGTATTGGACAACGATACAACTCCGTTACTTTCAGACATGTATGGAAGGAATATCGACTATACGAAAATTGATTTTCTAAATTTTTTGAAGTTTTGGATACTTTTTGGGTACTATTGTAGTATTGTTCACGTATCCAATAACAACATACGACAACATACTAAAATATAAAACTTCACTTCCTAAATACCTTTAAACACTTCAACAGAAGATAGAGGTATCTAAGGAGTTGCTTCGTTCTACAACCCAATCTATATGTATATAAGGAGGTATGTCATTCTTAAGTATGTACCTAACAAGAAAAATGAAAAAACAACAAGAAGGCAGCAAGTGCCAAATATGCAGCCACAACAAACTAGTGGCCACTGACTCGTAGTGCCATGCAAACATTCAATGATAAGTAACACATGGTTTTCGATGCAGACACCTCTTGACTATTGGAGTTGATATGCTCTAATGCTATTTGCTCTTTCCCCTAATCTGTTTCTTATCCATTAACCAAAATGCAAAAAGGATAAAGACAGGAAAAAAGAAAAGTAAAGGTCATCGTCCTGATTTTGAAACACCAAGTACTTGATACTCGTAACAAAAGGATAAGTCATGCTAAACGAAAATTTTGCTCCTAAAAATGGATTATTATACTAACAAAACTTCAACCATTTGGCCACTGTGTTCACTCTTTTAACAGCATTTCAACAAACAGTTTATATGCATCTTTGAAAGACCCACATCTATCTATACACAAAAAATCAAGATGGTCTCCACCAATTTCGGCCAAAAAAATAGATAAAATTTCTTGTACCATCAACTACAACATCTATACACAATCAAAACCAATAGTTTAGCAAATCAAGGGACAAACCGCAGTTTAATGGCAGAAATAGAACACAAGCAGGACATCAATTTTGGAACACTTGCATGCAAACTTGAAACCCTAAACAGAGAGACGGGATTCAAGGTTCAAAGGTGAACAATTGCAGAAATTTTGTAAACTTAAAACCCTAAATAGAGAGAGGGGATGCGAAGTTCAAACCCAGAATGCAGATTTGAAGAAGAAATAGTGTGTACCTACAACGGTGAGATCTCATGCAATGACCAGTGATGTTGAGCTAGGGCTTCGATCGATCACGTGAATTGAAGGGTTCGTCGAAGTCGTTGCTTGTGAGCTAAATCCACGGGAAGTGAAGCAAGAGATTTTAGGAGTCTTCAAGAGAGAAGTCGTCGAAGCCAGGGCTTCTGTTTTTGGGGATTTTTGTTTGCAGTGAGTGAAGCAAAAGAGAACGCGCGAGAGAGGGAAAAAGGGAAAAATAGGAGGGAAATGGGAAAAAGGAAAAGTAGGAGGGAGACGACATCGTTTAGGATGGGAGAAAAAATTGCGCGTGTTGGTGGTAATATTGCCGTCCATAGTCTAAACTAAAAACGGCATTTGCTGCAATAATGTCGTTTATGAGTAATTTTTACCGGCATTTTATTATTAATGCCGTTTAAAGTTAATATTTTTCGGCATTATTATTAATGCCGGGAATAACTAGTATTATTGGCATTTTAACACATGCCGGTAATAAAAATGCCGTTAAAGCCACAATTTCTTGTAGTGAAAGTTCCTTAAAAGATTTGAATTGGGTTACGAGAAAATTCATGCTTGTGTGAAGGATTGTTGCTTATTCAGGAAAGAGAACGCAGAATTAGAGAACTGTCCAAAATGTGGTCGTTCAAGATGGAAGGTAGACGTACGCACAAAGAAAATAAAAAAAGGGGTTCCTGCCAAAGTATTGAGATATTTTCCTATAATTCCAAGGTTTCGGAATATGTGTAGGTCATTCGAAGTAGCTAAAGATTTGACATGGCACTCTACTCATAGAAGCAGTGATGCCAAGATGCGACACCCGGTAGATTCACCAACTTGGAAAACAATCGATGATAAGTGGCCATCTTTCTCAGCAGACCCACGGAATCTAAGACTTGGTCTTGCTACCGATGGTTTCAATCCATTCCAAAATTTGAGTTCGACGTATAGTTGTTGGCCCGTTATGCTGGTTATGTACAAGTTGCCACCTTGGTTATGGATGAAAAAGAAAAATGTTTTGTTGACACTATTGATCCCAAGACCTAAGCAACCGGGTAATGATATTGATGTATATCTATGACCTCTTATAGAAGACCTACAGATTTTGTGGACCAACGGAGCACCTGTTTATGACAGGTTCACTAACTCTACATTCAATCTGAGGGCAATTTTGATGTGGACAATGCATGATTTTCCAGCATATGGAAATGTTGCCAGGTGTATGACTAAGGGTAAATTTGCATGTCCTATATGTGGTGAAAATACACATTTTCTATGGCTGAAATTCAGTAGGAAAACTGTATATTTGTGCCATAGGTGCTTTCTTCCACCATCTCACTCCTTTCGAAAGAAAAAATCATGGTTTGATGGAAAGGAAGAAAAGGGGAAAAAACCTAGAATTATGACTGACAAACAAATTTCAAAAACTCTGAAAGATATGAAGAATGACTGGGGGAAAGGTGGAGAAGGAAATAAAAAACGAAAGCGAGACAATGAAGATAAACAAAGGTGGAAAAAGAGGTCAATCTTATTTGATTTATCGTATTGGGAGGTAAGTTTTATCAATCAGCATTTTGAGCAATCTATATATTATATTTATATATATTGATCTTAGTATAGTTTGTGATTGTTTCTCTACTATTCTATGTAGGAATTGCTAGTACGTAATAACTTAGATGTCATGCAAATCATTAAAAATATTATTGAGAGCCTTATTGGCACGCTGTTGGATATTAACAGAAAATCCAAGGACGGTTTAAATGCTTGCAAAGATATGCAAGATTTGGAAATAAAGCATGACTTGCATCCAGAAGATCGAGGGTCTAGGACATATCTTCCTCCTGCTTCCTATACACTTTCCAAGGATGAGAAGCGAATATTTTGCAAGCGGTTGTTTGACTTAAAAGTACCAGATGGGTATAGTTCAAATATTGGGAATTGCGTATCAATGGATGAATTGAAGGTCACAGGTCTCAAATCTCATGATTGCCATGTGCTAATGCTTCAGTTGTTTCCTGTAGCCTTAAAGGGGTTACTACCAACTGGACCGAGAAATGCGATACTTCGCCTTTACGCATTCTTCAATAGATTATGTCAAAGAGTTATTGATCAAGAAGAAATGGCATCCCTTGAGGATGAGGTGGTTGAAACGTTATGCATGCTTGAGTGGTTCTTTCCACCCTCGTTCTTTGATATCATGGTGCACTTAACAATTCACTTAGGACGAGAAGCACGATTTTGCGGGCCAGTCCAATATCGTTGGATGTACCTTTTTGAGAGGTGAACCCTTTTAGTTTTTTTTAATGAATATAAATAATCATCTATGTTTCTGTCCATCATCTATGATTGTATAATGTAAATGTACTTTTCTTCATGATTAGACATATGAAGATATACAAACGAAGTGTTGGGAATCATGCACGACCTGAAGGTTGTATAGCAGAATGCTACCTCGTACAAGAGTGTATAACACTTTGTAGCCGACACATGAAATCTGTGGAAACAACCAATAGGGGACCTCGCAATCAAGATTTTGAAAACGATGTAATTCTCGAAGGTCGTCCAATATCAGCTGCCACTTCCATCACATTGACCGATGAAGTTTTAGAAAGTGCACATCGTTATGTGTTATTCAATACAGCCATAGTGGAACCTTATTTGGAGTAAGTTTGATGAAATTATGCTCGCAGAATTCATAAATCTTATACACATGTGAATCACTTACTCATTCTTTCTTTTTCTTTTAGGATGCATATAGAGGAGTTAAAGAACTCAGATGCCAGTCTTGGTCTTCAAAAAAATAAAAGTTTACTTTTGAAAAGGCACGCTGACAACTTTTCAAAATGGTTGAGGGAAAAGGTTACCACTTATTTTGCTTGAGGTTTATCAAGTTTAATATTGTAATTAGTATAGTATTAATTGGGTTGCATATACTTGAACAGATTCAGGTAAAAGCATGCACTAATAATGAATTGGAGATACTACAATGGCTTGCTAATGGTCCTAGAAAGCATGCCATGAGTTATACGGGTTATATCATCAATGCGCAGCGGTTCCACACAAAGGAAGCTGAGAAATCAACCCAAAATAGTGGTGTTTCCATTGACGTGGCAACTCTGTGTAGATCAAGTGTGAAGGACAATGCACAAGTCGTTGATGTAGTTTCATACTACGGGGTGATTAAAGATATAATTTTGTTAGATTATCACACATTTCAACTACCAATGTTCGAGTGTGACTGGGCAAACATTGGCCATGGTGTTAGGATGGAAGATGGTTTTACACTTGTTAACCTACTGTAGACACCCCAATCCGGACCTCGAAGGGTCTTTGTTCACCCCGATGATGAAATAAAGGAAACGGAACCTTTGCGAGCTTGAATGAGGGATTCCCTTAACCCCAAACGTATCCTCAGCCCAAATAAACCGTCGGCCCAAAACAAACCCAAAAGCCCAGAAAACCCAAAAGCCCTGGAGTGAACCTATAATGACACTTCTACACCGCACGGCGTATCGAAATTTAATACGCCGCGCGCGGTCATGAGGTTAGCCGCACAGCATTTCAGGTAAAGTTCTGACTGGCTCAGAAAGCTGTCGGCCACGCCCATTTGAGCCACAGCTGCAAAATGGCTCAGCCGAAAGCACACTTCTGGCCTGCCCAGAAAATACCTCCAACATTTGAAATTCAAAATCCAAGGCTCTTGCCTATAAATACACCCCTCCACTCAAGGGAAAAGGGCCTTTGATCACTATTATACCCTTTCTCTCTCTTCTTGCTTTCACACCCACTTTCCCATTTCCAAGCCTTGAGAATGTTGTTCCCAAAAGACATTCTCTACGCCTTTTACTCCATTTTTCTCTTCACCATTGAAGTTAGTTCCTTACTAACTTTGAGACCTCAATCACCCAATACATTCATCCACTACACACATCCACACTTCTATTCTCTTCTCCAACCTTCCGACATCCATCCGCCTTCATCAATACTCATTCAAGCTCAAGATCAAAGGTAAAAACCAAGTTTCCTTGGGCTAGGCTCTGTCCTAGCCCCGAGGGGACCTTTCCGTCTTCAGGCTTAACCCTTTTGGTTAGGATCTGACCCAAAACCTCTTTTACAAAACAAAACCAGTGTTCTGTGCAGGGTGTGCTACGCCGCGCGGCGCTTTGAAGCGTCGCACGGCGTAGTAGACTCACACGCACGGCATTTCAAAACACTATTGTTTTCTTGTTCAAACTGTCTGGATCACGATCGCCTGTTGTTGGATCTTTTCCTGTATACCAAAAGCAGTCCCAAAACGAGACCATATCTACAAGCCATGTTTTGAACTCCCTAGATCTTTTCAAAACGAACAAACGTATCAAAAATGGTTTTCTACTCATGGCTTGAAAGAATGGTGCAGATCTGAGATGATCTGACGGCTACGAGCTTTCTGAAGTTTTAAAAACAGTACCGTGCGTCGTAATGGGTATACCGTGCGAGGCTCTGGAAAATAATAAAAGTTTGGTATCAAGATCAGAACCACGCACGGCATATCAGTAAGCCGTGCGTTGTAAAGCGATATGCCGTCTGACAAGATATGGTGATTCAGACAGTCCGTTTGTATATCTTTCTTGTTTATATTATCGTCATAACATCTTTATCATCTCTGTACAGCAAGCACCACTAGCACGGCAACGTGACATTTTTCATCTTGTTCCCCTTTCCCTCTATGTGTTTTTAAGATTTTCCGAATGGTATTAATCCCCCCATTTAAAATGTTTAGTAGAGACCGATTTTCACCGGGCAAGCGGGGTGCTTTTCATCAAAACCTTCCCTGCTCGTAACCTGGCTCCCGGATCCAAAATCTCAACGGTTCCGCTAGATCAAAAAGCCTTTCTTTTCAAAACGAACTCTCGGTTTCTCGGATCATCCATCTTAAAAATTCGGGTGGCGACTCTGTCGATCGCGCTTCGGGCGCGGGAGCCCAAAGTGGCGACTCTGCTGGGGACTTTTATTCAATACTTTACTGATGTTTTTTTTTTTAAAAAAAAGGGAATAAAGAATATTGAATAATCAAGAGGGCCAAACTTGAAAGGCATTTTACTTGGGGGACTTAATGCAATTTGGAGAACTTAACTTTCTTTTACACTTTGCACCGCACAAGCCGCGCTAGTGTGTTCTGGCTATCTTGCCCGGTTTATCGGTGACAAGCTCTCCCGGGCCGCCTAGCAACCCTCGACTATGATGGGCCATCGTGTTGTTCGACCATTGTCTTGCAATACACTTGACATGGGGTAGTACATCTTGGCTCTAATCCGGGGAACCCCTCTCAAACCAAAACCGGCCTTTGCACTTGTACATAACCATAGAACCTTCCCAACTAGGACATGAACCCATGGCTAGGACTTATATGATATATCCTGTTTATGTGTATTTCTTTTCTGTACATACATATCATTCACGCATCATTGCATCCTGTAGGCTAGAGGATTAGGCTTCCCTAGAATTCTTTAGGATTTGCCGGTCAGTCTAGAAGACTATAAATCCATGGAGGATGTGATACCTCTGGTGTTCGCCGTGCCCGAACGGCTCCCTTGACATGGGATTAACCTTGAAGGTGTGCGTATCTGAATTCTGACGGTCACATTGCTCTGTCTCGGATGGTCAAGATAAGGAGATTGGCTCTGGTTCCGAAACAATCGGAATTTAACCTGCCTGACAGTACCTACCCGGACAGCCAGAAATCTTCTGTACAAATGTCTCAAGGGTAACTCAAGTCACGGTAGGTTTTAGGACCTAGGAGACGCATAGGGGGTAGGACGGGCATACAAAACGGGTTCTGAGTTGCTCCCTTTTGCCTTGTTGCCAGTTCAGAAACATTGGACACCTGCAAAAAGAAGAGGCTTTACCCAATTGGTTTCGTCCGTCTCGGAGACTGGTTCGCGTAGATACCCTGGAAGAAACCCAACTGTTTGAGGTCCACATAGAACAGGAAGGGCGGTCGTCATTAGCAGTTTCACCAAGCTCAGTAATACAGGAGTCTTTGTCACCTGAAAATCCCTTACCAATGGCTGACCAAGGAAATGGGGTAGAAGAGCTTAGGCAGAATATGGCCACCATGGACGCCCAGTTTAAGCAATCCCTCGCTGGCATGGATACACAACTCAAAGTCTCGGTCGCATCCATGAAAAATGACATGAACATGATAATGGAGTCCATGCAGGAGGTTTGCGACAAACTCTTAATCAAGACTGACACGCCCAAGGGTGAGACACCAGCCAAAGATACACCAGCTGTTGATCCCAATTTAGCCGCCCTTATGGCTAAGATTGGTAAGTTGGAAGAATCCGTGCAAGAAAACAAGCGATTAGGAATGGGAGAAATTGACATGAACAAATTGTGTTTGTTCCCTAACGCTAAGTTGCCGGAGAAGTTTAAGGGCATGGATTTTGCAAAGTTTGACGGTACGGGAGATCCGAAGGGTCACCTTCAAGGGTACGTTGGTTCACTCACCATGAGGGGGATCGAAAAGGAGGCCATGGCCCAGCTATTCCATGAATCCCTATCGGGGCCAGCCTTGCAATGGTTTCTTACCCTGGAACCTTCCAAGAAAAGGATTTGGGAAGACATTGGGACGGTATTTGTGGCTCAATACGATTTCAATGTCGACCTAAAAATGACCACGAGGGAGCTAGAAAGCACTAAGATGGGTGAGAAAGAAGGTTTCGCTGACTTTGTAAAACGTTGGAGGCTAAAGCCGCTCAAATGCAAAGCAAACCGGACTTAAAAGAACAGATAAGGATCATCACCAAGAACCTACCAAACTCTTTTGCCCCATACATGGTCCTCTCCCAGGCAGCCCCAAATTTTGAAACTTTCTATGACTCGGGCTTGGCTGTAGAGGAGGCTCTACGAGACGGTACACTGGAAAAGAAGGAATCAGGAGCAAAGCCCAAAAGGGTGTATTCGGGGAATAGCAATGTCCTCTTCGGGAATTCCAATCAGGCTGGAACTTCATCCACCAAACCGGCAGAAGTAAACCAAATTTCTGAGAAACCAAAGTCCCAGCAAAGAGTCTTTACCCAGTTTAGCACTCCTAGATCCACCTTACTCAAAAAACTCACCGAGGTAGGAGTACTGAGTCCTCTCTCGCCACCACAAACCGTTCCACCAAACCTAAACCAAAATGTCTACTGCGAATTCCATCAAATGCACGGTCATACCACCGACAACTGTATCCGCCTCCGTCATGAGATTCAAAACCTCATTGACAATAAAGTCATTGATACTCCCCCTTCAGATAAACCAAACACCATGACAAATCCCTTGCCACAGCATAATACTCCATTCCATATCAACCAAATCACCCAAGTCAAAAGCCAAGACTTTGATCCTACCTCTTTCATCATCCCTGATACCGAACCAAAGCCTGTTGTGGAAATTCCCGAAGAAACTGCCCTCTGTTACCTTTGGGATTGGGGAAATCTGATTGCTGATTGGGAGGAGTTTGAAGTCGCTAGTTTCCAAGAAGATGTGAATCCGTTCTTTGAACCAGGATGGGAAGTTGATTGGCAAAACATTTATGCTGACCCTCTTGATGGATTTTCTTTGTATATGATGTTCGAAAACCAGAATGAGAACTTGTCAGGGGTGCCCGAATGGGAATGGAATCCAATCCCGGATGAATACCAACTCTTGGCCTGGAATGATCCTTTGGATACCTTCTTTATACCCATGCTATTTACAGAAGAACACCAACCACAGACGGTGACCTACAACTGGCCTGAACCTGCTCCGTTCCAACCGAATCTCTCCTACCTCCACGACCTCATGGCAAACGACCCGTACAACAACGTGGGTCTTGCTCCATATCCAGAGCCGCCGGGTCCCGAAGAAGATGTGGCTAGTAATGAGTTCAACCCAATGGACTACCTGGCCGATGAAGTAGAATCAGAATCATCTGTTACTTTCCAAAAGGATGTTGATGTTGCCATGATGAATTTATGGGAAGATGAACCGGGAGCTAGGACAAACTTGTGGGGTAATACAGAAATTATCAACATAAAAGTGGGAAACAAAGAATGGACCGTAAACAGGGCAGTAGTTGAAGCTGAAAAATGGAAGCCTAAGGATCTGTGGGAAGACCTGGTTATCGCTGACTTGGCTGCCAACCTCCAAGATACTGCTATTGGAAACAAGCGCAAGGCCCAAGCTGATTTATGGGATAAGGAGTCTAAGTACCAACAGATTGGTCAGCTAACCAGGAGTGGTCGAATTTATCAACCCCCTAATCTTCAAATTGGAGAATCCTCCAACCCTCCAGCTCCACCGACCAAAGAACCTTCTAACCCGTTCGTCACCCCAATCAATGATACTTTCCAACCCTTTGCCCCACCAGTTAAAAAGCCTTCACGCCCTGAGAAAAACCCTGAAGGGGTGATCAAGCACCAACTTGAACAGACTCAAGCCAAAATGTCTGTTTGGGACGTGCTTGTTCACTCCACCCGCCATCGCGAATGACTCATCCAAGCCTTCTCCCACCTAAAAGTTCCTTCCGCCATAACCCCTGACGAACTTGTAGCACTCATCAAAACCATACCCGTCAAACATGCTATCACCTTCACTGATCGAGATCTGCCTGCTGAAGGAACTGATCACAATCGACCACTCCATATCACCCTGAAATGCCACGGGAAATGGGTATCGGTAATTTTGATTGATAACGGGTCAGCAATCAATGTCTGTCCACTCCGTGTTGCTTATTGCCTGGGATACAAGAATAATGATTTCTCTCCATCAGAAGTCAAAGTCCGGGCATATGACAACACCCGTCGGGATGTGATTGGGACCCTCATGCTTCCTATGACTTTCGGACCTTATCAAACGGATGTGGAGTTCCATGTGGTAAACATTCCCGCATCCTTCAACCTACTGCTGGGTAGACCCTGGATGCATCGGCCTGATATCATAGCAGTCCCTTCAACGCTCCATCAGAAAGTTAGACTAGAACTGGAGACTGGGATGCTCACCATCCATGGCGACTCTGGGATTCGTGCTCCTATGGAAGACAATGCCCCACTTTTAGAAATACAACATGGGGAAGAGGATGTTGCCCTAAGAGGCTTCTCTCTGGACACCTGTAATTCTGTTTTCACTGTCAAGATTGATGACGACTTCATCATTAGTAATGTTGCCATAAAAATAATGAAGAAAATGTCCTATATGCCAGGTTTGGGGCTGGGAAAGAATCTTCAGGGGCCAGCACAGTTTGAAGAACCAGGAACTTTAACCCGCGTAACAGGTTTGGGATACCACCCTTCAGAGGATAAGAAAGAAAAGAAGGGAGATAGATTGGAGGATTATTTTGTCAAAGAGGAGGCAAAGCAGATTTATCGAGAACAGCCAGAACCATTCTGGGACAAAGAAACCAACACTTTCCTACTAGGATTTGAGATATTCGCTAATGATGTCTGGCCTGAAAGTGATGAAGAATTGGAAGCAGTAATCAAATCAGCAAGGATGGCCGATTGGGTTGAAACTCTCGCCATGGGTAGCCTAGCAACCTTATTCGAAGAAGACAAACCATTGGGTATAGCCGTGGAAGCAGAAGTGCAGATGCTAGGGCAGGAGGCCCTCGAAGACCCAACTTCACTCATCATGGATGCCGCTGGAGATTATAAGAACTGGACTTTCATACCAAGTGCAACTAGTCATGAGCCTGAGTCTGAAACTGAGTCCTTTGAGTCCTCCGGGTCCCCTAGGACTCCTAAGTCTTCTGAGTTTGTTGAGTCCGAGTTGGTGCCTCTTGGCCCAACTCCTCAGAGTCTGTGTTTTGAGTTTGAGTCTACCCGCATGTATGGTGCCCCCGAGGCCTCTGCTTATGATGAAATAAATGAATCTGATTCCACTTACTTCCCTGACTTTGAAATAAATTGTATCGACCCCAATGATGAAGAGATCGATTTCGAGGGGGAAATCCCCGAAGAAATTCGGTCCCTAATCGAAAGGGAAGACGAAAGGCATGCTCAGCCTGTAAAAGAAGAAGTTGTTTCAATAAATTTGAGGGACGAAGGGAATCCCCGAATGGTTCAGATCGGTTCCGCGCTGTCAGAAGAAGAGCGTCAGGCTCTTGTAAATTTACTAAAAGCTTTCGAAGATGTTTTTGCCTGGTCACACGCTGACATGCCCGGAATCGATCCTGGAATCGTGGAACATCGGATTCCCCTTCATCTTGACACAAAACCAGTAAAACAGAAACTGAGACGCATGAGGCCTGATTGGGTGCTTAAAATAAAAGAGGAAGTAACTAAACAGATCAATGCTGGGTTCTTAATGGTAACTAAATACCCTCAGTGGGTCGCGAACATTGTTCCCGTTCCGAAGAAGGATGGCAAAATCAGGGTCTGTGTGGACTTCAGGGACTTAAACAAAGCTAGCCCCAATGATGACTTTCCTCTGCCGCACATTGACGTGCTAGTTGATGACACCGCGGGACATGCCTTACTTTCTTTCATGGATGGTTTCTCGGGGTATAACTAGATTCTCATGGCCCCAGAAGACCGAGAGAAGACCACGTTCATTACTCAATGGGGAACTTATTGCTATCGGGTCATGCCTTTTGGGCTAAAGAACGCTGGCTCCACCTATCAGCGAGCTGCCATAACCTTGTTGCATGATATGATTCATAGAGAGGTGGAAGTTTACGTTGACGACATGATCGTTAAGGCAAAAGAGCGAGAAGGCCACTTACCCGCGCTCAGAAAGTTCTTCGAAAGGATAAGGAAGTACAGGATGCGCCTCAATTCGGCTAAATGCACGTTTGGAGTCACTACAGGGAAAATACTTGGGTTTATGATCACCACTCGCGGCATCGAAATCGATCCATAAAAAATTAAGGCCATTCTGGAAATGGAACCACCACGGACGGAGAAAGATGTAAGAAGTTTTCTTGGTAAAATACAGTTCATCAACCGGTTTATTGCAAAACTGACTTCGATGTGTGAGCCCATATTTCGCCTGCTCAAGAAAGGAACACCATTTGCGTGGGACGACAGGTGTCACCAAGCCTTCGAGGCCATTAAAGCCTATCTCAGGAACCCGCCAGTCTTGATGCCGCCTGAACCAAGAAAACCTTTGATCCTATACTTGTCAGTCACTCCGTCTTCCATGGGGTGTATGCTGGCACAGGAAGGAGACGATGGGGTTGAAAGGGCTGTCTACTACCTCAGCAAAAAGATGATCGGATCCGAGGAACGCTATACTCCCTTAGAAAAGACGTGTTGGGCACTCGTTTGGGCTTCCAGAAAGTTAAGACATTACATGTTGGCTTACTCGGTGAGATTAATATCCCGAATGGATTCTTTGAAGTATTTATTCAAGAAGCCGGCACTTACAGGAAGAATGGCACGATGGTTATTAATGCTAGCAGAATTCGAGTTAAAGTATGTCAGCAGAAAGTCAGTGAAAGGAAGAGCCGTCGCTGAATTCTTGGCCGACTGCCCAGTTGAAGGAAAAGAAGATACTGAATTCGAGTTTCCGGATGAAGGCATAATGGCCATAGCTGAAGACATGTGGCGATTGTATTTCGATGGAGCGGCCAATCAGAAAGGATTTGGAATTGGTGTGCTATTAATTTCGCCGGATGGGTCGCATATCCACTTGCATTCAAGCTTAACTTCGAAGTCACCAACAATCAAGCGGAGTACAAAGCTTGCATTGTCGGCATGGAAGCAGCCATTGAAATCGGCATAGAAAAATTGGAGGTTGTGGGAGATTCAAACTTGGTCGTTTCTCAAGCAAATGGCGATTGGAAGGTCAAGGAAGAGAAGTTAAAGCCGTACCATCAAGACCTCGAAGACCTCATTCCCCATTTTAACAAAGTAACTTTCACTCATGTCCCAAGACTCAGGAATCAATTCGCTGATGCCTTGGCAACATTGGCCTCCATGGTCGAAATCCCTGTCAGTGTGAAGCTAAGGCCAATCGTGATCGAGCAAAGGGATACCCCGGTATACCAGCATGTCATGGCCATCAACGAACCCGAAAACGGCCACCCTTGGTTCTACGATATTTGGAGATTCGTAGAAAGGGGAGAGTACCCCTCTGAAGCAAGCAAGAAAGGCAGGATCGCCCTTCGGAGAATGGCAGCCCAATACATCATTTGTGGAGGAAATTTATACCGAAGATCTCACTATGGAACCCACAAGCTGTGTATTCATGGTGAGGAGGCAAAAAGGGTAATGGAAGAAGTCCACGAAGGAGTATGCGGTCCTCACATGAATGGTATGATGCTGGCCAAGAAGATTTTGAGACAGGGCTATTTCTGGTCCACTATGGAGACGGAGTGTGTGGAATACGTACGACGTTGTCATAAATGCCAGATTCATGCTAACCTCACACATGTCCCACCGCATGAGTTGCAGCAAACGACCTCGCCATGGCCTTTCTCGACCTGGGGAATTGATGTCATCGGAAGGATTGTGCCAGCAGCCTCTAACGGTCATAAGTTCATCTTGGTGGCTATCGATTACTTCACGAAATGGGTGGAAGCAGCCTCGTATGCAACCCTGACCGCAGTTCAAGTCGCGCACTTTATCAAGCAAAACGTCATTTATCGGTATGGGGTCCCACAAGCATTCGTGTCCGATAATGGGGTTCATTTCAAAGGCCGAGCAAGGGAAGTCTTGGAGGAATTTCAGGTCCAAATACACAAGTCAACAACCTACCGATCGCAGACCAATGGGGCTGTGGAAGCGGCCAACAAAACAATCAAAACCATCCTGGAAAAGACCATTCAATCTGCAAGGGATTGGCACGAACGACTACCTTTGGCATTGTGGGGATATCGCACGTCTGTACGTACACCAACGGGGGCAACTCCGTACTCCTTGGTTTATGGCATGGAGGCCGTACTCCCCATAGAATTGGAGGTTCCATCCCTCCGAACTATGATCGAATGCAATGTCCAAGAGGCAGATTGGCTGAGCAACCGGTTTGAAGAACTTATGTTGTTCGATGAACGCCGTTTAAGGGTACTTTACCACATCCAAGGATATCAAAGGAGAATTGCGCGCGCATTCAATAAAAAGGTGAAGCCCAGGGACTTGGCGGAAGGCGACATGGTTTTGAAAGAGATCCGAGCACCAGTCTATGATCCCCGAGGAAAGTTCCGACCAAAGTGGTCCGGGCATTATATCATCAAGATTATCCTATCTGGAGGAGCTACGCCACTCATCGACCTGGACGGAAACGAATTCTCAACGCTAGTCAATCTGGATCAACTCAAGCGCTACTACCCCTGAGAGAAGCTCGCTGGACTGAAAACTGCAAGGGCAACCAGTTCCAGGCAAAAATTAGAGCAAAAAGGCCTGCTAGGATGAAAACCCGCAATGGCATCTTAGGCAAAAATTAAGGCATACAATGAACGAGCTCGCTAGACCGAAAACCCGAAAGGGCGGTACTAGGCAAAAATCAGAGCGCAAAAGGAGAGTGTCAAAACCAGAGCGAACCCTATCCTTGAACTACGTCATGACCTGATTCCTTCACTGAAAATGATACGTAGGCAGTCTCGCTGTGGGACTCGGTCACAATCAATCAAAGCAAAAATCCAGGTTGACAGAATTCGGAAAGGCAGAATCAGAGAGGGGGAGACCCTCTGTAACTCACTTTATTAAAATAACTGCTTCTAATACATAAGGCTGAGCATGATCTTTGAAAATAAAAGTGTAATACAATAAAAAGGAGGTCCATGATTTATTCAATGACCAGGGTAGTAAGATCGAGTCAGTTTCCTTGGGCACCTGCCCTCGCAGCAATGTCCCTCTTGAGCCATTTCCTGTAACTCCCACGCACTGCAACAGACGGGTAAGGATGAGCATCGGTCACCTCGCGAGACCTCCAGAATCGCTGGTAGTTACAAAGAACTGAATGGCGGAAGAAAGGCAGAACTACATCCACCAGGACCTCTGCAGGAGCCTCCTGCCTCAGACTAAGCTGACGTTGAACCCGATAGGGGATGTAAAAGGTGAAAGCCTCCAGCCCAGGAAGAACCACCCACTGGGAGCCCATATAGTGTACAGTCATGGGCGGAAGGTCAAGCCATGGGCATCTCCAGGAAATAGTCTCAGCCCGCTGACGTTTGAAGAAGTTGACCCACTCGGAAACTCGCCTGTCTGCAAATTCAAAGCACTGAGAGGACAATAACCTAGCCTCATACGCCAAGTTGCCAGTAGGGAGAGTCAGCACATTCACCTTGTCACAAAGCCAAATCTGCCAAAGAGGGAAAGCAAGTGAGAAATCGTAGAAAGCCAAGCCCAATGTTGAAGAAAAGTGAGCAAAGTTTGAAAGAGGAAAAATGAGGCGAAAACCAACCTGTAAGAGAAGGGGGCTACCTCTAAAAGTCTTAGTCTCTCCAGAACAAACCATGTCCAAACCCATCAGTGTCTCAGCCAATACCATTGGAATCACATCCTTCCGAGCTCCAATCTGCACTGCAATGCTAACCAATGCCGAGCTAGCATAACCAGTGGAAGAAACCAAGAAGTAAGCAGCAAGTAAGCACATGCAAAGAGCGGTCATGCGCCGGGTATGGTAGGTTGTGTCCGCCAGGTTACCAAGAGGAGAGAACATCTCAATGAGGCGCATCACGTTGAGGTGACCATTGCTGACCAAGTAACGAGCAACACCGTCATTCAAACCTAGAGAGGCAGCAAGAACCTTGGACATGTTCTCACGCACGGGAGGGACAATGACATCTCCAGAGCCGAAGCCGCCAAGATAGGCGCGAAACTCTTCAATTGTGGGGCAAAGCTCTTGTTCACCAAAGCGGAATACGTGCACCGCCGGGTCCCAAAGACTTGTGGCAGCCCTCAAAAGTTCGGGACGAAGGCGGATGTTACGAAGGTATCTCATGGAGTAGAGACCGTGCGCCCGAAAGTTGAGCCAATCGACCCCCTCCATGGAAATCAACCACGGCCGTAGTGAACCGGTGAGAGAAAGAGCCATTGAGAGGAGGTGAAGGTTTGAGGAAGAAAGATATGGTTAGTATGAGGCCTAAAGGCCTGAATTTATAGAGGGATAGATGAGACAACTTCAAAATTTCAAAAGAGCCTTGGGTTCCAAAAAGTGTAGATTTTCCATGAGTCTTGCATAGGGAAAAGTTTGGTCATGCCCTAAAAAGAACAAAGTAGACATGCACTGGTTCGGAAATGATATAGAATAGGTCAAACCTCAACCCTCGTGTAGGTGGAAAAAAACAGATGGTACCTAGAACAGCGCTGAACCTCCTTACGTCACGTGGTGTTCGACCGGAACCCTAGTACCTTCGCCTGAACCCTAACCTGTAAAACAGACAAGGGGTGAGCGCACCTTTGCCTCTCGTGGCAAAGGCCCTCCGATGCCTAAGTTAGTATCTCGTACTATCTCAAAACCCTAATTATCAATAAGAAGTGTGGAATGAATGCAACTTATTGCATACCTCTTTTTTCCATGTTTACCTCGTATTTATAGATATGAGCATGCTTGCTTTCCAAGCATCCTTGTTGCCCAGACCTCCTACCTCGTATAGGAATCCTGACTCTCTTGGGGATCTCCTGCCCAATTAACCGAGATCCCTTCCTCATAGGGTCTTTTCTTACCATAGAACTCGTCCCTTGATAGGACTGTTTCTTTACTTATCTTTACTGTATATCGGGTTCGTCTAACAGAACACCCATATTGCCTTATCTCTTAAGACAACGTTTCATCAAGTAACTACATCTGTTCGGCATATGCCCCTACCGAACAGACTGCACAAGTGAATGACTTCTCATGTCACTGGCCTACTTTAGCCGAACAGACTGTCTTAACTAATGACTTCTCATGTCGTTAGTCCCTTTCAGCCGAACAGACAATCTAATCTGGTGCCTTCTCATAACACCGGAATCTTACCGCCGCCGTTCATCTTATATGGAGTCCCATATCACTTTCCTCATTACACGGATCTGGCGTACCACGTGTTCGGCGAATATTTATACCTGTTCGGGAATACCTCCCTACAATTGCTCCCCAGTTTTGCTCATTACTGCTATTCGAAGATGATGAGTAAAGCTCAAAGAACAAACTTAAAGCCGAACAAATCAGATCCCGTGCAGATATAGTCATTGGGCTCTCATTAATGTCTTTTGGCGGTTTAGTCATGATTTTCTCGAAATAATGACTCCACGTGGCGTATTTCGTACGCCTCGCATTTAATTTGACCTGACGTTTCTTCAAAACGGCGTTCGAGTGTCGCCCCTTCAGACTTACTTTCCGTTACCTTTTGAGATAACGGTGTTAGGGGAGACGGTTCACTTCCGTCTCCTTGCTTTAATCCCAAAAAGGGATCTTTTTGGGTTTTCCACCCAAAGTTCAAAGCCTCCGTCTTCTATCTCTGAAACCAGACGAAACTGTTCATCTCCAGTCCGCCATCGCCGCCGTCTGCGAAATTGATTTCATCCTAGGAAATCCTTACTACATTCCTGTAAGACTTCTCATTCTTACCTCTGTTTTCATTTCATCTTGAGACTTCGTTCTCAGTCTCTTCTTCGTCTAGGGTTTCGATCGCATTTCCAGATTTCATTCTGTTTTAGTTTCTTTCGAGTTCGTCCATGGCGGATGAAGCTGATAGTGACCCAAAACCTGGGAAGTTCAGAAAACTCTGTGAAACCCCTGCTGCCATGGCTGCATTCAGGGCGGATTATAAGATCCCCGCGAACGTTGGGCTTGAACTTGCCCCATTAGGTGCAATCAGGGAGGCTGGAACATGGGATAGACAGTGTATCCCTATCGTAGCTATTGTCGAGGGTGGGGTTCGTTTCCCCCTTGACCCTTTACTTCGTCGGGTCTTAAGTTGGTATAAACTCTCCCCCATGCAAGTATCCACCAATTTTTTCAGACTGGTGATGGGAATTGTGGCCCTAAATAGGATTTTAGGCACCCAAGTAGGATTATGGGAAATCCAGTGGTGGTACAGCATCATGCTGAACCCAGAATACAACACTTACTATTTCAAAGTAAGGCAAGCAAAAAAACGCCTCGTGCTTAATTTGCCAGATTCTGCTCGTGATCACGAAATGGACTTCCTGTATGTCACTGGTGCCTACGAGCCATTCGGGGAAGATGGCCAAGTGGTGGGCTTCCATTGCCCCCACAAATGGGGCCACCCACGTATGCTCCTTATTCACTTCACTATAACTTACTGCTTCCATCTTTACCTCTTTGTGTGATTTGATTCATACTTGAATTTTGATTCTGCAGCGACTAACGCCAACAAACGCCCCAGACGAGAGCCTAGCTACGTCCGAACAACGGAAGTCAACAGAATTCTACAATATACTGGTGAGCCAGGTACCCGAACAGCTGGGAGGGGTCGTGACGCGAACGTACTCCTGGGCTACGATCCATCTTACAGAGGCTTCATAGACAGAAGACTAGCCCACCCAAGCACCAGTGCTGCTTCTACTTCGACTGCTCCCCAGCCTAGAAGCTCAAGATCGAACACTGGAGTGACTATAGCCGGTCAACCAGGTGAGGTTCCAATTGCCGAAGGTGTCCCATTACCTCGATTGATTCTCAGGAGGTCATCTCGCAGACGGGCTGTTTCTCCACAACAGCCCGAACAGCCAGCCACCAATCAATCTCCCTCTCCAGGATACTCTCGATCGCCCCAAGATTCAAGTATCATGTCTCTCCAACCTCTCAACCTTAGCACCCTCCTTACCCTTCCTGCACGAGGACGGGGCTCCACTGGCCGGGTGTCGTCCACCGGTCAAGCTCCTCCTCCACCTCGCCGAAGCAGGGGGGGTTCAACAAGATCTTCTTCTCCCCGGGAACAAGACGGTTCCCTTGGGGCTTCTGATGCCCACCGAGACAAACGCCCTAGGCACGACGAAGCTGGGGCCTCACATGCCCAAGCTGCTGCGGGGACCCTGGAAACCCCATCGCCGATCACCCAGGTTACTCACGAGGCCTGGACACCCCAACTCAAAAGGAGTGACCGGCCCGTGAACATAGGGGACAGCGTCAGCTCATCAGAGACTGCATTGGCCGTAGCACATGCACTGTTGTTGCCCGCAGACATGCAGAAAGAAGCCGCCTCTTCATCTGACCGGCTAGTGGCTACTGGGATTGCAAGTGGGGTTAAGGTAAAGTATTACTTTCACAATATTTTAGTGCATATCTCTCATATGTACTAATTCCCCTTTATTTTAATCCATTTCAGTTTATCCAGAAGATGGTCGCACTGGGCCAGAAACTGCAGGAGATTGAGCCTGAATGGAACAGGCTCCTGAAGGAGAACACCAGACAACTCCAGACTATAACAAGACTGGAGAGGGAGAGGGACAAGGCAAGGCTCGAGGCTGATGAGATGAAAGCAAAAATGGAGGCAGCAGAAGAGAACCTTAGACAAGCTCTGGCAGAGATTGATGCCACCAAGAAGGCTGCCTATGATGATGGTCATCAGAAGGGTTTTGACGCTGCGACGGCCAGCTATGTAGAACAGATGCCGGGCATTCAAGACCAGATATGGGCCGCTGGATGGGAGGCATGCTTGATCAAGATTGGGGCCCCTGATGATTCCAACCTGTGGGTAGACAATGAACTGCCCAGCAAACGTCTCCAGGCACCTCAGGGTTTCGAGGAGCCTCATCCTGATAACATCGAACAGCAAATCGATGACTTTGCTGACGCAGATGAGGAGATACAGATGAAGACTCAGGCTGCCCAATCTGGATCGCAAGAAGCCCATCCCGAGCAGCCAACCACTGGAGGAGCAGCTACCAAAACCGTAAATCTGGAGGAACAACCAGCTGGAGATATCAATGCTGAGGTTCCAAGCAATACCACCCCTGAGGTCCAAAACCTGGACTGATCTTTGGTAAGTTTGATTCATTCCACCGAATATCAAAAACATTTTGCTGGTCCTGCGTGACCGTAATCTTTGACCCTGCGTGGCATCAGTATACTCTAACGTAGTCTTAATACTGGTATTTGGCCCTTCGTGGCATTACTTCGTTTGCTCGGCCCTTCGTGGCTTTTTAAATATTGCAGGTGGCCCTTCGTGGCCAGACGTTCATTTTCATTTTGCTAAGTTTTTTCATACTTAGTCAATTTCTCGTACAGGTTAAGTGTTTGATTGTTTACCAAACGTGCTCACACTAGGATATTTATCTAGATTCTGTGTGTACTTAGCTGTTGGTGCACATACCAGTGTGCATTCCAGTTGTCATGTACTTGGTAATATTCCTAAGTTTATTCATACTTAGATAAGTCTGCACATTCTCGTATGCTCCCCAAGTTCCACATATTTGGACAAATACCCAAGTGTATTCGTACTTGGCTGTTATGTTACTTCTAAGTCTTTCATACTTAGTAAATCGTGTAAACAAGGAACTTAAGTATTTCGTACTTAATTGGGTTCCATAATGTTACTGTCAAGTGTTTTCAGACTTGGAAAAGAGACAAGTTTTTCGTTCTTGCTCGTAGTTTTGAGTTTTATCATACTCAAAAGGAATCCATGTATCTGATTAATAACATGTTTGGACAACATTTCGTTATGTCTTATTCCCTAAGTGTTTCATACTTTTGGAATTCATTTAAGTTTCTCATACTTAAACAGGAGATTAAGTCTTTCGTACTTCTTGTAAGTTTCTCGTACTTTGTTTAGGATGTTAAGTTTTTATCGTACTTTAGCAATTTGTTTAAACAAGTGTTTCGTACTTTATTTAAGTTTCTCGTACTTAAAACAGATTGTTAAGTTTTATCGTACTTAGCAATTTGTTTAAACAAGTGTTTCGTACTTTATTTAAGTTTCTCGTACTTAAAACAGATTGTTAAGTTTTATCGTACTTAGCAATTTGTTTAAACAAGTATTTCGTACTTTATTTAAGTTTCTCGTACTTATATTGTTAGCACGTATTTTCGTACGTCTAAAACATTCATACCAGTTACCTGCTCCCCAATAAGAAGGAGGGACAGCTTGGCCATTTTTCGGATTCATAAGTCAAAAAACAGTCGTATATCAGAGGAAACAAAATTTCTGAAAAAATGTTGTGAAAACATAATTTTTTATTCATAATTCTCAAACTCAAGGAGTCGTTTAGGCGTACTCCTTGCATCTAAAAAACAAAGGAATTATCTTCGTAATCCCATGCAACCATAATCCTAAAACAGAATTAAAACAAAGGAATTTTCTTTGTAATCCCCACACAATAACATAACCCTAAAATAGAATTAAAAACAAATCAAGTCCTTTAAACAAAGAACTTTCTTAAATTGTGGACATTCCAAGGCCTTGGCATTGGGTTCCCGTCCAGGTCTGCCAACCTATAAGCTCCAATGCCCACAATTTCAGTCACTCGATATGGACCTTCCCAATTAGCTCCAAGCTTTCCCTCATTAGCCACTTTGGTATTGCCAAGTACTTTTCGAAGCACAAGGTCTCCAATGCCAAACTCTCGAGGGTGGACATGTTTGTTGTAGCCTCTCATTAGCTGTTCCTGGTACGAGGCCAGGTGGACCAGGGCCCTTTCTCTCCTCTCTTCGGCCAGATCAAGCTCAATTTCTAAGGCCCTGTCATTACCCCCACTCTCAACCAATGCAGTCTTATTGGTTGGAAGTCCAACTTCCAGGGGTATGACTGCCTCTGTACCATATGCTAATGAATAGGGGGTCTCTCCCGTAGACCTCCTAGGTGTTGTTCGGTGGGCCCATAGGACCAGGGGCAGTTCATCAGGCCACTTGCCTTTTGCCTTGTCCAACCTCTTCTTGATCCCATCAAGAATGGTTTTGTTGGAAGCTTCTGCTTACCCATTGCTCTGAGGGTAGGCAGGGGTTGAGTAATAGTTCCTTATTCCATATTGGGAACAAAAAGTCTTGAACTTTTTCTGGAACTGTGCCCCATTGTCTGTGATCAAAGAGTAGGGGACTCCAAATCGAGTGATAATACTCTTCCATACAAACCTTTCTATCATGGGTTCAGTGATTTTGGCCAAGGGTTCTGCCTCTATCCACTTGGTGAAGTAGTCAGTGGCCACTAATAGGAACTTTCGATTTCCTGTTGCTTTATGGAGTGGACCCACGATGTCCATTTCCCACTGGGCAAATGGCCAAGGGCTAGTTAAGGGTACCAGATCTTCGGCCGGTATCTTTATCATAGGTGAGAATTTCTGGCATTTCTCACAAATCTTAACATAGACCTTGGCATCCTTCTGCATGTGTGGCCACCAATACCCTTGGGTAATTGCTCGGTGGGCAATAGATCTGCCCCCAGTATGGCTTCCACATGTTCCTTCGTGTATCTCGTGGAGGAACTTCTGCACCATCTCGGGGTGAACACAAAGCAAATATGGTCCAGTAAAGGATTTCTTATACAACTTCCCTTCGGGGGACAGCCAAAACCTTGCAGACTTGGTTTTGATCTTGTGTGCCTCCTTTTTATCTGAAGTGAGTTTTTCATCTCGTAAAAATTCTATGATTGGATCCATCCAACTTGGTCCTTGGTTCACGTCCAGGATCAAGTCCACACTTTTGCCGATGCTCGGCTCGGCCAAGTAGTCAACTGCTACCTTTCGTTTGAATTCAGTTGGGACAGCTGCAGCCAACCAAGCCAAAGAATCTGCATGAGAATTCTGCCCAGAGCTTATCTGTTCTTTACATACTCTTTCGAAGGTGTTTAGCAAACCTCTGGCCGCCTCCACGTAGGCTGCCATCTTCTCATTTCGAGCTTCATACTCGCTGGACAGTTGGTTTACCACTAATTGCGAATCACAATAAACCCTGATTCTCTTAACCTTCAGAGTTTTTGCACTGTTCAAGCCAACTAGGAGAGCCTCGTATTCTACTACATTATTCGATGCACTAAAGCCAAGCCGAACAGACTGTTCCAACATAACCCCTCCGGGAGGGAACAAAACAATACCAATACCTGACCCAGTGTTGCAAGCAGAACCGTCAACAAACAGTTTCCACTCCAAAGGGTCCTGTTCGGCAGGCGCCTTTCCTTTCCTCTTCGATAGTCCAACTTTCTGCTCTTGTCTCGTAGGAGGCTGAGGTGCTACGGTTGGTGAAAATTCTGCCACAAAATCAGCCAACACCTGGCCTTTGATTGCAGTGCGCGGCTGGAAGTCAATATCATATTGACTTAACTCAACAGACCAAGTTGAGATCCGCCCAGAGAAATCTGCCTTTCGTAGCAGCGATCTTAACGGAAACTCAGTACAAACCACAACCTTGTGGCTCTGGAAATAATGAGGCAACTTTCTCGTTGCCGTCCTTAGAGCAAGGACCAGTTTTTCGAGGGGCAGATACCTCGTTTCTGCGTCCAGAAGTGTTTTACTCACATAATAAACCGGGATCTGTTCGGGTCCCTTATCCCTTAACAGAACCGCACTCACAGCATGTTCAGAAACTGCTAGATATAAAATCAAAATCTCACCTGGGTCTGGAGTCGACAAGAGGGGGGCTTGAGCCAAATATTTCTTCAAGTCCTGGAATGCCTGCTCACATTCTGCTCCCCATTCGAACCCTTCTCTTTTCTTGAGCAACTGGAAGAAAGGCCTACACTTATCACTTGAACGGCTAATGAACCTGTTTAAGGCCGCAGCCATCCCAGTCAGCCTCTGGACTTCTTTCGTAGTCCTAGGACTTTGGAGCTTCTGTAAGGCCGTGATCTGATCAGGATTTGCCTCGATTCCTCTCAGAGTCACCAGGTGGCCCAGGAATTTTCCAGAGCCAACTCCAAACGCACATTTCGAGGCGTTGAGTTTTAACTTGTATTTCCTCAAAATTCCAAAAGCTTCTTTCAAATCCAGAATGTGCCCTTGCCGGGTCTTGCTTTTGACCACCATGTCGTCTATGTATACCTCCATAGTTTGGCCAAGAAGTTTCTTGAACATTATTGTTACCAGCCTTTGGTAAGTTGCTCCTGCGTTCCTCAGCCCAAAAGGCATAACACTGTAACAGTACAACCCTCGTGGTGTAATAAAAGAAGTCTTTTCCTGATCAGGCCCAAACATGGCAATCTGATGATATCCTCGATATGCGTCGAGGAAACTCATCCGCTCATACCCAGCAGTGGCGTCAACCAATTGATCAATCCTTGGGAGAGGGAAGCTATCCTTAGGACAAGCTTTTTTCAAGTCTGTGAAGTCTACACAGACACGCCATTTCCCATTCTTCTTCTACACGACCACAGTGTTGGATAGCCACTCGGGGTAATAGACTTCTCGTATTGCTTTGGCCTCTAGCAAACGATCCACCTCTTCAATAACAGCGTCAACATGCTGCACTGCTGCCCTTCTTTTCTTCTGAATAACGGGCTTATGCTGCGGGTCAACATTCAGGTGGTGGCAAATCACATCTGCATCCACTCCAGGCATCTCCTCTGGTACCCATGCAAACACATCAACATGTTCTTTCAAGAAACCTACCAATTCGGATTCTTCTTCATCCGGCAGTGATTCCCCAATTAGAAAATACCTCTCAGGATCAGTCTCGTTGATCAGTATCTTCTTGAGGCCCTCCACTACTTTCTCTGTTGGATCTCTTCCGACATCTTCGACAGTCGGTTGATCTGGTACCTCTACCGTATGAACCTGATGGGCCTTTGGAACTTTTTTGATGATAGAAAAAGGCACTGTTGTGTTGACTTTTGATTTCCTCTTATCTTCTCGATCCCGTGGGACCCTGGGAATTTCACCATCTGGTGATATGTAGAAGAAACAGCCCTCATCTTATGTAACCATGTCCTTCCTATAATTACATTATAGGAGGATGGTACATCCACAACCAAGAAGTCTGTCCTTAGGACCACTGTCCCCGCCCGAACAGGTAGTGTCACTTTTCCGAGGGGCCATACTACACTTGCACCAAATCCAACCAAAGGTGTGATAGATTGTTCCAAATCTGTCTGTTTCAGTCCCAACCTTTTGAATGCGTCGTAGTACAACACCTCTGTACAGCTCCCTGAATCTACCAGGATTCTTTCAATGTCATATTCCCCAATTCGTAGGGTTATGACTAATGCATCGTTGTGGGGCACCTGAACCTCTCCCAGATCCTCATCTGTAAAGACTATAACATCGTTGGGCATGTCATTATCTCGCCCTCTTTTGTTCCCCACTCGCATAACATACTGGTCATGCTTGACCTGCCTCTGCAGCAGTCTCACCTCATTCCTCGTATAAGGTGTGGCCAATCCATGTATCATATGGATTACCCCTCTAGGATTTTGCTCGTAATCCAACTCCATTGTTTTCCCTTTATCTTTGGGATCCTCCTGAATGAATTCCTTAAGATAACCACGAGAGACCAAATCGTTGAGATGTTTCTTGTACATCTCACAATCCTCTGTCATATGACCACAATCCTTGTGGTAACTGCAATGCTGATTCGTAGCACGTTTTGCTTCCTTATCTCCACCTAGACTTGGAGGCCATTTGAAATAAGGCTGATTCTTTATTCGATAAAGAATCCTATAGATTGGTTCTTTCCAAACCGTGGTTATTGAAAAGAATGACTTAGGATCAGGTGCCTGCTTTTCCTTGTAAGGCTCTTTCTTAGTCTGCCCATATTCTTTCCTATAGGCCCTGGGCTCTGGCTTATCCGACTTCTTTGCTGAAGTTTTTGGCTGTTCGACAACAACTCTGCCTTCCTCCCGGAGTATGTCATCCTCCATTCTTGCGTGTTGTTCGATACGCTCCATTAGCCTTGCCAATGATGCCACATGATGTTTATTCAATGACCGGCGTAACTCGCCCCGAACAGGCAGGCAGTTTTGAAGGTAGCAATCGCATACTCCTCACTGCAACTGTCTATCTCATTGAAGGTCTCCCAGTATTTTTTTGCGTAGTCTCTGATCGGCTCATTGTCCTCCTGCTTCATCATTGAGAGACTTTCGAATGTCTTGGGAGCCTTTCTACTCGTCAAGAACCGAGCAGTGAACTCTTCTGCTAGCTGCGTCCATCCTAGTATGGAACGTGGTTCCAACTTATGGAACCACGATAAAGCCACTTTTCCCAAGTTTGAAGGGAACATCTTACACATAATGGCGTCATCTCCATCATGCATGAACATTGCCTGTTGGTAATGTTGTACGTGAGCAACGGGATCCGCATTTGTCTCGTAAAGTACGAACATCCCATGCTTCACTCTGCTCGGCAGGCGCGCATCCTGTAGCCTTTTTGAAAAAGGTGATGCTGCTATATTACTCAGGGCTCGCCTCGCTGCTTCTCGTGCAGTCATAGACCCATCTTCTCGCTTTTTGGATTCGTGGGTCACTGCCCTGTTCCAATCATTATCAGGTCTCTCGTACCTGTCCCTGTGGTGTTTTCTTACGCCTTCCTTGGGTGAGGAGCTTCGGCTCCTGCTTCCCTTGTAACGTGGGGGAGTTCTTTGCTTGCTCGGACTCCTGCTCCTTTTTCGTGAAGAAACTCTTTTCTTAGGAGGAGTGGGGCTTCTGGACTTGCTCATTCTTCTTTGTGAAGGGGCCTTTGTGTATTGCACCATGACCAGTCCGTCTCCCCTGGATCTCCTTCCTGATAACCCAGAATCCTCAGGATGTTCTCGGATCCGCTCTAACTCTCGGATCTCGTGTTCCCTTTTCCGAATCAATCGAGCATATTCCTCGACTTCTTGCCTCTTTTTGTCGAGGATATCCTCGTTGCTATGCACATTTTTCGAATGCGCAACCGATTCTCCCCTATGATGGGATTTGCTCCTTCGCGTGGAGGTTGTAGCCGTTCTACCCTCCCTATTCTTGGAGTTGTCGTGGATGGTAAGAGGATCCTTGCTTGTTGTCCTCTTATCATGCCCGCTAGTTGGCTTTCTCGGAGCACCTGGTGGGGATTTATCTCCTGTCCCACCAGCCTGGTTTTTATCGGTGATTGGTGTGACTAGATCTACCTCCACCATGGTCGTATTTCAAAAGGGAACTCTTTCGTTTCCCACAGACGGTGCCAATTGTAGGTGGAGAAAAACAGATGGTACCTAGAACAGCGCTGAACCTCCTTACGTCACGTGGTGTTCGACCGGAACCCTAGTACCTTCGCCTGAACCCTAACCTGTAAAACAGACAAGGGGTGAGCGCACCTTTGCCTCTCGTGGCAAAGGCCCTCCGATGCCTAAGTTAGTATCTCATACTGTCTCAAAACCCAAATTATCAATAGGAAGTATGGAATGAATGCAACTTATTGCGTACCTCTTTTCTCCATGTTTACCTCGTATTTATAGATATGAGCATGCTTGCTTTCCAAGCATTCTTGTTGCCCAGACCTCCTACCTCGTATAGGAATCCTGGCTCTCTTGGGGATCTCATGCCCAATTAACCGAGATCCCTTCCTCATATGGTCTCTTCTTACCATAGAACTCGTCCCTTGATAGGACTGTTTCTTTACTTATCTTTACTGTATATCGGGTTCGTCTAACAGAACACTCCTATTGCCTTATCTCTTAAGACAACGTTTCATCAAGTAACTACATCTGTTCGGCATATGCCCCTACCGAACAGGCTGCACAAGTGAATGACTTCTCATGTCACTGGCCTACTTTAGCCGAACAGACTGTTTTAACTAATGACTTCTCATGTCGTTAGTCCCTTTCAGCCGAACAGACAATCTAATCTGGTGCCTTCTCATAACACCGGAATCTTACCGCCACCGTTCATCTTATATGGAGTCCTATATCACTTTCCTCATTACACGGATATGGCGTACCACGTGTTCGGCGAATATTTATACCTGTTCGAGAATACCTCCCTACACCTCGCGCAATCTGTCTTGGGAAGCAACAAATGGCAGAGTGTCAGGAAAATAGTGCCGCACGGCATACTAGAGGGACGAGCGGCATAATAAATCCAAGAGAAAACCACGGCACAACACGGATACGCCGTGGGATCAGAGGAAACCACGCGCAGCACTTTGTAGCCCCGCACGGCATATAAAGTCTGCATTTCTGCAGACTTTGACAGCAGGGGTTTGAAACCCATTCGAGGCACCCGCAGACATCGTCAACCCCAGAGCACATTTCGATAGATATTTGGGACTTTGGGGAACTCCCGCCTCGAGTCAACTCTCAAAATTCGACGTAAGAATACCAAAAAGTTAATAAAACCCATTTCTTAAGTCATGTCAAGGTATCAGAGTCCGTTTCAAGACGTTTCAAGCTGATCCTTCGCGTCCTACAGGTCATAATGGTCAAAAATGACTTGGTCCAAGTTCCGTTTCGCGGTCAAAGTCAAAATTTGATAATATCACCCTCCAAAGTCAAAGTTTTCTTGCTTTTCAGGCATGTTTTCAAGCAGTTTTCAGTTTTCAAATGAGAGCTTGAGTATTTTAGTCACGTGTCAAATGTCAAGGGTTGTTGTCCATGATAGGGGCATTTTTGTAAATTCTTGTACAAAGTGTCCGTTTTTCAGAATTATTCATTTATCTTCTTTGATTTCTATTCCAATGTCGATAGATCTTTGCCCCAACATACTGCTCATCGTAAAGCTTGAGTTCGCTTCAGATTATGGCCAAAGGGACTAGTTGCATGCATTGGTTAGTGTTTCTGTTATTCAATCTTTCTTAGACAAATGACAATAAGAGAAATTGAATGGCATAAACATTGAAAGAATAAGCTTTTCTATATATATAATCCCCAAAATATCCATGAACTGAAGTACAAAAAGGCGTGCAAGCCCAAAATCCTACCTACTGAGGGTAAACAGGCACCCTTCCAAAAGAAGCACGTAGGCTCCGCTAAAAGGCAAAAGCAAAACAAACAAAAGGAGGAGCTCAACCCTGGTCCTCATCCTCGTCCTCGTCCTCACCCTCCTCGCCGTCCTCCCCAGAGACCTCCTCCATCTCGGGGCTAGCCGCCTCCTGGGTGCCTGTCGCCCTAGGCACCGTACTCCCGGAAGTGTTCGCGAGGTCGACGTCCGTTGGCTCCTCAGTCTCGTCAGAAATGTCGACCGGCTCATCCTCTGTCCCCCCGGAATGCCGTGGCCTCTTTGACGGAGTCTCTTCCCGAGAGCCGGCAGAGGAAGCCTGTGGCGCTTGCATGCGCACAGACTTCCTACGCAACCCGCGAGAAGCCCTTCCTCCAGCCTGCAATAACATGGTATTCATATTTGCATTGTAATCATAGTATAAGCAATAGGAAATAAAAGCAAAGGGTTCGAAAGCCTTACCATAGTCCCACCAGCACGAAGAAGCACCTCTGGGGCGTGGCCCATGGTGTACTGCCTCACCAGCTGCTCTAGGCCCATCATGGCCTCGGCCATCTCTCTCACGTACTCCGGAGTCGCCTGCATAATAGGTCAATTGGTTAGAACGTACGTTGATAATAACAAGTGCATGCAAAAGGGCGAAAGAGTGCAAATTATACCTGAGCAAGGAACTCCGGAACTGCGACCGTAGGACGTGGCACCACCACTACACCAGAAACCCCCTGGGCAGTCGTCATGTCCACGGTCCAGGAGAGTCGAGGCAAGCTGGCCCCGCTCGGACCTGCACCGTCACCTCGACCACCATCGCCACCCTCGCGTCCTCTTCCTCTTCCTCTCCCTCCTCTCCGTCCTCGTCCGCCTCTACCGCCTGTACCACCTGGCGCTCGAAGCGTCGCCTCCCAGGCAGCAGCCTGCACCCCGAAACTCGGCATCAAGTACCAAGTAAGTCGGTTATCATTGTCTTCATTGGTGGTCAATTCAGACTAGTTTGATTAATGACATTTTATTTGTTACCCATTGTTGAACTTTCTAGGTTCAGAATCCGGCAACAACTAAAGCAACACCAACTACACCCCTTGTTTCTCCATCGGTAACATGTCATCCATAGAGTGACATTACCAAGTCCAAGTTACTAGATTGGATGGGGACGGGAGACGTAGTTGCGGAGGGGCGTTGGGCTTCAAGTGATCCACATTCCAGTGCGCATTGTGTTCCGATCGGCCCTAATGCAATGAAAGTTTGGGTGGATGTAGCAAAGAAACTTGAAGAGTTATTGTGGAGGGCTCCAAGTGATATGACCTATATCGTAGATGCTGTGGGAAGTACCATCGCGCATGGCCTGCTGACTTTGTTATTCTGGACTCTTTTCCCCCAGGGTATTGTACTTTTACTCTCCTCCATATCGAAATATTCTCTCGGATGATAAATGTCTGATTGCCCGTGTTAATGATCTCCATGTTGGAGGGTAGATTGGTATACCAGAATTTATGCATACCTAGTTTTAGTGTTGTCTATTTTTGGCTAGGAAACATCAGTTAACTGTTTGGGAGGACATCAGTAGGCATAACATGACGAGAATGCAGAAACTTGACGATAAGGTCATTTTTAGGAGAAAACAGTTAATAGCTTTGAAATGAACATTGAGTATGAAGGTGTTTGATCAAAGTAATGCATGCTTTTTAAAAAGAAGAATATGCTGTTTTTCTCTATCTATGTCGACAGCCCGTTACCAATATGGTATTGAATCAAAGATTTGTAAGAAATATGTTAAGTGTAAACCCAATTTGGGCATATCAAGTGGCTCTGTGTGCGTGTCTTTAGTCTTTTTAAGAAAAAAAAGAAAAAAAACGTAAGAAGATAGAAAAACGTAAAGAGAGAAAAAGAAGGGTTTTGAGTGGTCTTGTGTGTGCTATGTTTTGGATGTGAAGTAAGCTTTGTAAAGCTTGGATTTGTGAAAGAAAATTCAGTTTTCTTATGCCCAGATTATTCTACTTCCTCCTCCGTTTTATTGCTGGAAAAACTGCACATTTGTAGCTCACTTGTGTGCAGGAAATCTGCTCTGTTCTACTGTGTTTCTGCTGTGGTTTTTGCTCAGTTTAAGACTATTTTGCGGGATATTTGTGTTTGTTTTTTGGGTGCCTTATTCCCCAGCAAGGATGGCCTAAATGTAGGTTGGCCTAAATGTCTAACACTTAGAATCTTCCTTGGAGTCCAAACAAATTAAACAGATCGATAACTTTCCGGGATCCCCAAGAGTCATTTCATAGGATCATAAACACATTACAGCCATAGGGTGTCCAGTTATTCACGTTTTTGCTTGAAACAGATGATTTTGCTAAGACTTAGAATCTTCCTTGGGGTATTGATTGAGTCTGTCAACACCAGTGGACATTGTGGTTATTAGTGATAATACCAAAAAATTAGTGATGGGTCACCTTGTTCTGGGTTTTACTACCTAAATAGACACAAAGCTTAAGTTAAAGATTAGAGTTTTAGATATGCCTAAAGGCTAAAGGATAAATTGGGTTTGTTGCTGGACATATGGGCAGACTTTTTTTTGGAGGATTGTGCCACGGGAGCAAGGTTGAGCACAAGTAGTCTGGGTCCAGTTTCGTGCTCAATTTTGCTTCAGGAGCATTTGAATAATTTCTCCTACTCCGCCAAGTTGCTTTTCTTTTTGGGGGGTACTTCGGAATGCCGAATTGGCCAAGTTGCATTTCATCAGTTAAGGAATACTTTAAAGCAGATGCATTGCATAGGCACAGGCCGCACAATTTGTAAGCAAGCATCATATATACATTGTAAAACAAAATATTTATTACAAAATATTTGAATCAATTTCACATTTACCTCTTGTCGTGTCCCCATATGTGTCCCTCACGTGTCCCCTTAAAAAATTAATAAAATTTACACATGTGGCATGTCCCATACGTATTTTGCCGTGTCCCCCGCGTATCCCCGTGGACATGCCGGCCTCTAGGAGTGTCGGTGCTACATAGGTTTTGACTCCCACCTACACTGTATTGGGCCCAATCCATATGGGGCTTCACCCCAGCTCAAATTGGGACCCCTGCTTGCGGACGATGGTGCTTGACCAATTCCTAGACCTAAAATAATGGGTTGCCCCAAGCGTATGGCTGAGACCGATGTAGCACAATACCCGGTAAGACCGGAGTCGAATCCACTAAGGACGGTGAAGTGTGTGCTGTGGAACCTCGGGTTGTAGTATTAGAATTAGCTCTTAGGTAGCCACCCTTTGTTGTTTGATGCTGAGATGAACTAAAACTAAGAAAACAACTATTCTTTTTAAATAATTAAAAGGAGGCACGGTCGTAAGGTTCATAGCACTCGCAACCAATCCAGATTAACCTACTCCATTCGGTGTTCTTGAAAACGTTCAACTTTAGTTCAGAAAATATACCCCGCAAGATGCGAAACCTCATGGTCGCCGTTTACCCATGCGCAGCGAAGAATGAGTTTTGGACTCCCATTTCCCCGTTCACATGGGCTCCGACGATGCCTAGGTTCCTCTCACGAATGTTCTTTACTAATCTAAAATTGTTTTTTTTTCATTATTTGAAAACAGGAGTAGTGCCTGAACTGATTACGGCGTGCTAATCACCCCGCGATCCTACCTATACCACTACTCACTCATTATTAAGCAAGAAACAAAACAAACCCTAATTTGTAATATTCTTCTATTATGCGAGATGAAAAATAAACAAGAGATTAAAACCAAGAAAGCACAAACGAATAACTTTAATTAAGAACAAAAGAAATTAAAACGAGTTACTGGAATGCAAGTAATTGAACAAAGCTTTTAAAAACTTGAAGGAAAAAGAACTCGGAAGAAACTAAACAATATTGGAACCAAAGAATGGCAGCCCCCGTTCCTTTTGATCTCGGCAGCCCCCGTCCTTTTATTCCACGGCAGCAACCCCTTTTCCGTGTGTGATGAATCCAAGAAGATATCACCGCCGCTTCTCTCTTTGTTTCGTCCGTGCGTGGGAATAAAAAAAATCGTCCGTAGCAATCAATCGGCTGACATCTTAGTTCTTATATAGGTAGGGCTTTGATGTATTAACTACATAGAAGCCCCTTGAACATTGTTTAATAATTAATTGGAGGCTCCACTTTAGAAAGTTCTGTACTTCGACCCCAAACTCCATTTTGTGCACAACATATGGCTAGAATTTGATCAATTCTCATCTTTGCGGCAATGCTCCATAAGACCTTCCAAATTACACGTTTTCGCACTCATCGGTCTCTAAGACCTACAAACACTATAAAACACTAAAATATATCAAGTAACAATGTAAATGGACCAACAAAGCGTAGATTAGGTGGATTAAATGGGTGCTTTTCAGCACCTATCAGATGGCATTCGTCTCATCTACTAGTTAGTCCACCAAATACTGAGTTCTTAATAAAAAGTGCAGTCACTGGTGTAGAAATTGTTTTTGGCACATTGTCACACGCATATCTTCATTTCTTGGTAATAGATGCTGTGTTATCAGAAATTCAGAAAATGTCAATACCCTAGCAATTTGCGAATTGCATTGCATATTCCGGATTGTGGTACAACTTTGCTCCAAAATGGTGAATTGATCTATTAGAGCTATCCCAAAGTTTTTCCTATCCAAGGTTTTCAAATCGGGATACGTATCGTGTATCGGTTTTATGATTTTTCGTATCGTATCGGGATACGTATCGAGTATCGTAAGATACGGTAACAAAAGTTAATTTACACTAATTAATCATAAATACATTGCAATAAATTACAAATTGATAGGACATATGAAAAAGAAAATCATTTAGGATGCAAAATCACACATCTTAGTCATCTAAAGTGTTACAAAAGAGTAAGGTGTACCAAAAGATCAAGTATTAGAGACTTACATCCTCTATCCACCTTAATTGCACCATTTACTACTAATATGCTAACTTAAAAGCTCAAAAGTCAAAAGTAATAAGTAAACCAAACATATCAAGATTGTCTTTTTGCTCTGTTTTGTTGTTTCTTAGTGGAATGAGAAAGGAGCATGATTTACTTATTTAAATCATATTTTAATAGAGTAGTGGTTCCAATGCCTTTAAAAAATGAGAACAGTAAGTGTAGTTGTATTAAATTATTAATATATACTGTGGGTTCATGCATGTGAACACGTTCAGTGGGAAGAGGACAGATTGGAAAGAGTAAAAGACTGGGTTTTCCACTTTTGCTTTTAGTTCGACATTTGTAGAGAGAGAGAGAGAGAGAGAGAGAGAGAGAGTGAAACGTCAAAGACTCAAAAGAGACTCATAAGTCTCCAAGACTCCAACACAACCAAATCAGAATATCAGATGACGAGAAGTCGAGAACGAGAACAATACCTCTCAGTCGACGGCAAGATCGGAGGAGAGCGGAGAGTAGTAGTCGGAGTTTTGCCGTCGATTTCGTCAGAGTTTGGTCACCGACTCACCGCCGCAGGAGGAGTTTGGTCGCTGCAGAGCCTAGCTAGGGCTTTTCTCGGAGGATAAATGGGTTTGGTCTCTATTAAAAGCTTTAATTTTGGGTATAAAAGGTAAGTTTGAAGTTGGGTTAAATATCGTACGATTTACATACGTATCCCGATACGCGTCGTATCGTACGATACTCCACTCGTAGCTTACGATTTCTGTACATTTACGAGACGGTGAAAGATACGTGTAGTTTTCCATGCGATACGATACGTATCGAGTATCGTACGATTTCGACAACACTGTTCCTATCTATTTCATTAACAATTTATGCAGTGACTTAAAATCTAAAGAGGGAGGAGATTTGGCAAGTTGAACGTCAGAAAATTAGACACAATGCTCTCGGAAATATGATTTGTTCCCGTGATTGCAAAATGAAACTATTTTATTGATCCTTTTTTGCTCGAAAGAAGTTTATTCTTGTAATTTTGAACTTACAGAAGTCTACCCTTCTGTACCACAACTTAAGAAAGATGGCATTAGGGATACTTATGCCACCACTGATATCAAGGTTAGAAATCCAATGGATCCCTAGGAGTAGGGTGATGCTTTTTGACCCAAGTTATGCTGACTTACTTTCTTGATCTAACTTATACTGTAACTTATGCCACCTTGATCGGCATATTTGATAAATTATAGTCTAAATTATAGTGCATGTGCTCACACAGCTTTTTCAAAAACCTGTTATGCTATAGGTAACAGGTTTTAGCTTTACACTGTTGAGTTTTCTTTGATCCCATGTGCACCATCTGGACGGGAATCACGACTATCCGCACGCCTTGGTTAAGACCCAAGTTGTGCCCACTGTTTGAGTGTTTGTGTGTTCGGAAGGAAGCATCAAGATAGGGCATCAAGATAGGAGTCATAACCAACCGGCCCAATCTAGTAGTCGTACTATAGTATTAATTAGCATGCATGAGCCATGCTTGACTTTGTTATACCCACCATCACCTCTCTTGTTAGTCCAAGATAAGAAGCACGGATACGGGACACGGACACGGACACGATACGTACGGAGAGTATCTGAGAGTATCGGTATCTGTATCGAATACCGATACGTGGTACGGAGGCCAAAATAGAGTATCCATGCTTTAGAGGCAGCTTGAGCATTAAATTCATACTCATTCGTTATTTGTGTGTTCTACTTGTTATATATGTTCACAGTCTCATTGGTCATTTACAATGATTTTTTTATTATGCAATTTTTAGGATGATATGGAAAAAATTGAACATGATACACCAAGCTCACCTTTGAATAATCTGAAAGAAGATGCTCTTTCTAGTTGAAATGTTTAGTAGAAATTGTTATGACTCCATCAAACTGAAATATTTGCTTCTACCATATGTAGGTTTATGGGTTGATAAAGAAGTGCTGTTGTGACTTTTTGCTGAAGATATAGGTATGATCTCGCTAGTGTGATGGCTGTCATTATCGCTTGGTTGGTTGAAGCCTTTTTGTTGATACTTATGGGATGGATAGATTTTGGAAGGACTGTTTTGGTTGAAGCCTTTTTGTTAATATTATGGTGTAAAGGTTTGAACTCCACTTTTGGGATACATAGATGTTTTGGAAGGCCTTTTTGTCGATATTTGGTGACAAGGTTTCTCCACTTTTGGGATACATAGATATTTTGGAAGGCCTTTTTGTTGATATTTGGTAACAAGGCTTGTACTCCACTTTTGGGATACATAAATATTTTGGAAGGCCTTTTTGTTGATATCTGGTGACAAGACTTGTAGATAGAAATGTTGGAAGGACATTTAGTATATTGAATTTCTTTTGTAATGGTAATCACTTTGATGTTTGGAAACATTTTGTTGGTTTTGTATGTAATATTGTGGAATATATTGCCAAGGAAGTCATTGGAGCTACCATTTTCTTTTTATTAAGCATTGTATGAACTTGTTATGTGGATTGCTATAAAAAAAAATTACAATGGACAGCGGGTCAAAAATTTATGGTGAATAAAAGAAAATCTTGAATTTACAACGTTCCTTGAATGTTGTGGAAACTTTTCAATTTATAGCGTTCCTCAAATGTTGTGGGAAATTTTCAATTCATAGCGTTCTTAAAATGTTATAGAAACTTTACAATCTATAGCGTTTTTAAAATGCTATAGCAATTTTACAATTTATAGCGTTTCTAAAATGTTATAGAAATTTTACAATCTATAGCATGCTATAGAAAGTATACCAATCTCTAGCGTTCTAAAAACCTTGTTGAAAGTATACCATTCTATAGCGTTTTGAAAACCTTGTTAATAGTCTACAATACTATAGCGTTTTAAAAACGTTGTATAAAGTATACCATACTATAGCGTTTTAAAAACGCTGTCTTATGTTCAAGACTTTTAACAATATCGGCTAATACAGAGTTCGGAAAAACGCTATCTATATCATTTAATAGCATTTTTCGAACGCTATAAAATCTAATTTTTCTTATAGTGAGTTAAAGGACCCCAATGTCCTCTACCAGGCACCTTACCCATTGGGAGGTCCTGAAGTATCAAATACGAGCATATAGTTCCTGCCGGGCCAATTAAAGGACCCCGATGTCCTCTGCTAGGCACTCACCCGTCGATGAGTCCTGAATGTTCTCGTCGTGTTCGTAAAGTTTCAAAATCATTTATCCGTCACGCTCGTACCGTTCAAATCCAACTTTGATATATACAAAGTGATTTTCGTGAAATCAAGTTCAAATGAGCTTTAAAGTCATGGATGTGTTCAATAAAGTCATAAAATACGATTAACTAAGTTAAGAGTCATTCGGGAGGTGTTTGGGTAGGTTGGAAGTGATTAGAAACCAAAACGGCGAACACACTACAACAAATCTGACTTTTGGCGACAAGAATTGGCGACACACCCAAAAATACGTTGCCATTGGGTATGTATTGGCGACACACTTTGATGTTGCCAATAATTTTCACATTCGGCGACAAGGATTGGCGACACAACAAAAATGTGTCGCCGTTGGATATGTATTGGCGACACACTTTGATATCGCCAACAGTCTTCACATTCGGCGACACAAATCGCGTCGCCAAAGGGCAAATTTTTTGGCGGGATATTTGGCGCCAACAATCTTCGCAATTGGCGACGCGAAGTGCGTCGCCGTTGGGTATGAAGTTTTTCATCGGTACGAAAATTCATTATTAGAATGATATATTATGTTCGATCAAATAAGTAACGATAAGAGATTTACTTCATTTTTTATAGGAAGGATTTGATCCCTCTTATGTAAAAGATTGACGGTTCCGATTTTAAAAAATAGTTCAAGTGGCCCTCGAGTTATGCACTATAGGATTTTAATGCCTCTGGAACTACCGAATATGTTACAATCATGTAGTTTCCGAGATCAGTTATCACCGATTTTGACGAGAATGATATAATTGATAAGACATTAAATCCTAATAGTGTAGATTGATCATTCGAAAAAATGAGCCAGCAACTACGTACCATTAGAATCTATACATTCAATTTACTTATTTCTAAACCAATGTCTTATGCTATAGTCTAATGTACAGTAGCCAGATGACTGCAGCACAATCACGACGATCGATATCGTTCATTTTGTTGTGGTTAGTATTTTAATCATTCTCGTAAATTTTTAGGTCTATCGGGTTATGAAAGCCCCTTCATCGGGATGCAGATTCATTATTGGAATGATATTTTACATCCGATCAAGTATGTAATGATAAGAGATTTACTTCATTCTTGGCAGAAATGGTTTAATCCTTCTTATTTATAAGATAGACGGTTCCGATTTAAAAAAATAGTTCAAGAGGCCCTCAAGTTGTACACTGTAGGACTTTAATGCCTCATGAACCACCAAATGTGTTATGATCATATAGTTGTTGACATCTGATTATGACCAATTTTGGCGAGAATGATATAATTGATAAGACGTTAAATCCTAAAGGTTTAAATCGATCATTTAAAAAAATAGCTGACCACTACCTTTAAAAAATATACATTGAATTTATTTATTTCTGAACCAAGGTCTTGTACGTGCTAATTATTCTTGTAAATTTTTTGGTCTATCGGACCGACCCGACCCGACCCGAAGGGTTTCGGGCGGGGTCGAACATGTGGTTCGAACGGGTGCAGGTTCAGTTTCTGTTAAAAATCAATTTTCGGTTCAGGGTCCGGGTTGGTGCGTTCTTTACCCGTGGGGTCGGACCCGACCCAACCCGACCAATCCGAAGGCTAAACCCGACAAACCCGACCCGACGTAAAGAATCGGACTCGCGCGCGGACGGTTCTTACCCCTGTTCGGTTCAGTCTGCAGGCCTAAAATATTGTTACCCGACATGGTCGGGTTGGGTATGGGTTTCGGGCCAAAATCGACCCGCTCGACCCGTGCACAACCCTAGTTTAAAGGTTCAAAATCACGTTTGATTCAACTTTAATTGTTATTTTAATGTTAAATATATACTATATATATTAGATATTCCGAATATATAACGAAAAGTGTGTGTAATGCAGTTGGTTGGAGCCTTGCGCGCAAAGGCTTGTGTAGTTGGATGACCCGGGTTCGAAACCCAGGAGGAGCAGAAAATTGTATTTTTTCATCAAATAACCTTTCGGCGACGCAACAACTGGTGTCGCCAATAGGCTACCTTTTGGCGACGCAAAACATGTCGGCAAAGGTGTAATACGTTCCCCATATCAACCATACTTTTGCCGACGCAAGGCATGTCGCCAAATCTATTGCCTTTTGGCGATGAAGGTGTTCGTGTCGGCAAATACTATTGCCGACATAGCAACGCCGACGACATGCCGACGCAAGGACTTGCGTCGCCAAAACCCTTTGCCGACGCAAATAAGCCTTTGCCAACATACTATTGTGCATCGCCAAAACCGAATTTTGTTGTTTAATAGCATTTTTCGAACGCTATAAAATCTAATTTTTCTTATAGTGAGTTAAAGGACCCCAATGTCCTCTACCAGGCACCTTACCCATTGAGAGGTCCTGAAGTATCAAATACGAGCATATAGTTCCTGCCGGGCCAATTAAAGGACCCCGATGTCCTCTGCTAGGCACTCACCCGTCGATGAGTCCTGAATGTTCTCGTCGTGTTCGTAAAGTTTCAAAATCATTTATCCGTCACGCTCGTACCGTTCAAATCCAACTTTGATATATACAAAGTGATTTTCGTGAAATCAAGTTCAAATGAGCTTTAAAGTCATGGATGCGTTCAATAAAGTCATAAAATACGATTAACTAAGTTAAGAGTCATTCGGGAGGTGTTTGGGTAGGTTGGAAGTGATTAGAAATCAAAACGGCGAAAGATGAAGCAAAACAGCAAAAGCTGTAGACAAGCAACAGGTATCGATACCAAGGAAAATGGTATCGATACCATTTGACCAAAAAGCACTCCAGACGCAAGGGTATCGATACCTAGGACTAATGGTATCGATAACAATTGATTTTCTGGGTTTTGAAACATAAAGGTATTGATAACAAGGACAAATGGTATCGATAACAGCTCAGTTCGAGCAGATTTCTTGCAAATTTTCATGGATTCAACGACAACCACAACCTCAACAAGAGCAACAACGATCAATTGCAAGAATCAAGCTACAAGAAACAAGTCATAAACATAAATTGATAGTTAGAACTCCCTACCTCAAAGATTGAAGATCAAAACCAAAAAGTTTTCCAAACCCTAGCTGCAAGCCTTGGAATCGGATGGGATACGCCTCCATCGAGCTCTAATGGACGAGGAACAAGCTCAAAATCACATGTAGAGTGAAGAATGGTGGTTGATTGATGTGGGTTTGAAGTGGTTTTGGGTGAAATTTGAGTGAGAGTGAGAGGGTGAGAGAGGTAGCCGAGAGAAGAGAGAGGGTCGGTGGGTATATATATATATACACACACACACACACACACACGCTAACATATATCACACACTCAACCCTCAAATGCAACACTTTAACATATTAACCCCAAATCTCAATTTTCCAAACCAATTTCCTCATTTTATTTCTTGTAAAACATTTAAATAAATTTTACGAATTTATGGGTCCTTACAAAATTACTTGTCATGTATTCTGATTTTTGTCATGTTTTTTATTTGATTATGTTTTGTTCATCTACCTCGATCGAAACCTACACCTCTCGAAACTTGCCATGTTTTTCGATTTTGTCATGTTTTTTAATTGATATTGTTTTTTTCATCTACCTCGATTAGGTTTTGACATGTTTTGTGAATTGATCATATTTTGCCATGTTTTCCGGCTTACACATTCATTTTTGTAAGAGTCGTGTTTTCTTTTTAGATTTTAGAGAAATGAAAATATGAGATAGAAGATTAGGAGAGATAAAAAATTCAAAAGATTAGGTGAGAGAAATGTTTGAAAGAGGAGAGAGAATTGAGATAATTAGAAAAGATTAAAAAAGAAGAAGAGAGATTTGAAAAATTAGGAGAAAGAAAGGGTAGTTTAGGATTTAATTTGAATTTGAGGATGGAAAGATAAGTATTTAAACACATTAGGATGAACACTTATATAAGTAGGGTAAAAAGGATGGCTAATTAAGTTCCTCCAAAAAAAACTCATATCAATGCATGTAAAAGGTTTGAAGATGCATTTTAGTGCGAGTGACAGGAAAAACAAGGATGATGGAGTATGTATTTCTCCTTTCTATTTGCCCCTGTGTCTTGTTTCCTTTCAAACAGAATTTCCTATGTATCTTTTGATTTTTGTAACTTGAATATTGATGTACTCAATTTTATCCCAATAGATTTATGAATTGGAACAAATGTTCCAAAAAATGGTATACATTTGATCACAGACAGTTAATTTATGGGAAAATGATGGCCCAGGACGTATTTTGATAATTAATACCCGCCAAGGACATGTTAAGAACATTTGTTAATGCTAAAAATGTCCTTGGCCGATATTAATTATCAAAACACGTCCTTAGCCGTAATTTTCCCTTAATTTATCTATATATCCAAATGATTACCCAAATTTGGTTCTCTGGTAGATATCAAATGGAAATAAACAAAATCTAGAGCCACCGAAGCTTTGGCAGAAATTGTGATTAATGCTCCTATCAACATCTTTTTGCATAACAATGTGATGAATGAAAGTTAGCTTTAGTGGCTTTTTAAGAACCACAGAAACGTCCAACGGTCTGAAGTATTGAAATAGGACATGTGTCGGACGACACATACGCAACATGGGTCACTCTCTGGCACACATGTGACGCACGCCTAAATGTGTCCAATTTTTCTGTTTTACGTGTTAAGTCGGATACATTGTGGACACTCTAGGTCACATTTGAGACACTTTTTCGGATACATTTACTGTTTTTTTTTTTAATTTGATCAGTTGGCATGAGTCATTTGTAGTGTTTGCATCTAGACCTATTTGGCTAGATTTGTTGGCAGTAGAACGTGTTTATTTTTGTTACGTTTTTCTATTTGTGTTATATGTTATATTTGATGCATATAAGTCCACACAATCCTTTTTCTTGTTTGCAACGATACGCTAATTATTTTAGAAACCCGTCTTCATGTAATTGAATCTCTGTTTTTTGTTTTCTTGCAGGCATGACTTTTACAATTATGTTATTCGGAACCGAGCTTCCTGATTTTAGTGGGAATCTACTATGAAAACAATAATATTAAAGGCTACCATTTCTACGTGGGCAAGAATTTTATAGAATTAGAATTCAAGCACGCCTACAGTTGATTTTTAGCTTTGATTCATGTTCAAACCACAAAGCACATGTATTATTAGAACTACCACACCTGAACATTTTGACGAGGGAAATTGGTTTTGTAGGGGCTACTACAATAGATCTATTTAAACTAGGCCATTCAAAATGTTGAGTTAGACGAATTTAAGATATGACCTGGCATTCCAGCAATTTGGCCAGCAGTAAAATCGAGGACTTCATATTAATGATATTGTTTGCATTGTGCTTGCTCGGGCCGCCGTTCAAAAAAATATTGTGCTTACTCGGGCCGATAGATTCCCGGAATGAATCCGTAATGCAAATGTAGCTGAGAGGTTGAGAGTTGTGATGAAAAATAAAAATAAAAATTCTCTTTGCGTTCAAATTTTCGGGCTTTAAAATTATAGCAGCATGAAACATTGGAAGGATGAATAACCACGAGGGCATCCAGGAATGGAGCCAAGGAGAGGTCAGTAGGGGCGGTCGCCCCTGCAAGGGAAAAAAAACACTACTATTATATGTTAAAAAAATATATTCCTATGAAAGTACATAGGCTCGCCCCTGTATAGAATTTTGAATATATATATATATATATATATATATATATATATATACATATATAATAGTAACATTTCAAATACGAGGATACCAACATTAATTACTAAAGGCTAAGGGTTAAAATATAACAAAACATAAAACTAGAGGGTTAATATTGTGAATATTCAAGTAATAAACTTCTACATTTCGTTAGATGAATTTAGTATTTTACAGTTTTTATTTCTTTTTGCTCTAAAACATCAATGGCACACCAAACCCCCTCCCTCTCTCTTGGCACAAACATTCCCAATTGTTAAGACTTCAAAGGCAATTTCAAGAAAATAGCAACAGAGGAGAAGGGATTTTGGAAACCCTCATTAATTTTAGTGAAATCTATGTTATAGGTATGTTTTTCCTCAATTGTTGTTCTAGACTTTTAATTCTTTGTTTTTTAACTTGTAAAATCAAGTAACATGAAAGCCCTTGGACCGAATTCGTCTAATTGTGATGAATGAAAAAGAAGAAGATGAACAATAAAAAAAAAACCAAGACACATTCATCAAGATCGATCCCATTAGTTAAACTGATTTTATGTATTTATGTTATTTTGAATTTTAATGTATTTACGTTATTATACATGTGTATTTATATTTTTTTCTCGCATGTGCGACCGCCCCTGCATGGTGAAATTCCTGGCTCCGTCCCTGAGGGCATCATTAGTCCATATTATGTCACAATTGAAGCCACTGTCGAGCACTGATTTGCAACTTCCCGAAGGAATTCCCCAACCATGATTCAAAGATAGTGGTGCTGCTTCCTCAAGTCACACCGCCTTCATCTCTCCCGCTGATTATTTCGCCGAACGAGAGATTCTCGCCGCCTCAACCTCGCTGCAATGGTCAGTCGTGCAGGCTCTCGAACTCCCTCCGATTCTCCAGCTTCCACTCCTCCTCCCCAAGCTCCGACCTCCAGCTCAATGTGCCTTGGAGCAGGCCTGTCAGAACAAACGTTCACGCCTTCACGGGTTGAAGTTTGAACCCTAGAAGGGTAAGGACGCTAATGGGAGCTAATTTGTTTTGTGTTTTCTTTATTCTGAGAATTTCCAAATTTCATATCGTAAGAGAAGTAGAAAAATAAAATACGTACTTAACAAAGACCATGGCCATACCTAGGGACATTACCAGGTATTAGAGTTGGAGTCACCCCAACCAAGTACTTAACAAATGCCAGTTGCAGTAGCTAGGAAATTGGAGAAATTACAAACACTAATGTAAACAGTCAGACTTGGTTGGAATTAAGGTCACTCCTCGAATTCTCTGTATCAGATTATCCAGCTCTTGGCGCTCTCGCCCAAATGCCCTTCTTCTGAACAACAACTCCCATGAGCCCCCATAAGCATCTCCCCTCATATTGCTGATCAGTTCCCTCTGTTGAGAAGATAGTAGGAACAATCTTGGATAAGCTTCTTTTAATGGTAACTCACCCAACCAGATATGTTCCCAAAACAAGGTAGCATTCCCTGAGTTTACTTTAATTCTAAAGCCCTCTCGAATGGAATACCCCAAATGGGATGAGGGGTTATCCAAAGAGCATATGTCTGCCCAGATTTTCGAAGTGGAGCCTGAACCATAGCTGTAGGGAAGCCAGCAATTTACATCCAACCCATATTTTCCTCTAATAACTTTCGCCCAGAGAGAATGTTTATTGTTGCCAAAACGCCACCACCACTTGGCTAGGAGTGCTAGGTTCTGCTGCAACATTCTCTTCACTCCTAACCCACCATCATCTTTCTTCCTTGCTATCTCCTCCCAATTGACCAGATGCATCTTCTTCTTGTCGATCGAGTCACCCCAAAAGAACTGTCTTTGTAATTTCTCCAATTTCCTAGCTACTGCAACTGGCATTTTAAATAGAGACATGAAATAAATAGGGACATTACCAGTATTAGAGTTGATTAGAGTCCGCATTCCCCCTGTCGAGATGCACCTAGTCCTCCAGACACTCAAAACCTTTTCAGTCCTTTCAATAACAGGATCCCAAGTCTTAATCCTGCCTGGGTTCGCACCCAACGGCAGACCTAGATATTTAATGGGAAGTTGTTCCACTTTGCACCCCATTATTTGAGCCAACGCAACCACAGCATCCTGGGAAACATTCACACCACATAGGGAACTTTTTGAGAAGTTTATTCTCAGACCTGACATCAATTGGAAGCATCTTAGGATCCTTTTGATGTTTGCCATCTCTTCCGGATCATTGTTGCAAAAGAGGATGGTGTCATCCGCAAACTGTAAATGTGATATCGAGACTCCATAACACCCCAGTTTAGTTCCTATAATGATGTTTCTCTCCTTCGCTCGTTCCAGCATTATGTTGAGTGCCTCCGCTACTATGTTAAAGAGAAAAGGTGATAGGGGATCGCCTTGCCTGAGTCCCTTCTGTGTGTGGAATTCTTTAGAAGCTGAACCATTAATCAATATGGACATAGAGACCGATGAACAACACTCCAAAATCCAACCACACCACCTGTCCCCAAAACCAAACTTTGATAGCATATCAATCAAAAAATTCCAGTTAACACAGTCATACGCCCTTTCAAAGTCTAGTTTTAAAATAAGTCCCCCATGCATGCTATGTTTCCAACTATGGATAGCCTCATTAGCTATGAGGACGCCATCCAAAATTTGCTTCCCACCCACGAAGGCTGCTTGGGCTTCCCCAATTACAGTTGGCATATGCTCTTTAATTCTATTGGCCAACACTTTGGAGAGGACTTTGTAGACCCATCCCACCATACTAATAGGTCTATACTCTTTGAAGGACATTGGACAAGCTACCTTAGGAATCAATGAAACAAAAGTGGAGTTGGTACCTTTAGTTAGCTTCGCATTGGCATGGAACTCAGCAAAGAACTGGATGACCGTTCCCTTCATAAAGTCCCAACTTTTCTTTACAAAGGAGAAATTGAAGCCGTCAGGTCCAGGAGCTTTACTACTACTACATCCTTGCATGGCTGTAAAAATTTCCTTCTCCTCAAACTGTTTCTCAAGATGTATTGCTGTCTCCGAACTTAGTTTCCTGGAAAACATCCCTCCCAACCCTGGTCTGATCCTCCTTTCCTCTGAAAAATTGTTTCGAAAGAATTCTGTAGCGGCTTCTCTTATTTGTTCTGGCTCGACCAACACACACCCATTCACCTTTACTGAGCCCACCAAGTTCCTCTTGAATCTATTGTTGGCTGTTATTTGAAAGAATCTAGTGTTTCTATCCCCCAACTTCAACCACTTTACTCTAGACTTCTGTTTCCAAAGGGATTCTGTAAGATTAGAGAGTCTCCAAAATTCTGACTTAACTGCACACCTCTGTGCTTTTTCCTCATCATTCAGAGGTCTATCTTCAGCTAGGATGTCAAACTGATGTAATTTGGCTTCGGTGTCTTGAAGAGCACAATTAATATCCCCAAATTCCTCTTTATTCCACACCTTCAATCTGTCTTTAATAGCTCTCATCTTCTGAACAATGATAAAACCAGCCCATCCGTTCACTTGGACCTCCTCCCACGTTTGTTTAGCTAGTACCAAGCACTTAGGGTCAGAGAGCCAAATGTCCTGAAACCTAAATGGTTTAGGACCCCAATCCCTATTATCATCAAGAAGCATAATAGGACAATGGTCCGAAATTGGTCTAGGTAGACCCCATTGAAGAACCTTGAATCTGTCAAGAAAATTTTGAGACAACAGAAATCTATCCAAGCGGCTGTGGATAGCATGGTCCTGATAGTTTGTCCAGGTAAACTTCCTACCCATCATGGGTATATCCAAAACTTCCATGTTGTTACAAAACTCCATAAAGTCCCTCATGCCTCTCTCCACCCTCAAGCATCCCACCCTTTCAGTCACATCCTTAATTTCATTGAAATCCCCACCCCCCCCCCCCCCCCCCCCCCCCCCCCCCCAATGCACCACGGGTCCAGGGAATTAGATTTAAGGATCAACAATTCCTCCCAAAGAATTCTACGGGAGACAACTAAGTTAGGAGCATAGACATTCACTAAGGTGCAGGAGAAACCATTGATTGTCCCTTGCACAAGAATGAAGTATCTATGAACAACCACTGAAGACGCTTTGAAGAAATCACCATTCCAAACAGTAATTAAGCCCCCAGAGGCACCCTCAGAATTAGAGCAGGCAAATTCAAAATTGCTTGCCCCCCCATATACGTTGTAACATAAGGCGCTCTATTGACTCCAATTTAGTCTCCTGAACAAACAACATATCCGGTCTCCTTTTCTTAATTAATTTCAACAAAAACCTCTTTTTTCCACTACTCCCTAATCCTCTAATATTCCAAGACACAATCTGCATCAAAACTGACTGGCCCAAATGTGTTCACCGCAATTAGTTATTCAGAAAAAACTAATTACCAGCCACCCTCTCACACGAGGGATGCCTCCTTAATCTCAACCTCAATCATCTTTTTCAAAATTCGATCATCATTGGGACGAAAATTAACATTCAATTGAGACCCAATAGCCATGGTTGCACGTACCTCATCGACGATGTGTTGTGAACTTTGGGCTGAAACTGCAGGAGAATTTGACTCAGATCCGTCCTCACCCACTTCCTTCGAAAACTCCTCGTAAATCTGGATGAGATTCGACATCTGTCTTCGTCTTCTCCTTCGACATCCTGCATCGTTTAGGTCCACCATGAGATTGATACTTGGAGCGGTAGAAGTTTGAGGCGAACACACCACCATTTGGTTTGAGGGATCGGAAATAGACTCCTCTGACAGCATAGAGTTCTCCGCCCTTGGTTTCAATCCAGGGAAAATAGATAAGGGCTCCCGACCCTCCTTTAGGGCCCGATTCTGAAAAGAGCCAAACTCACACCCTTCTTTTAATATTTCAGGCCCACCCATCTCGGCCTCATTGCAACTTTGGCCCAGTAAATGGGCTTGATTCAGGACCCGGACCCGATTCTTGGTAGAACCCAAATCACACCCTTGTTTTATTATTTCAGGCCCACATAATTCATCCTCATTATAACTTTGGCCCAGCAAGTGGGCTTGAGGTAAAGGTTCTGACTCCTCCACAACGGATTCAACGACCCCCACATCATTCTTGTTTGTAGCCATAGTTTTAAATCTCGGCCGAGACGGTACGTATCGGCCGATACGTACCGGTATTTGGGGTCTCCGATTCGGATACGGGCCGATATATCGGAAAGATTGGAATTCACAGCCGTATCGGCCGATACCCGATACGTATCGGTCCATAACCGATTCGGGGCCGATACGTATCGGTCCGTACCGGTTCGGCAAAAAAAAAAAAAAAAAAAGTTTTTTGAAATTTTTTTTTTTTTTTTTTCAGCAGGCTTTTTTTTTTTAAATTTTTTTTTTTTTTTTAAGCAGGCAAAATAGTCATGGTGATGATCAATTTAATGAGGAATATGTAGATCCTCCGGTACCTCCACGCCATTCATTCTGGCATTGAAGTTGTATTACCAAAATTATGTATGACTTAAAAGCTATGAGCTTGAAACTAGTTGTGGCTAGCGATTATGTAATGTAAAACCTCTATGTTGCATTTTTTTATGACTTAAAATCATTTTACTTTTGTTGTTTATGTCAATTGTATTACCAAAATTTTACTTTTGCTGTAAAATTTTATTGACTTGCGGGTTTTGATAAATTATCGGATATTTCACATGAAGAGAATGGGCTATTACATGTCTTAAATTAATTAAAATGTGATAATTTAAGCCAATGTTGGGGGCAAAAGTATATTTTTCAAGTTTTATACATGTTGCTGATGATTTTTAAAAATTCACGACCGCGACACCCGATTCCCGAGACGTATCACCGATACGTCCCGATACCGATACACCGCGACCGATACCGAGACGGCGACCGATACCGAGATTTAAAACTATGTTTGTAGCACTGATACGCAATAAATGCTCGTCATCTCCCTGCTGCATTGAGTCCCGAACCTCGTCCTGACCTGTCCCTTTCCACTGCGAAACCCTCTCATTTGCTGGACTGACTATTCTGACCTTCTCAACTACCACCCTTCTCTCATTGGATGGCTTTTGAAACCTGCTTTCCACGTCATCGTCTTCAACCTCCTTCTCCAACATCTTTGTATTCCTATCACCTTCCGCCTGTAAGTCCACCATAGCCACCGTGTTCTGCAATGGCCGGGCCCAGCTTCCTATCTCATCTGGATGAGCAAAAGAAGCTTCTTCTCTAACCAGCACCTCATAACTCACTCTGAACACCTCCATGTGGATCCATCTTTCTATCCTTGATGTCTCTTCCGTAGCTATGAGGAGTTTTCCTTTTGCGAAAGATCGATCCTTTAGGGTTTCCTCATCCACCATAATAAAATTCCCCCACATCTCCCCAATACGTTTGAATGTCTCTACATTCCAGGTGTTAAGAGGAACACCCACACAGCTTAGCCACACAAACCTTTCAAGGCTGGCAGGCTCACCTTGCCAAGGTTTCACCTTGTCAAACCATCTTTCCATCCACGGCCCCTTGATAAGAGTATCTCTAATCTTGCTGTCATGAAATGTGATGAGCACAGATCTCCCTCCCACTGATCGAAACTGGACTCTCTCAAAGTGCACCTTGCTGAAGCTTTCGGACAGCACTCTCAATGGAACCACCCTTCTCATAACTGCCACCGCACTTTGCAGTAGCCAACCATTTCCAACACCGTCCGACTTGATGGTGATTTCTCGATCCTTGTCAGTAGCTAAGTTGGAAGTTTCACCTCTCAGCGCCTGTACAAAAGTTCTCCTAGGATTTTTCTTGTTCCAGAAAATACTCCCATGTTCGTTAATGGTAACCACCCCTTCACCATTAATGTTGCTTGGACTAACCTTCTGACAAGATCCATGTGCCTTTCCTTCGTGGAAACTAGGCAAGGTGGGCTTCCTTTTTTCATTCATCAGATCAAAGCAAGCCTCTTTCACAAACAACTTCTTGTCATCCACCCACACACCATTCAATTTAGAAACTGCCAAGCCAGCCGACACATGACACCCATATCTAACAAAACCAAATTTATTACCCGTGCATTTACTTCTCTTCCTCGGAATAAAAGCATCCCTAACCACCCCAAACTTGTTGAAAGTCCGAGATAGCCAGTGATGATCCCTGTCCTCAGGAATGTTGTCAACGAACAGAGTAAAAATCTCCTTCTCCACAGTCTGTCCACTGATACGTGAACTGTGATGCCTAATCACTGGAATCCATCCACCATGATCTCTGCTCGCCGTAGCTGTGATATGGGTCTTCCCCTTCACTCCAATACGCTCTCTCTCTCTCTCTCTCTCTAGCTCTCACTCTCTCCATAACCACTTCTTTTTTCTCAGGTGAACTTGTTAGCACTTGCCTTTCCAACAAACAAAACAAAACAATGGACCAAAATATCATGACTGTCGAAAAAAAAGAAGAAGCATTGATCGACATCCAATTTTTACACGTGATAGACTAGATGCTTTTGATGTCCTTCGTGCGTCGACAATTATGCATTTATGCTCTCGTCCACACGAGAGCTTGGCAGCCAGCATTGGGAAACGTTGTAATGCAGTTGGTGCACTATAGCGTGTTGTGTGGCACAAAAATTGTCGATCTCATCAATTAACGGTTGTGATGTATTTTTAAACTATTATTGATAATAGATTGTTTTTAATCTGGACCATAGATTGATAAGATCGATGATTGTGTGCCACCCTACACACGCACTGCACAGGAGTGCACTAAAGCAACCACAGATACACGGGAGTGTGGACAAAATACAGTTGTCAACACACTATCAAGTGTCCACTGAATAACATTATTTTTTAGTTTGAAAATGTGAAATAAGCTGCTTATTTTTTAAGAGAGTTTCTGGAACAAGATCTAGGGCCCCGTTCCGGATTACCCCTTAAAAAATAAGTACTTATTTGCAATTTTCAAACATAAAAATAATAGATTTACTGAAATAAAAAAAAATATGCAATATGGATCTAGTTTTATAAATCAAGATTTATAAAACCCTACAAAAAAATAATTTTTTTTTTCGTAAACCTATTATTTTTAAATTTGAAAATAAGTTCTTACTTTATTGATCGGCATGTTAACTTTCAGTTTTTTTGAGGTAAAAATAATAATAATACCTTCAGTTGAATCATTTGTTTTGGTGCCCGCTGCTGGAAGTGAGCACATGTCCAGCAAGCACATGGAAGTGGAACGCTGGTTAAAGGTTTCAAGATTAAAAAAAACGGGATTTTTAGCTTAAAAGTAGTAAATGAGTCTTTTAATTTCAACCCATATTGACCATTTTTCACCCATCTAAACCCCATATAAATATGAGTTGATATGAACCCATATCAACCCATTATACAATATGGGCGGGTTGGGTTGGGTTATAAGTGGGCGGATTTGGGTGGGTTAAAAAATACGGATTGGGATTGCCATCTCTAGTCTTAGGAGTGCTGAAGAAGGAGAAAGTGACGGTTGGGGCGTCGGCGGCGAGGCGGCGGACGAGCCTGAAGAGGGTGCCGAAGTGGCTGGTGAACGGGAATGGGAAGACGGCCATGTGTCGGTCGTCGGAGACATTGGCCATGGTTGATTAATTTCTTTGGTGCTTTGAAGTACTGTTATATGGTGCTTCACGACCTTTTTCAATCACTAATTGAGATTGAATTCACAAATTTCGTCTTAAATCCTGTATTAATATGTGAGGCAAAAGAGACATAGAACACCATGTGTCGATGCCAAAGGCCACCCTGACTTTTAACCATGGATTGCCAGGTCACAGGTCAATTTATGGACTCGGTATGGCTCACATCAACTATATACCAGTAAACCCACAACATCACTCCGAATCAATTACTTTTTTTTAGTGAAATGGCAAGAAATGCAATAAATTAATATGGACCACATAGTACCATTGCTCTAATTTTATTTCATTTTGGTACGTTGTTGCTTTATTTGGACCACATAGTACAATTGTCATAAATGTGTAGTTGAGAAGAGTATTCGGAATCACTTGATCAAGTTTCACGTGTCACTCATTTGGCATACTACTAGTCATCGTTAGTAGTGAATTTTTTTGGTAGCTACGCCTTGGCTCCTTTGGCTTAGAGTACGTGATCAAGTGTGAAAAACAGAGATTTTTTCCCGAAAAGAGTGAGGAAAACAGTTCAAACTTCAAGTCAGAGTTCTGAAAATAGAGACACTGAGACAATATGGCAGGGAAAATGCTGCAGGGCGGATAGGAGATTTATAATCAGACAAACATTTATCTCTTTTTCTTTTTCTTTTTTATTTTCTTTTTGAATCGATAGATGTAAGAGGATGGGAAAGGGATACCGCTAAGCGGCGAATGAGTGGGGTAAGCCCAGAGGGCATCAACTGCTACTCCAAGAACTCGCGCTCCTTGCGAGAATCGAACCATCACTTGCCATGTGAAAGAGGCGGGCCAGGGAGTTCTATGGTGTGATAATTAATGTGGTCCTGTAGTGCCTTTAAAATCCAGGTAAAAAGGACGTGACTCTACCAGTTTTTTCGGACTCTGCTACACAACCAATTTTCTTCCATCAATCATCAATTAATATATTATGTTTGAGTCCACAAGCTTCCAAACCTTAATTCTAGATTTCTAGAATTTTGATTTTGATTTTTTGTTTATAAGAGAGAGGGGAATATGGGAAAAAAATAATCATTCTATGCTTTTGGGGCACTGTCACGTGGTATCCCAAATTCATTTTTCACCACACACGTCTTTTAATGTATAGAATGAGACTAATGCTAGAGTTTCGATACACGGGGCCAAAAAAACCAAAGTGATTTTTTTAATCCCGTGCATTGAACGGACACAAATGCTAGTTATTAGTGAAACAAATGTCTTCTGTCAGCGCTGAGCGACTTTTCTTGTTTTATTTTGTTGTATGTTTTGTTTGGTTGTACTTTATCTTCGTATTAATATACTAACCGGAATGACCTTGTTTGTAAAAAAAAAAAATCTCGTTATAAAACTAATGCAATATAAATAAAGATTGCAGAAACTAAATTAAGGGGTGAGCACAAATATGTATAAAGATAGTTACTCCAGAAACTATCAAGAGCAAAGTAAATCTCCAGTACCTACTTATATTTTATTCAATATTTGCCCTTTTGCTCTCCGCCTTTTCTCTCTCTTTTCTAAGTTGGTATTCATATACCTACGCTTAAATCTCTTATATAGACAAAGTGAAAGACATCAAACCCTGCACATTGAAGAGTAATTACTATTATTCAATACTTCCGGAGTATATGAACAGTATACTCCCTCCTCTCACGTAACATATAGATCTCACATGTGTCTCCCTTGTGGGCCCTACGTGTTATGTGAGAGGAGAGAGTATACTGTTCATATACTCTGAGAGTATTGAATAATTTTCGCACATTGAATGGTGTTTCACTGCAGATCAGTTTTGGGTTTGAGGGGGTTTTCAAAATTTCGGCATTTTGTTTTTTTATTTTTTTCTTTGCATGGCTACTTTAAAAGGTGGGTCCACCAGATGACGTGGCTAGCATGATCATGGGTTGGAGCATGGGTCGAGTTCCTGGTCTGTAGACTTATTGTTGTGCTCCTTTTACTTCTACTCCATTATTGTTATTTTGTTTTTTTCCGTTTTGCATGTTTTGTTCGTTTTTTCTGAATTTTCGTTAAACATGTGTTATATTTTTTCAATTAATCGTTCGTCTCGACGAGAGTAGTCTAAAAGGTTAAAAATTATGACCAAAAGCAAAAAAAAAGGTTCACTAAAGACGAAAAAATACGAAACAACTATCTTATTTGTCTAAAGTATCGTTTTATAGTTGGGATGTAGGTTTTTTGTTGTGATGCTGTTTCCCCCGTTTCCTTTTAATCTGTGTAACTCTTTGGTTCGGAGATTAATAAAATAAAAAAAATTGCTGATCAAAAAAAAAAAAGGATCGTTTTATATGAAATTTTTTTGAACATCGGACTACATTTTTATACTTTTTTGATTCATCTCACTGAGACAAATGATTAATCCCCAAAATTACGACAAAAAACTCAACGAAAAGTCAAAAAATACCGCAAAAAGTTTCAGAAAATTAATAAGTTTACAAGAATGCACCGGTTAATAGCTCTAATTTTTTTTTTTTTTTTTTGTACATTAGCAGCGCGTAACAAAAGAAAATAAAAGATGGTCTTATTGGGAGTTGTATTCAAAGTTGGGGTCATGGAAATTTTGCCAAGATTTTCTCCGTTAAGTTATCTTAATATAAGGTAGGTATGGTTATAATGATTCCAAAATAAATAAGTAAATGTTTGGATTTATCTTTACTCATATTTGTAAAATTCAATCATAGTTTATAACAAAGGAAAGTTTCATGAGTAATCAATAGGAAGGTGGGCAACGTTCACCTTAAAAGTGGATGAACAACACCGGACTCTCCATATTGCCACAAAAATTCGGGACAATTAACTTAGAAACCTAATATAAATTGTTATAGATCGACTTAAGAGTACGTTAAATGTGAGGGGTAACTCACTTACTCCCATATGCATTTTGGCCACGAAGAAGGAAGAGTCGAGACCACTAGATGCCACGATAATGAAGAGATATTGGAAATTATTCGAAATGCTAAATTAATAAGGCATATTGTGTTGGAATATTAAACCTAGGTTGTGTGAGTGTACGTGCAAGAGAAAGGGACAGTGGGAGAGAGAATTGAGAATTACGTGCATATGTGAGATGGGTCCAAGATAGTAGAGAGAGAGAGAGAGAGTGTGTGCGCGCCCGCGCGCGCTTGGCTTTGTCTGGTATTGAAGAAGGCAGTTGGGAAGTAATGAGTGTTGAGCTGTAAATGTGTTGTGTGGGTGGAGCTAGGATTTTCGATAAGTGGGCAAAGAAATTTTTACTATGTGTAATTCATAAACAAAACCCTTGATTTGTTTTGAGGAACAAACAAACTAGCGATATGTTTGAAAATTTTGTGGGTAGAGATTCTATTTTGACTCATTTTTTCCTTAAGTACAAAACCCTTATAGGGACTGAGGCAAAAATAAATTTTAAAATGGGTCAAATTAGTAAAAATAAGGTGAAAATTGTAGCTATCTCCATAAAAATTTGGCAACCAGTAGGGTCGGCTGCCCACCCTTGTCTCTATGTCCCTTCGCCACTGTTTGTGGACATGGGTGATTTATGTATTGCATAAATATGTACTACTACTCCCTCCGTCCAATTTATAATCTCTCGTTCAATTCTAATCGGATAAAAAATGAGTTATATCTTTAAATTTGTAATTAATTTTATATCCAATATGTATCTTGTTTGATAGATTTCGATTAGTTCTATAATATAATATTTTAAAAATTCACATAAAATATTATCAATTACAAGATATAATCAATTGAAAAGTGGCACGAACTCCTAAAAAAGATTGTTAAACTGGGACGGAGGGAGCATTTATTTGCATAAAAAGAATTGTATACTTTGATTCATAATTTTTTGAAAGTCTTTACAGATAGAAGTAATTGATATCGTTAAATTAAGACGTAAAAGAAAACAAAAATTTATGTCTGAAAGTCCCTTAAAAATGAGCAAACGATTTTTGTCTTTTCAGATAGAGCGAATTATTACCTTAATCAAATAAACTACTGAAAGCCTATAGATATTCAATTAGTTACCTAGAATTAAATATCCACTACAACACAAAAGGGCTATAGCGAGGAAATTTGGCGCGGAAAATGAAATTTCTTGCTAAAAGTATATTATTTGCGAGGAAATTCAATTTCCTCGCCTTTTCTAGCGAGGAAATCGTTTTCCTCGCCAAATGTAACTTTTTGATGAGAAAATATTTTGTCACCTTTTTTAGAATTTATTCTTTTTTTAATATATAAGTCATTATTAATTATATTCCTATGTATTTTGTAATATCACGATGGTATGACATAATAAACTATACCATTATAAAATTTATTAAAATAAAAAAGTGATAAACGGGAACAAATGGTTTTCATCACCAATCGCATTGAATTGGTGAAAAAACTTCATATTTGTCACTTTTCTTATTCTAATTAGCAATGGAAGATATCTTGAAGTGTAGGTATCGATGATTTTTTCCATAATAGTGAAAAACTCAACAGAAAATAAAGTTAAAAACATCTTAAAGTGATATCGTATTTAAAATATCTCGAAGTTAGATCATCACAATTCTATTTTCAGAACATCTACATAAAAATACACTATTTCACAAAAAAATACACTATTTCATATGTATTGCGCATTCAAGCTGTAAATTTTTTTCCCCGTAAACAGTTTGTTGATTTTTATTTAAACCAACTTAGGATGATCTTATATGAATTTAAAAAGTTTAAAAAATATGATCTTATATGAATAGATGATCTAATATGATTTTTATTTAAAATTTTAAAAATTTTGTTAAAGATTAAAAAATTTTAAAAAGTATTGTCTTTAGTGCTTTTAGGATGATTTTATATGAATATTCATAAATTTTGTTCATATTATTTTAGCAATGATGAAAAAACTACGAATCTATAATACCTTTTGTATTTGGCAAAAAAGAAGGTCAAACTCACTTTTAAAATTAGAAAATGAGGGTGATGCCTCTTGTCATTCATTATCTGATATTAAAATATTAGTACTAGGTACAAAGAAAATTTATCCCGACAAAAGCAATTAGTGGTTGAGATTCCTGAATCTCAACCACTAATTGCTCTTTTCGGGGCACTCTAAGGTAAATTTTCTTTGTCCCTAACTTTTTCGTTGAAATATATCTCAAGTTTATGACGACAAAAATCTCATTCCATAAAAGCTAGGATTATCCCATCAAAAAATGAGAATAATAACACATATTATTAGTCCTTCAAAAGTTGTTAGTTAGATAAAATTGTTGTGCTAGCAAAAATTAAACTTGTTCAGACACTATAAGACTACAAAAAGTAGAAAGGCCAAAATTAATGTTGAAGAAATTAATTTGGAGAGGTGAAAGAGATAATATAAAAATAAAGTTTCACCAATTTCACAGAAAGTACAATGTATTGTGGTTGGTAGTTGCTGTGTGTCTTATGGGAGAGGACCAAGGTTCAAATATTTAGCAAGGAATTTTTTCCTCGCAACACTGTCAAAATAGGCGAGGAATTTTTTTTTCCTCACTAATACCTTTTGCGACCATGTTTTGGCAAGGAAAACTGGCGACGAAATTTTTCCCCGCTAATACATTTTGCGAGGAAACTAAATCCTCGCTATAGCCTTTTCGTGTTGTAGTGATCGATCGTCAACGTAGGAGAAGATTATTAAGACGTAAAAGTTGGCTCAACAGTGGAAAAAATATTTAGAATATGCACCCAATTTGGAGCTCCCGGACATGCATGGAGGAGTAGAATTGTAAGGAAAAAAAAAAAAGAAACAAGTGAGAGTACTGCGAGACGATTATTAACACAGGTGTTTGCAAAATTTGGGAGTGATTATTATGAGTGATTATTAACACAGGTGTTTGCAAAATTTGGGAGCTTCCGGCGTTCAACTAAATACCCTTGCTTGTATGTGCCGCCGCCTCTTCCCACCCCCGGGGGTTTTCCCCCACCAGTTGTAGTGTGAGAGTACTGCGAGACGAGAGGTGCGAGAGTTACGTTGTGTTATATCTGTATAATGGACTCCAGTAATTTTGTTTACTGATCAATCATAAGAGCAGCGATTGTGTGTGAATGTCTCTCTTGATTCCTATCAGTATTGAAGGAACGGGTGTATGATATATTATCCGGTGATGCAGGGATACACGGTTCAGCGGTTTCATGAACAGGAACGGGCTGCAAACAATTTATGAGTGGCTTGGGACTTTCTTGGTAATCTAGTCATTGTAATCATTAATCATCTGCTTCACAAGCCTAAGGAGATCATGGGGATATAATCATCAGTCTCTGATTTCTTGTTAGTAATTTTTTTTTGCCATGGTTAAGGCTACAGTTGCTGAAAGGGGTTCCTAGTGATATTGCTGTGTGCCTAGCTACAGATGACAGACTTTGCATGTTTGGGTTCTAGCTGGTGGTATATATACATGGCGTGGCGAGGACTGTGTTGATTCAGGTGTTGCTTCTGTATTGATTTTTTTTAATCAATTTTCTAGCTGAATACTCCCTCCGTCCCAATTTGTTCCGCCTACTTTGACTTTCACGAAATTTAAGGAAACATTATACTTACATTGACTTTTGATCAATTTTACTATTTTACCCTTTTGAGAAAATATTACTAAAATTTTGTACAAAAAAATAATTGAACCCACCAAATTCCAAAGTACTCTCCTATCATGTCATGTCAAGAAGAGAATGGAGCCAAATTTGTTTTGCCGGCCATTTGCTCCTTTTCCATTAACCATGTTTAAATTTTGAATTTGGGAGGGAGAAAATTTCTCCTTACATCTCTCTTCTTAAATGAGGGGTAAAATGGTAATCTAGATATCAAAAAATGGAAAGTTTTGAAACAAGCGTATCATTTTGGAACATCCCAAAAAGGAATAAGGGCGAAACAAATTGGGACGGAGGGAGTAATAATTATGAACATTAATAAAAGACATCTTAATTGGAACACTTAATTTTTTAACACTAAAAGAAATCAATTATAAATTGGTGTTCGATAATCAATTTTCTAGCTGAATAATGATTATGAACATTTTTTTTGTGAGTTGAATATCAAGTCTTCGATAAACCGTACCTCACTCTATTATTAACCTGCATTTATGCTCCCATCCACACGAGAGCTTGGCAGCCAGCATTGGGAAACGCTGTAATGCAGTTGGTGCACGTACTACAGCGTATTGTGTGGCATACGGATTGTCGATCTCATCAATCAACGGTTGCGATGTGTTTTTTAATTATTACTGGTAATAGATTGTTTTTAATTAATCTGGACTATTAATTGATGAGATCGACAATTGTGTGTCGCCCTACACACGCACTGCACAGGAGTGCACTATAGCAACCACAGATGAAAATCGTCACGGGAGTGTGGACAAAATACAGTAATTTCAACACACCATCAATCGTCCACTGAATTAATTGGCTTAGATTCCATTCCCAATTAATCCAGGGGAACTCAGTGGCAACGGAAATCAGCTGTAAGTACAAGCATCTCGAGATTGATTGGAATCAGACAATCAGGCGGCAAGAGAGAAATCTCTTGTGAATTCGTTAGTCCAGACGTGCATGACGCGCCTTTGATCAGACCGAGGAGAAAAATAGTCGAAGTGCGCGTTAGCTACCAGGACAACATTGATAGACGAACCAAAAACAAAAAACCCAAGAATCCATGTCACGTGAGTAACGTTTGATGAGCTAGTAATAGAAAGCCGAGCCAAATAGTTGACTGAAAAGTAAGGACAGGAATGGCTGAACGTACAGTCCAATGAAACTTTCCACCTCAAATGTCCTAGTCAGAGCTCCCCATATATACATATACCATGTGCTTGTAAACCTCTGGAAAAGCCACTACTAAGTTCAAAACACTTCACATTCATTTTTCTTTGAGTATACCCCAAATCCACTCAAGAACAAGAGGAGAGGAAAAAAACCCAAAATAAGAACTGATTCGGAGGAAAAAAAAACACCCAAAATATTGGCACATCAACCCAAAAAACACTTCATTCATTTTTCTTTGAGTATACCCCAATTCCACTCTCTATTTGTTCTTTTGATAACAAAATTATGGATGAGTGTGTCCAAATCCTTCAAAAATAAAACGAGTATATCGAATGGTTGGATTCGAAGCCAAGAAGATCTGTTATTTACGTGGCATTTGGAAGCTACTCTGCTTTAGCGAAGCAAGAAACAGAGGAGGTCGCACGCGGCCTACTTGATTGCGGAAGGCCGTTTTTGTGGGTGATGAGAGGAAAGGAAAATGGTGAAAAAGAAGAAGAGAATAGAAACCATCCAAAAAGCAGACTTTAACAGTAGGGAAAGATAGCTTATCAGTCCCACATAAGCCAAACGTTAAGTCATCAGCAAAAGCAAGGGGGTTGATCATTTAAAGCCACTAAGAACCAAGCATTAGAAACACAATACATGACCCATTTGGTGTACTGAACTGGAAATCGCATAGCATCCATCATCTCACTCAGGGAATCCCATGGGACTGAATCGTAAGTCTTCATAAGATCAATTTTAATAGCACATCTCTATGGTAGTTCCTAACTAACTCCTGCACGAGGAGAATAATATCTAATATGGTTCTTCCTTCCGCGAAGGCTGACTGACCATGGTTGGTGATTAGCGGCAGTATACATTGCATTTTGTAGAGTTATTGTCCTTTGTTTTCTTTTTCCGGCCAAAACGGTTCAGTGTTACTGGGAATTAGAAGGTTATATGCAGTTTACAAGAGGAGCCGCGAGCAGCTCTTTCACGAAGACTTGAATTCATGACCTCTCACTTGACAGGAGAGTAGTAGGCTAGCAGCCACTGATGCTGGGTGCGATGTTCTGTAATCGTGGAGTCATTGGTAGTACTCAAAACCATAAAAGCATATATGCATCAGGACAGTAGATACAGCTCATGAAATTCACATCGGCAATATCTAAAATCCCAAACATGAGAAGTGTCCGATTGGTTTTTGACAGGTTGTACATAATCTCACTTGCAATGTGACCTTTTGCTAGTCGGCTCCAATTGATTGGGACTTAATGCTTGATTTGTTTTGATTTTGTGACTCATTGCGGGTGCAACCCTTCAAATTGATTAAAAACAGTAATCCCCAATTCGTCACCACAAACGTCATAGCCCCCTGGCCGTATACTTTACGCATGCATTTAAATCCCTGCAATCTTTACGGAATTCCATGCACAGTCTAAAATCAACTCTATATGTGAAGACTCAAGGTACGTCAATTCTTATAGTTGCCTTGTATGTCGATGATTTGTTGTTTACCGGCGATAATGAGGAGATGATTTTAGATTTCAAGAAACAAATGATGCAACGTTATGAAATGAGTGATATGGGCTTGCTACATCATTTTCTTGAATTGAAATTTATCAAAGTGAAGAGGGTGTGTTTATCTCACAAAAGCAATATGCTGAAAATATTTTGAAGAAATTTGGGATGACTGGGTGTAAACTCATGGCTACTCCTCTGATTGTAAATGAAAAACTCATGAAAGAAGATGGTGAAAAGAAGGTAGATGCCACTTTATATAGAAGTTTGGTTGGAAAATTATTATACCTCACAGCTACAAGGCCTGATATAATGTATGCTGTAAGTTTGCTCTCTAGATTCATGAACAATCCCAGCCAAAATCATTATGGTGCTGCAAAGAGAGTTTTGAGATACATTAGAGGCACAACCTGCTATGGAATCAAGTATTGCATAGACGTAGATGTGAAACTGTTTGGGTTTTGTGATAGTAATTGGGGTGGCTGCATTGATGATATGATCGAAAAGCGCCTCTGGATATGTTTTTTCTCTTGGTTCTGGAGTCTTTTCTTGGGCTTCAAAGAAGCAAGAGAGTGTGGCACAATCAACAGCAGAAGCTGAATATGTTTCAAGCTGGTTTAGCAACCTCCCATGCAATTTGGTTGAGGAGAATACTCGAAGATGTTTGTGAGAAACAAGAAGAAGGAACTGAGATTTTCTGTGATAACAAACCAGCCATTGCGATGGCCAAAAATCCAGTATTTCACAGCCGCACTCGACACATAGCAATCAAACATCATTTCATTCGAGATGTAATTGAAGCAAGGGAAGTGCAGCTTGTGTTTTGCAGATCGGAAGAACAAGTTGCTGACATTTTCACTAAGGCTCTACCTAAACAGAAGTTTCAACATTTTAGAGAATTACTTGGAGTTGTGGAACAGCACATTAAGGGGGAGTAATGTTGGTATAATGTGCTGTCCAAACAACTCTTAATATTTTGGGTCTTTTTTGTATTTTGTGTTTGGGCTAAAATGCCTTAGTTTGCAAGTGGGCCATAGTACATGGTAGAATTCTCTAGAAAGTATGAACGAAAAATCAATTGCTAGCTTGATTCACTAATCTCTCCACCAGTTAATCAAAGGCTTAGGGTAATCTCAAGCCAACAAAGTGAAGCATATATGTATTCTGAGAAGCCAATGTTTGTGCCGCTACGTTAACTAATTTACATTTTCAGCAAGGCGCGCCGTTTTGCGGTGTTTTCTACTATTCCAAACTGCCTTGAGCAGAGATTGTATGATGATGCTACGGGGAAGAAATTCTCCAGAACCTTGTCCTCCTCTCTTTAAGTTTTAAACCAATTCCCTTCAATCAAAAAAAGAAAAGAACGAAAAGTGACCAAAAATTAACACAACTGGCCGGGCTAGCTCCTAGCGCTTGCATCAAGTCAGATGAACACAGAAACATAGATCAAACTAACGAATACAAATGCAGAACTCGTGATATTTGGCAAAGATCACAAAATGTGTGATAATTGTTCGCAATATATGATTCTAGAAAGCATTTTCTCAGTAATTAGGTGTGTTGTGTTACAACAAACTGCCTCTAGACTGCAATGAAGTGCAACCTATGTTGTGTGACTTTTGTGAGTAAGTATATATATAACTCAACAAAACAAAGTAAACTATGCCTTAATTTTTTTTAACCAAAATAAATACTCTATCTTTTACTTCATGCCGACAGAAAAAAAGCCTTTCACTATATATAGCGTGTTGTGTAGAAATATTTTCTGAACATTTCTGTCACCGTTGATCTGAAATCCAGGTTCTGCACCGATCAGGCAGTTTCACACACATCTCTATTAGGATTTGTAATTGCATATCTGTCTGTAGCTGGCATTCGTATCTAGCATTACTGTATGAACTAATATTACTTTAGACCTCTTTCTTTAATGCTTAATTACTTCACTTACAATTTTTTTTTTCAAATAACCAATTGTTGGCGTTTGGTAACCTTTCCAGTTTTCAATTTTTTGTTTTTAAAAAACTAGAAGTAAAATCAAGTTTATGTTTTTATAAAAACAAAAACAAAAAACATGTTTGGTAATATAATTTTTGTAAACATTAGAAATTAAAAACAATGTAAAATGCCAGTGTCCGAGTGAAGTGTTTTCGTGACTGTATGTGATTGTAAATTTTTTTTCCCCTATAATTCACTTTGATCATATACCCCTGCGCGAGAGAGGAGAGAGAGATGGTCGTATAAGGACAGAGACGAACACGTGGTGTCAATGGAAAATGAGAAATTTTTCAGTGCCGAGCGGATATATCCCACGTGATGCCTGTTCGATCGGCACATTTAAGCCGTCTAAAAGTATTTTGGACGGTTCTCATTTTCAACTTAGTTATTAGTACTTCGGAGTGGTGAAAAAGTTAAACTCTTTCCTATATTTTTTTTAAAATCCGGACCGTCCAAAATACTTTTGGACAGCCTGTATGCGCCAAGCAAGCACCATGGAGTACCCACCCAGCACCATGAAAAAGGGTAGTGAATAGTGATGATAAATAAAAAATGAATAAATAATGGAGAAGGGCTGCAAAAGGTGCATGTTAAGGTTGGTAGGTCCTAGGAGTATTTTGTGAGGAGGTGGATCAAAAGTTGTGCAAGAGGCTGAAGAGCCACCGAGATTTGACGAACGTCTGAGAAAATTGAGCTGTCGGTTTTAGATTTAAAAACAAGGGAAAACACCTTTCTGATGTTTCCACAGTTTTCAAAAACTTTGGAAACGTTTCTGAAAAATGAAAAACAAAACAGGTTTACCAAACAGGTTTTCTATTTTAGTTAATTTTGAAAAAAGTAAAAACATAAACCAAAAACTGAAAACAAAAATGTTACCAAACGCATCCAAATTAATAACCACGTGATGTGCAATAACTGTTGTGCCCCAGGGGTCACTCACGCACACAACACACTCTGATTTCAGAGAAAATTTCACTCTATATAACTCACATATACAAAGTTTAAAAAAAAACTCTCCGGAGAGCCACATTAATTCCGGCTCCCCGGCCACTCTACCTCACCCTCTCAGCACTCTACATTGCTACTCACCCTCTCAGCTACAATAACTTCTTTTATTATGTATTTTCAACTCAAAATACTTTAACGTACATTTTCCAGCCCTGGAGAATTGTCACCTAGTGTTTTTTTTGCTGCACCGCTTGGTATATACTCCATTATCTGCGTATTCCGTGGAGATTGGGACCGTTCACCAGCAAGAATTAAGAGAAAGAAATTACGATTTAAAGAAACTTCTGAAAAATTTTGGGAATTTATATTCAAGTTGTTAAAATGAAAACAAGTGAAAGAAAAAAAAAAGACAAGCGATGGAATTTGAAGTTCAAAATTATTTGATGTTTGAAAGATTTGTTTGAGATTGAGTTATTCTCAAGGAGCTGATTTCACAGAATATTTATCTCCAAAAAGCTCGAAAAGACTTTCCATGATGCTCTAACAGCATCCGTAGTGGAATAATCAAAATTAAAGAGTTGCTAAAGTTAGCAATGTTTGCTCAAAAAGTGCTTACATTAGAATAACTAAACTTAGCAACCAACCAAATTTTGGCCTTTGAATAATCAAAACTAGCAACCTTTTAGCAATAACCAAATTTATTGGATCACACATTTTCTCAATCAAGTACAAATATCATGGGTAAGTGAAACTCACCTTCCATAAAGCAAATGCTTTATTGGTAGGTGAAAATCATTCTCCACTTTGGTGAGTGATTGAGCATTTAACATTGTTAATCACTTTATGGATTTTTAGGGATCCTATATATAAAGGATCTCGCATTTTTTTTTAAATGCGGACCTCCCTTTCCTAAATAAATTTCGATAATCCAAACCGTTCAATGTATTCAGAATGTGATTTTAAAGGTTTTCGCGAGAAATTAGCAAAAAATACGAACGAAAAGTGCTTGATTTGACCAGTTTTTTATTGAACCGTTCAATAAAAACTACCAAATCAAGCACTCTAAAGATTGGTCAAGTTTGTAATTTTTGAAGATTACTTAGGGCAAGATATAAACGGGATAGATAGGATCATGGGGCAAAATTACCAAAATGTCCAAAAATCTATATACATCTCTGTGGGGAAATTTTATCCAGTTAAGTCAACTGACCCACCTTGCCACACAATGTGCATCCGCCTTTGTTGCTTATTAAATTATGCTAGCTTGTACCAGTTCAATAATGACCGCTCGACACCCTGCCAAGCACGCGCGGCAGTATCTCCAATTCCGTGGCATGCTCCACTATTGTTAAATTTGGTGCTTGTGGATGTATGGTGGTCGGCGGGTTTCTGGTGGTGGTGGTTGTCTGCATTGTTGTGGCGGTCGACGGTGTGGGCGGCAACGGGTGTGCGGATAGTTAGGGTTAGGAATGGATTTTATTTGAATGGGCTTGACCCATGTTATCTGAGCTTTTAAGCCTTTTAGGTGTTTGAGCTAGGATTGTTTTTTCATTTGATTGGGCTTGACCTATATTATCTGGGCTTTTAAACCTTTAGGTATTTGAGCTTCACCCATTGGATGTTTTTGGGCTGCATGTTTTGTTTTCATCCAACTTTTGGTTGGATTATATTATCTTGACCCAACTTGATGTTTCATTTGTCAAGTTTTTCCCAATAAACTTTTTGATTATCGAAAATTAACCCTTAAACTTTCATCTTCAAGGACGGTCTAGATGGTCGTGACTTGTATAATATAAACGAAACTCCTCCTATAAGTTCAGATGAATGCCAATCATTGACCATATTATAAACTATTTGTTTCAAAGCCTTTCTAAATTTTCTTTCTATCTTTTACCCTTAAAATTGTATAACTTAAAAAAATTAGAGTGAGTAAAGATTAACTGTATTTCTTTAGTTTGATATGGAAAAAATTACTAGTAACGTACTCAATGGTCGCTCTCCGGAGCTCTTCTCACGAAAAGTAGTCTTGTGTGTGTGTTTTTTTTTTTTTTTATATGAACAACAAAGAAAGTAATATTTCTTTAATATTATGGATGTGTTCCTTCGGCCAAGACCACTTCGAACAGTGGCGTCTCTTTGGCCAAGATCACTTTGAACAATTGCATCTTTTTCTTGACACCACCCTGAATTAATATATAGTACTCACTTTAATGGCTATAAAAACACAAAAATGCTACACCCCTTACATTACTCCACATACTTCGGAAAATTTCGTGCCCTCTTGTTTCATTACTCCTCATATTGCTCTGAATTATTTTTCATTTCGAGTGAGAGTTCAACATTCAATTTGGTTCGGTATGAACTTTTTCACGAGGACTCAAACTCACAACTTCTCGATCAGTCCAAAAAAAAAGAGAGTGGCGAATCAAGCATGCTACGCATGCTGTTCTATAATATTAGAGTTGCATGAAAGTACTCAAACCAAGAAAGGGACGTCATGAATGCCCTTATACAAGACAAGAATCAAATCATTGAGAGCCCCAGTTTACAATTTGCATCAGGACAATAAATACAGCTCATGACATACATCAGCAAAATCTATCCAGCTAATAAGGCCCGTTCCGCTAAGGAAAATAAGCACTTACTTTTCAAATAATCACATATTTTTTGAATTAAAAATAATGTATTATGAGAGAATGACCTATCTCGTAAAGCAAAAAATATGTATTTAAAAAAAAAACCTTAGCAGAACGGAGCCTAATTTTCTATTTGGTTGTTAAATTTCCTTCCTACCGTAAAACTTATTAAAATATCTATAAATGTGGTATACACCTCACATTATACCAAAAAACGTAATACTCAAACAAGTCACCATAACATTGCTCTTTCCACACTCCTGGTGTCGCTATCAACCAAAATTATTCGTGTGCCGCTTCACCGATATTAAAATATCTGGTATAGTACGAGTCTAAAACCCTTCAAATTAATTAGAACACGCTTTTGGAACTCCATGCATGCACAGTCAAGCCTTTAGCTACCTAAATTCTGAAAACCAAGTTCTTTTTCTAGGAAGAAAAGATATGGAAGACAGTACTGTTCGACTCCTGCTGGTAACATTTCCAGGCCAAGGGCATATAAATCCCAGCCTCCAATTCGCCAAGCGCCTTGTCAAAATGGGCGTCAGCGTCACTTTTGTCACCGCCTTTTCTGCGCTCAATCGCATGAGCAAATCAACTGCCGCTACTCCACAGGGCTTGACATTTTCCGGCTTCTCCGATGGCTACGACGACGGAGTTCAAATCAGCGATCGCTACGCGGATGAGATAAGGGCCCGCGGGTCAGAGGCCATAGCAAAACTCCTTAAATCAGAGGCTGAACGAGGCCAGCCATTTATCCATGTGGTCTACACCACACTTCTCCCCTTTGTAGGCCAAGTTGCACGTGCCCTTCACGTGCCGTCCACTTTCCTCTGGATTCAACCAGCCACCATCTTGGGTATTTACTATTATTACATCAATGGTTATGGAGATTCTATTGGAAAAAATATGAACGACCCCTCATGGTCTATTGAATTACCGGGACTGCCAGTTCTCACTGGCGGTGACCTTCCCTCTTTTTTGCTTGCTTCAAACACTTTTAATTTTGCTCTTCCGTTACTTGAAGAGCATTTTGAGATACTCGATACCGAAACAAATCCCAAAGTACTTGTAAACACCTTTGATGCTTTGGAGGCTGGGGCCCTGAAAGCAATCGAGAAGTTAAACTTGGTTGCCGTTGGACCGTTGATCCCATCGGCTTTCTTGGATGGAAAGGATCCATCTGACACTTCTTTCGGGGGAGATCTCTTTCAAGATTCAAAAGCCTATATTGAATGGTTGAACACAAAGGCAAGCGAATCTGTAGTTTACGTAGCGTTCGGAACCCTTTCTTCTATAGCGTCGCAACAAATGGAGGAGATTGCACATGGGTTGCTTGAATGCAGAAGGCCGTTTTTGTGGGTTGTAAGAGGATCAGAAGATGAAAAGCTGAGTTGTAAAGATCAATTGGAACAACAAGGGATGATGGTGCCATGGTGTTCTCAAGTGGAGGTTTTGTCACACTCATCGGTTGGGTGTTTTATAACTCATTGCGGGTGGAACTCTTCTTTGGAGAGCTTGGTTTCCGGGGTTCCAGTGGTGGCTTTTCCGCAATGGTCAGACCAAGCAACAAACGGAAAGCTTATTGAGGATGTTTGGAAGACAGGGGTTAGAGTGACAAGAAATGAGGAAGGAATTGTGGAGAGTGATGAGATTAAAAAGTGCATAGAAGTGGTGATGGGAGGAGATGAAATGAGAAACAATGCTAAGAAGTGGAAGGATTTGGGAAGAGAAGCTTGCAAGGAAGGTGGATCATCTGACAAAAATCTTAAAACTTTCGTTGAAGAGATCAGGGTTAGTTTAGTAAAATAAACAATGTTCTACGAAACTGGTCTATTTGAGCAATAAGGTATTTAGAAATGTATGGTTCTTTTTTTTCAGTAAGTTGGTGTTTTATGGCTAATGTCATTAGTAAAGTGGCATCTTGTTCTAATCCCAATTCTTTGCTTTGTTGATTTAGCGACAAAGGTTTTTATTTGTTAAGTACTTATTTTCCATTTTATGAGACAGACCATTCTCTTGCAATGCATCACTTTTCATTTAAAAAATAAGTACTCATTTGATAAATAACTATTTATTTTCCTTAGGGGAACGGGGGAGTAACACGCGTAAGAAAGTATTGTTTAAGAAGTCTTAGGAAATCAAAACGTGTGAGCAACAATTCTACATTTTCTACTTATGTTGTGTTGAAATTGCCCCTCTACAAGTGAGGACTAACTCCGAATCAGAATCTACTCTTTCAAAGCATTTAGAATGTAGTCTTTACTTGTCTGAACAGGCTGTTGTATCTTGCAGAGAGAGCTCTTGTGGTTAGTTCCATCGACTCATAGTAAATTGGTGTGGCAACGGAGGAGTAGGCAAATTGCCGAGACGTTGTATCTGTGTTCTGTTATCTTTTCTCTTGCTTTCGTTTTTTTATGTGTTTCTGTGATTCATAACATCCCAAGATCGCGAGAGTTTGCATGTGTGTTGGTGAGTTGAGCGTGTAGCTATTCTAAATCTCAACTGACACATGGGCGGCAGCTCTACCATTGCTTGAGGGGGTTCTCTGGATTAAAAAAATGCAATAAAAAATTATATTTTGTACATATAATTTAGTTGTTTTCTCTAATATTGCCTGACCTGGATCATTTGTATGAAACTAGAGTTAATGGAAAATCACTTACAATACTTCAGATACTTTGGAAAAAATCGTGCCCTCTTGTTTCGTTACTCCTCATAATTGCTCTAAATTATTTTTCCCTTTCGAGAGATAGTTCGACATTCGATTTGGTTCAAAAGACTTGTGGATTGTAGTGCTACGCTTCCACAAGCCGAGATCATTGGATCCTTGGATCGAGCTGGACACTGGTAAACTCATAGCACCATAACGAGTGTCAATTTCGTCTAAGCTAGACAACCACAAAGGAGACATTTCATCTAAGACGAAGCTAGGAGTTGACAGTCTGTAGACACTCCAATTTGGATCTTCTAAAATATCTTTAAACTTCCCCGATGATGATAGAAGGACAAAACAGCCTTCCAAGGGACAAGAACAATACTTCCTTTGAGTCTTATAAACCCAAACAAAACCTTTTCAAAAAAAAAAAAAAAAAAGGGAGTCTCGCACTTAGAACCCTGACCGTGGTGCTTGGGTCCTAGCTGGACCAAAGCGCTCAAGGTACAAACCCAAGCAGAACAAAGTGCTCAAGGTATAAACCCAAGAGCTCAAGTCCACTGAACGTGTCTGCAAAAGTAAAGATCTCTCAGCCCACTTTCTGCAGATTTCGGCCATGCAGGCATGACTCCCCCTCTCCCAAGTAGCTATGATGGGATTTTTTGAACACAATGGTGATTTCCACCACTCTTTGAACCAAAATCTCTCTATAAAAAACAAAAAGGCCAGGTTTTAGAGAGAAGCATCCAAAATATGCAATACTCCTCCAGAAAACACTCTTTCTTACTTCAAAAGTTAACCTCTAAACCAAAGAAGGCATTGTTCAAACTCAACAAAGGTAGAGAGCCGTTTCAGGCTACTGTTTTCTTTACCCTAAGGGGAGCCACTGGGCTCAGGTCCGTTCCTTATACTGACTCTGAGCTCAGCTGGTCGAAAGCAAAACAGAAGTTCAAAACTTCTGAGCTCAAGAGCGCCTAAGCGCTCAAGATCAGTTCTTGAACGCTCAAGTCCTCTGAAGAGCACCCAAGTTATTTTCCTTAGGCCTCCTGGTCATCAATACCAGAAAGGTCTGAATATGTTTCTACTCATTATTTAAAGCTCATTTACATATTGTTTCATCGAAAATACTTATGATCAGTCGTTATGTTGGGTGTTCTTGTCCATTTAGTCTAGATGCTGCTTTTGGTTGTGTAAATTTTAATCTGTGTTTATTTCATTACTATGGAATAAATCCTCAATACCTACACTTCAAGATATCTTTCATTGCTAATTAGAATAAGAAAAGTGACAAATATGAGATTTTTTCACCAATTCAATGCGATTGACGAGGAAACTATTTTTTCCCGTTTATCAATTTTTTATTTTAATAGATTTGATAATGGTATTGAACTATGTAGTTGATTATGTCTTACCATTGTGATATTACAAATACATATGAACATAATTAATAATGACTATTATATATATATATATATAATTAATAAGTCGTAAAAGAGGCGAGGAAATCAAATTTCCTCGCCAAATGTAAGCTTTTGGCGAGGAAATCTATTTCCTCGCAGATAATGTACTTTTAGCGACGAAATCCACTTTCCTCGCCATATTTCCTTGCTATAGCCCTTTCGTGTTGTAGTGGGGTGCTTTAAAACCTTTCACCTCTCATAACCTGGCTCCCTAACCTACGTTGTTTCGGGTTATGACGGACCGGTAAAAAGAAACAAAGCCTTTTCCAAATAAAAGCAACGGATGTCATTCAAGTTTGGTTCCTTGGGTTGCAACCCACTAAAACCCGGGTGGCACGAGTCCAAATTGAACGCGCCGTCTACCAGTATTTTCAGAAAAAGAAAATCGGACGGCGCCCTCTGCTGGGCGAGTAGCCCACACGTACAGTCACTACCATAATAAACGATAAGATCACATAACTATGATCGTATGTCATTAAACACGGTTCTAAAATCGTGGTCTTTCTAGGAGAGATCTTAAGTCCCTTATTTTAGATCACGGTTATAAATTGTGATCGAAAGTTCAAAATGATCACAGTTATTAACTGTGATCTTATGTCTTTAATCACGGTCCTAAAACCATGGTCTTTCCGGATGAGATCGTAAGTCCCCACTTAGATGATTGAAAGTTCAAATTGATGACGCCCTAAACACGTGATGGAAAATGGTAAAAATTGAGATGGAAAACCATTGCGCGTGATCTTGTCTTGGCATCTACTAAACCATATTGTGGCGTTGCGTCATCACGTCTTCTTTCATGTGGCATTGCTGAGTTTCGAACCCACGCATTTTTAGGCATCAGTATTGTATCACGCCGTTAGAGTGAGGTCATGTTAAGGCTTCAGTCTTGTATCTTGCTTCAAGAGCGATCGAGATCTTTTATCTACAATCACAATTTTCACATAATTGAGATAAAATATATTAAGCGCCATTTTTTATCTCAGTTTTTGACTTAAATTAAAATTAAAAATTTAGCCAATAATTCTTTTTCACATTTTTATTAAAACTGTGATCTTTGTGAACTTTTTTGGTGTTGATATAAAACTAAGGAAATAGCAAAAGAACAGAACAGAAAGTAAAGAGAATAATAACACAACATATGTTAAATATAGTTCTTCTGGAACTATCATAAACACAATTGATCAGCAGGATCAATCGGAAACTTCTGTTTCTTACTTTCATTGCAATTTATCTTCTGTCTTTATAGGAGCCAAAGATTACAAGTTACAAACGTATATTTAATACGCCTGTTACAACTGCGTTTTCTGTAAACTTAATTCGCTAAAACTTATAGCTCTCATCATTACTTAAATTTTGTCAACCATTAATTTCACAACAGGTGTGACCTTTATCTACTATTGTAGTTAGTGAGTAGTGACTATTGACGAGGCCCGACAATGACACCCGAGGCCCAACCAGACAAAAACAAAATGGCAAGAAGCCAACCCGGATCAGCCAAAGAACAAAGATATATAGGAGCAAAGACAGAGACCAATACCGATACACTAGAACACCCCTACCCCAGAAAACAAAACCTCAACAACCTGGCCAAAAGGTAGAACGTGTCAAGTCTTTGTACGAATCATTCAGTTGATTAGATGTGTTATTTGTCTTCAAGTGCATGTGTAATAAATCTTTATACAGTTGTATTAGTTGAGCACGGTAGATTGTACTCGTCGCATTCATCAATGAATTTCTAACTGATTTTTCCAAAAAATAAATAAAACGGTAGAATGTTAGTGGAGGTTAGAAAGTTAGAGATTACAACAGGAGCCAAGCATCATGAACTTTTTCACGAGAACTCAAACTCACGACCTCTCGGTATAAACTTTTTCATGATGACTCAAACGCACAACCTCTCGGTAAAAAAAAAGGAGTGGCAAATCAAGCATGCATGCTATGCGTGCTATTCTATAATACTCCCTCCATCCCAATTTGCTTGCCTCTTTTGGGGAAGCGTGTTTTTATAGGTAGAATAATGAAAAATATAATTGGTATTTACTTTCTCAATTTGCACTGTTTTATGTTTTGACATGACACTTAATATAAAAAATAAAGGGTGAAAAAATAATATTACAAAAAATTTTAAGTTAGACTTTTCCAAATGAACATCCATTTTGGGACAAACATAAAAATAAATAAATAAATGATCGGCAATTTGGGACGAGTAGTATATACTCCATTAGAGTTACTGAGAGTACTAAAATAATGCAGGAAAGACGTGTCATGAAGGAACTCTTACAAGACAAGTATCTAATCATTTACAGCGACAGTTCACAATTTGCATCAGGACAAAAAATACAGCTCATTACATTCATCAGCATAAAATTTATCCACCTAATTTTTCCGTTTGGCCATTAAATTTTGGAGAGTGATTTTGTCACTCTGTTTTTGTTAATGTCACTTCTCTTTGTGTGTATGTAAAATGATTTGTTTTGTGAGAGAAGGGGAGTGACATTAACAAAAAAAAAAATGGCAAAATCAATTCCCTCAATTCTTTTCCTTACGTAAAACTTATTAAAATATCGGAAAGGCTATGGGTTCATATATACATTCATGTACATACACTACGTACATACGCACTTTAGACCCGTCTCGAGTCCTACAAAAATGATCCGAGCCGCTCATTTCGTTGAAAATAATTTGTTTACGGTCACTATGAAAAATCAACTCAACCCGAAATTTGGTAAAGACGTTTACGAAACATCCAACTTTGTTTTAGAATCCAGGCCTAGATTCTGTAGCAAAAGTGGATGTTTCGTAAACGCCTTTACCGATATCGGATTGAGTTATTTTTTTACAGGTATCATAATCAACCTATTTTGAACAAAATGAGCGGCCCAGATCTTTTTTTTGTAAGACATCAAGACGAGTCTAAAGTGCGTAATGCTGGCTCACACAATGCACAGTACAACCTCTCTTTTCTTACAACTAACCTCGAATTAGACCTCTTATACAGAGATAACAGAGGAGAATCTAGTCATTAGTATTCTTAACAGTAATGTTCCAATTTAAATTTTATGTTTCAACAAGCACTTTTAATTTGCAAGTGACATGGTTGATTAAAATATATATCATCGTGTCGTGATACATTTTTTTGAACATTTTTATTCAATGGTAAAATCGTCTTTCGTCAATTGATTTGTTACACCGTTCAAAAAAAAATTGATTTGTAACGCTGCACCATTAATCAAATTCCGGCAAAACTACCTACTCTAGTCATATGAGAGCTATTTTTGTGAATTAATGAGCACATCACAACCCTTGCAAAAGCCTTCAGATGATGTTATGTGCATTGGAATGCATATGCCATTTGAATGAATAGTTTGAAAACTCTTGTTAATGAACGGTGGGATAGGTTCCTAGCATTAGTTTACGTGCGCGTAAACTGGTCCGAACACCTGAGTTATGAAAAAACCAAAGTTTAGAATAAAACCACCAATACGCTTCAACCACTATTGTTTTCGACCAATCAGAATACGTGCGCGTAAACTGACCCGAGCACCTGAGTTATAAAAACCAAAGTTTAGAATAAAACCACCAATACGCTTCAACCATTATTGTTTTCGACCAACCAAAAAATGTAGATATTATATATAAGAAAACAGTACCTAAGAGCTTCAACCACTATTGTTAAAGGCATAGTCAGTACATAACAGCTCCAAATTAATATATTTTAATCTAACCAAGTACTTAGGCAAAGTTGTAGCTTTGAATAGGTATCATGTTATATGTTCTCAAATGTAATTAATTGATTGCGACTAATATATAGTTTTTTTCTATCCACGTGGGAGGAATAATGGACCTATCCACACCATTATCTTTACTGATTAATAAGCCCTTAAAACTTGATGAACAGACGAAAAAGTAACTTTGACAGTCAATCATAAACTGATTTAGTAAAAGTTGTAGATTAGTCCAAAAAAAAAAAAAAGAGATCGGATCCTCTCCGGTCAGTTTTGGACCGGCGGAAACAGTACAAATCTCGACAATACATTCGGATAATCAATAGTTTAGATCGATTTGCTTATAGACTCTTACTGATAAGAATCAAACAAATTCAAACCAATAATTAAAGCAAAGAGACAGTCTAGATTCGGACTACTGCTTTGATCCAAAACTTGGACCGGAGAGGACCCAATTTCAAAAAAAAAAACAAAAAAACCTTATTAACTCCTACACTTGCAAATAATAAGAAAAACAAACATCTCAATAACGTCACCACTTATGTCATGGCCCCTGGCCCTATCCTTCCACACATGCCTATAAATTTCTAAAACCCTCATTGCATTACAAGCTCAATCAAGCTATCTAAACTTCCAAAATATATTTCTTTTGCTTAATTTGGAATCTAGCCACCACCCTCCATCCCTCAGCCCCCAAGCAAAGAACACAAATGGACTCCTGTGTTCGACTCCTGCTGGTAACATTTCCAGGGCAAGGGCATATCAATCCCGGCCTCCAATTCGCCAAAAACCTCATCAAAATGGGCATCGAGGTCACTTACGCAACGGCCTTTTCAGCCCTCAATCGCATGACCGAAAGCACGACTACTCCACCAGGCTTGACCTTTTTCGGCTTCTCTGATGGCCACGACGGCGGGTGGGACATGGACAACGTGGACCACCAGATGGAAGAGCTAAAGAGGCGCGGGTCGGAGGCTGTAGCAAAACTCATCACATCCCAGGCTGAAACAGGCAAGCCTTTCATGCATGTGGTTTATACCACACTTATCCCTTGGGCAGGCCAAGTTGCACACGATCTTCACGTGCCGTCCACTTTCCTTTGGATTCAACCAGCCACCATCTTGGATATTTACTACTATTACTTGAATGGTTATGGGGATTCCATTGGGAAGAACATGAATGACCCCTCATGGTCAGTTGAATTACCGGGACTGCCACCGGTAACCGGCAATGATCTTCCCTCTTTTCTGCTTGCTTCAAACACCTATAATTTTGCGCTTCCATTACTTAAACAGCATTTTGATATGCTTAATGCCCAGAACAATCCCAAAGTACTTGTGAACTCCTTTGATGCTTTGGAGTCTGGAGCCCTAAGAGCAATCGAGAAGCTAAACTTGGTTGCTATTGGGCCGTTAATCCCGTCGGCTTTCTTGGGTGGAAAGGATCCGTCAGACAATTCTTTCAGAGGAGATCTCTTTCAAGATTCAAAAGCCTATATAAAATGGTTGGATTCAAAGCCTAGTGAATCTGTTATTTACGCAGCCTTTGGAAGCTATTCGCCAATAGGGAAGCAACAGATGGAGGAAATTGCACATGGGCTGCTTGCTTGTGGAAGGCCCTTTTTGTGGGTGGTAAGAGCCACTGAAGAAGAGAAGTTGAGTTGTAAAGAGAAATTGGAACAGCAAGGGATGATAGTGCCGTGGTGTTCTCAAGTGGAGGTTTTGTCACACCCGTCAGTTGGGTGTTTCCTGTCTCATTGCGGATGGAATTCTTCTTTGGAGAGCTTGGTTTCCGGGGTTCCAATTGTGGCTTTACCACAATGGGCGGACCAAGTTACGAACGCAAAGCTTATCGAAGATGTTTGGAAGACTGGAGTAAGAGTGAAACTGAATCTAGATCAAATAATCGAGAGTGATGAGATTAAGAGGTGCATAGAATGGGTGATGGGAGGGGATGAAATGAGGACGAACGCTAAGAAGTTGAAGGATTTGGCAAGGGAAGCCGGTAAAGAAGGTGCATCATCGGATAAGAATCTCAAGACTTTTGTTGATGAGGTCAAGGCTAGAAAAGTAGAATGAACTGTATGTACCAAAAAAACAAAAAGTAGAATGAACTGTTCTACAAAACTGGTGTATTTGATTGATAGGGTTTGGTGAAAAAATGATGCGTGCTTTTCGATTGGTTAGTTTTGATTTTCACTATCGTCGTCACTGTCCTTAGCTAAGTGACATCTTGTCATAACCCATCTTTGTTGTTTTCTTGAGAGGTTTTATGATGTCAATTTGTGCGAGAAATAATTAAGTGAAACATTCTTTCGCACTAGTTCCTATTTTAACTGTTCTTACCAAACATACATGTGCAAAGATGTTACATTTCGAATAAGATTTCAGCATGCTCACATGTGGTATTCAACCAATAATGAATTCGTATAGATAGGAGTACCGTGACCCATGACTTATCCATGCGCCACGTTAAGGTCATGTTAATTAAACGCAATCGAAAGAGTTGCCTCGTTAGATATTGCAACTTCGAAAAATCACACTTCATTGCAGTATTCTATTTTCAAACAAGATGAAAGACTGGAAATTGGAATGCACAAAGAAGCATAAGCTTTCAGGAAACGTTTTCCAGATGCAGACAGTATCGGACAGAGAGGGTGAGGGCAGGGATACGGCACACCCAACCTTTCGAGTAATCTCGTATATTTCTTATGCATATCTTGACCCAAAAAAAATGTGCTCTGGCCCTTTTGAAATTCTTAATAAATTTTACTTTAACCCCTTCAAAACTGATCTTTTCTAGGCTAATTTATTCAAACTTTAAATAATGGCATTCGGCCTCCCACTTCAACAAATTCATGTTTCCGCCACTGAGCAGAACCATCTCCGGCAATAATTTCTTTGTCCTGACCAGCTAAAGCCAAATTTCTATTTCATGCCAATACTCTGCCTTGAAGAGAGCATAAGTATGAAGAATAAGTAGAAGAACAAGGGGAGTAGAAGAACGAGGCATGGCATACGCGCTACTCAAGCCCAGATCCTGTCATTACGTTCACGAGAGAATCAAACCTAAGAAACATTCTTTTTTCAAGCCAAAATGGCCTGATTGTGGTTTGTTGGTCAGACAGAAATCGAGGGGGAAATGGGTGACGTCACTTGAGAGCTCCTCTCTCTAGGCGATTTGGGAGCCGGCGAGAAAACGAAGAAAGACCAGTCCGGCGATTTGGGTTCTCTCCAACGAGGAAGCGAAGGAAGATTGGGTTTCCTCCTTCAAACAACTCCCAGGTTCGATTCATTGCTGTAGCCTGTAGTAGCATCCGATTCCGATTTCGATTTCGATTTCGGCTTCAACGGGCAGGCTGTCGGCAACGAGCGACGGCTCCAAGTCACTCAAGGGGCCTCACCTAGGCTTCTCCGTTCTTCTTGACTAAACAGTAAGTGCCCTCCTCTGCTCTTGTTAGGGTTTGAAAGTTGGGTCTTTGCAAATCATGGGTAGACAAAAAACGGCTACGAAATTAACTCTACGGGACTTTCACGATCAAATTGATAATGGGTATGATTTTTCTGATGTCGAAATTGTCTCTGTTAATGAGGAAGATGATGATTGTTCAGTGGTAGCCACTGATAAAAAAGTCCAGGATGCGACTTTTGCATCCATGGTTGCCATTGATGAGTGGCCGAAACTCGCCACAGTCGACCACAGTCCGGGATTGATATCCCCGACCAAGGTAACTGAGTATGGTGGAGGAGTGATAATGTCACCTCCTCAGAGTCGGACTGCTAGAAATTCGAGTGTGGTTGCTCAGACTCATCTTGTTCAAGGGGACACATCGGGAGATCGAGCTAATGCTTGGACTAACCGGAAGGTTTTAGTAAACAACAGAAAGCTAAGTAAACACCTTACGAAGGTTCCAATTGTGTATGAAAATGGTCAAGTTATGATTCCGACTAAAATTTCTGAAAATGGAGCTTTGAAATGGAAAAATGCAATTGTGGGTTGCTTTGTTGACAAACGTTTATCCTACTTTCAAGTTAGATCATGGGCTCAACGGGTTTGGAAAATCGACGCTGAGGATGTCGTCACTCTAGACAATGGTTTTTTCGTGTTCAACTTTAGGGATGCAGCAGCTTTGGACTACGTTCTTGGGAACGGTCCATATTTCTGTGGGGGCAAACATATTGTGATTAAACAATGGCATCCGGGTATGCATCTTACTAAGGGCGCCTTCTCTAGTGTTCCGGTATGGGTTAAACTCTACAATGTTCCCCTTGAATCATGGACCGAAGATGGTTTGAGTTATATTGCTAGTTATATTGGTAACCCCCTATACCTTGATGAGTTCACACAAGATCATAGCCGGTTGACGTTTGCTCGTGTTTGTATTGAAGTAGAAGCGGCAAAGGAGATTCCCAAGTCCTTTGTTGTAAATTTGGGTTACGGTGAGCCATATGAAATCAAAGTGGAGGTTCCTTGGAAACCTCAAGCTTGCCACATTTGCAAAACTTTCGGTCATACCACCAGTGCTTGCGTAGTCAAGCCCCAAGCTCCTCCTTCACAAGTGTGGAAAGCCAAAGAGACAATAGGACAGAATGTCCCGGTTGTTCAAGAGCGAGCTGCTAAGGCAAGAGTAGATGGAGATAATGATGAATGGGTTGAGGTGAAGAGGAAGGAAGCCAAAAGAACTCCTTTGGCCGTCTCTCCTTCTTTATGTGTTTCTCCTATTGCAAACGAAGTTGGCGTTCTCGAGAGATGTGAGGATTTTGGTGCATCCGCCGTTGTGAAAGTAACTAATAAAGTTGATGCAGGGAGTGTGCTTCCTCCGGTTGTGCTTCTTCCTGTATCTTGTGTCTCTACTCCGGTTGTCAATGGCCGGGGTAGCAATCAACAAGAGCTTCCTCCCGTGGCTCTCCGTCGATCAACACGTTTTCGAGAGCCTCCAAGGATCCCTTTGGAAGGCGATTTCATTGGACCTCATCAGAGCTTGAACCATTTGGTGGGTGATTCCACATCACCTACACCTGCTAGAGGTGAAAATAGAAAGAAGCTTAAAGAGAAAATAAAGATGTTGAAGGCTTCGAGAGACAAAATGTGTTAAGGCTTGCATGCCATTTGTGGTGCTTTCTTGAAGTGTGTTTTGAGCGTTTTTGAAAATCTGCTATGTTTTATTTAGGATTTAGATTTTCTCCTTTTTCTTTTTACTTTTCCTCCTGGAGTATGCCCCTTGTAGGCTGTATATTCGGTTAGCCTTTTTTCTATTTCAAGCTAAGTTATCCACAAAAAAAAAATGGCCTGATTAAAAGCTGTGATTTTAACGAGAGCTAGAAACTTAGAAAGCGCATGCACCCAAATGAGTAACATCAACAAACACTAAAAGAAATTTCAGCTACTTAGCGTGTGGAAGCTATGGTTTTAAAACGAAGCGACAAATTAATGCAGGAGATTGAACACGGGCTGCTGGAATGCAGAAGACAAATTTTGTGGGTGGTAAGAGCAACAGAAGATGGGAAGTTAAGTTGCAAAGAAAAACTGAATCGACAAGGGATGATAGTGCTGTGGTGTTCTAGAGTGGAGGTCTTGTCACACCAGTCGGTTGGGTGTTTCGTGACTCATTGCGGGTGGGAAGTTCTCTGTCTTTTGGAAAAGCTACTCTAGCTAGTGACATGACAACTATTTCTTGACTTAGCACTTACGCCGCAATCATTTGGTCTTTTCTAATTCCACCGAGAGACGAATTACGAAATCCTTCAAAAGAGCTTCGATACAAAATGATGATGTAGAAAGAAAATTATTTGCTAAATCAGATTCGGCCTTTTTGTTAGTCGTCTGTGCATTTTGTGTAATTCTGGGTGGAATCAAACCATTTTTTTATTTTTTTCTCTTGTGGGATATGGAGTAGGGAACTTAACTTACTTGAAATGATTAGAGCTCCTTCTTCTTAGTCTATAGATTTAGACTGCGTTGTCAGTCATACCGGAGGGAGGGGGGATTTCCGCTACTCTGTTCAGACTGGTTTTGGCAGCAATTGTTTATCTCCATTGGTTAGAGAGGAATGCAAGGTTGTTCCAAACAAGGCAAAGTTCTCTCGAGACAGTTTTTCAAGGTATTGTTGACGATATAAAGGGGAAAGCTTTGTCATGGAGGAATGTGAACCATCGCATTGGGAGTAGGGACGGTCCAAACGCCGGCTTCATCGGCAAAGACAAGACGCACCGGTGGTGGCTGAAGATCCTAGCAATCTCTTGCAATTGTTCAACTTTGCTGTCATTGGCATATTCCTCTCCAAACTTTGTTGTTTTGGATTTGAGTATTTTTTGCTCTTGTTGTTTGTTTGACCTTTGTGGCTTGGTTTCTTTGGTATAAAAAGAAATAAATAAAGCATAGGACGGAAGATGTAAACATTTACACAAACTTTCTCACACAAGTCAAGTGAGATTTTCGCATATACGATTATGGATATACATAGATACAACTATATATATTTGTAATTGTAGAATCATTGATTTGTTTGCCTTTCGGCCAAGACGGTAGAATGTTAGTGGAGGTTAAAAACTTAGATGGTACAACAGGAGCTGAACTTCGTGAAAAAGACTCGAACTCACGATCTCTCTATCTCAACAACAACAACAACAACAAAAAAAGAGTGATAAATCAAGCATGATAGTGTACTCAAATCATGAAAGGGACGGTCATGAAGGCCCTTTCACAATACTTACAAGTAACAAGTCATTTTCTAGCGACAGCTCATAGTATGCATCAGGACAAAAAATACGCCTCATCTCGTGAGCTTTCATGCTCTGTCAGGCCACAACTATCTACATTTCCAAACTAGTTCTTTTGCTTTTGGATCTAGCCACCATCCTCCCTCCCTCAGCCCCCCAAACCAATGGATCCCTGTGTTCGACTCCTGCTGGTAACGTTTCCAGGGCAGCCACAAATCAATCCCGGCCTCCAGCTTGCCAAGCGGCTCCTCAAAATGGGCGTCGACGTCACTTACGCAACAGCCTTTTCCGCCATCAATCGCATGACCGGAAGCACGACGAGAACTCCACCAGGCTTGACCTTTTTCGGCTTCTCTGATGGCCACGATGGCGGGTGGGGAATGGACAACCTCGACCACCAAATGGAAGAGCTAAAGCGACGCGGATCAGAGGCTGTAGCAAAACTCATCACATCACAGGCCGAAAGAGGCCAGGCTTTCATGCATGTGGTTTATACCCCATTTGTCCCTTGGGCAGGCCAGGTTGCACATGATCTTCACGTGCCGTCCACTTTCATGTGGATTCAACCAGCCACCATCTTGGATATTTACTATTATTACTTGAATGGTTATGGGGATTCCATTAGGAACAACATGAATGACCCCTCATGGTCAGTTGAATTACCGGGACTACCACCAGTAACCGGCAGTGACCTTCCCTCTTATTTGCTTGCTTCAAACACCTATAATTTTGCACTTCAATTTCTAAAAGAGCATTTTGATGTGCTTGATGCCCAAAACAATCCAAAAGTACTTGTAAACTCCTTCGATGCTTTGGAGTATGGAGCCCTGAGAGCAATCAAGAAGCTAAACTTGGTTGCTATTGGACCGTTAATCCCGTCGGCTTTCTTGGATGGAAAGGATCCATCTGACAATTCTTTCGGAGGAGATCTCTTTGAAGATTCAAAAGCCTATATCAAATGGTTGGATTCAAAGCCTAGTGACTCTGTTATTTATGCAGCCTTTGGAAGCTATTCTCCAATAGCGAAGCAACAGATAGAGGAGATTTCACACGGGCTGCTTGCCTGTGGAAGGCCCTTTTTGTGGGTGGTAAGAGCCACTGAAGAAGAGAAACTGAGTTGTAAAGAGAAATTGGAACAACAAGGAATGATAGTGCCGTGGTGTTCTCAGGTGGAGGTTTTGTCACACCCATCGGTTGGGTGTTTCCTGTCTCATTGCGGGTGGAATTCTTCTTTGGAGAGCTTGGTTTCTGGGGTTCCGGTTGTGGCCTTTCCGCAGTGGGCTGACCAAGTTACGAACGCAAAGCTTATTCAAGATGTTTGGAAGATTGGAACAAGAGTGAAACCGAATCTAGATCACTTAGTTGAGAGTGATGAGATTAAAAGGTGCATAGAAATAGTGATGGGCGGGGATGAAATGAGGACGAATGCTAAGAAGTGGAAGGATTTGGCAAGGGAAGCTGGTAAAGATGGTGGATCATCCGAAAAGAATCTCAGGACTTTTGTTGCTGAGGTCAGGGCTAGTAAAGTAACTGTTCTACAAAACTGATGTATTAGACTGATAGGGGTTTGTGAAAGGATGATGCTTCCTTTTTGATTGGTTGGTTTTGATTTTCTCTCTCTCTCGTCGCCACTGTCCTTGGTCAAGTGACATCTTGTTTTCTTGAGAGGTTGTATGGGAAATAAATGAGATATTCTTTCACACTAGTTCCTATTTTAACTGTTCATCTTAGCAAACATACATGTGCAAAACTTGTACATTTCAAATAAGATTTCAGCATGCTCATGTGGTATTCAACCAACAAAGAATTAGTACAGATAGGAGTACCGTGACACACTACTTATCCATGCGCCCTCGTTAGATATTGCAACTTAAAAATCACACTTCATTGATGTATTCTAGTCACTATTTTCAAACAAGATGAAACACTGCAATTCAAAAAGAATCATTAGCTTTCAGGAACTCTTTCCAGAGGCAGAGCTATTAGGTTGAGGGCTGGGATACGGCACCCCCAACCTTTCAAGTAATCTCGTATATTTCTTATGTACTGGAATATTGCTATAGCTGTAGCTTCACAAATTGATTGGAACTCCTTAGATGGCTCATAGTCCTGGGATTCACTTCTAGGAGAAAAGGAGTGTTGGTGATCATATAGACAGATATTTATGTCACTGCAAGTATATCCTAAGGTAATTTCAAGGCTTAGGATACAACATCATTAACTGATCGATCTTGGTTGCTTTGCTAAGGTACTTTAAAGGCTTACTAAATTTTTGCCCTTCTGATGGAAGATATTTTACTTGAAAATATGTAACTAAACTTTTGTGCAACCAAAAAACGGCAGATAGCTAGAACATTTACCCGAAAATATTTTACTTTGAAATAAATGGAGCCTAATTCTCTCCAAATAGAATACCTCGGCAAATTATTTGTGGTTTTTTTTTTTGTTAATGGTATGTTTTCTAAATTTCTATCATTATTGTTTTATGTCCATCAGATTCTGTACGTGCCCGTTCATCACAAAAGCGTTTGGAATGTGACCATGATTCAATTGTGCTATATTAGTTCCCTTCTTTTTTCCAAGTTGGATATCCACTCTGTATGTTCCCGGTTTCAAACATCCACTTTGTACATTCCATGAACTTTTCCTACGAATATGGTGGAATAAATGGAAGGGCAACAGGAGCAATTCATCAAACACCTTATGTGCAACGAGTTTTTTGTCGAACTCCTGAGAATGATATTTAACATATTAGCAAGAAAAACTTCAATGTAGATTCACCATGAGAGACAGGGAGAGCAATACACATTTTTTCGGAAACCTACCAGTGGATCCTACCGAAGTGAACTTTTAATTTGGAAACCAATAGGCTGGATCAATTTCTTCCCTAGAATTCAGCCTTGAAATGAGAATGGAGGAGAATCGAGAGGCTAATTCAAGGGAACTCTTGACTGTCGGAGAGTTGAGAGGAAGAAGGACATTCGAGAGGCTCTTCAAATGTCTGTGAGAGTTGTGAGAGATGCAACAGTTGACATATGCATGAAGAGAACACGGTTCATAGAGGAATGAGGTTTTTGAGAGATGGAACAGTTGGAATGTGACGTTACCATTGGTGTTAAGAATAAAGGTTACCGATTCACCTTACAATTTAAGAGGCACCCATTGGTGTTTAGTTTGTAACCATAAACTATTTTGTATTTTTTGTATTGCCAAATTGAGTAGCATGACAAACTACAAGGGTTTTTGCTATAATAAGGATATAAATATTTTTCTGTAAAGTCTAGAGAATATTCTGCCTAGGATTTACGAAAAACATCTCCCAAGGTTGACCGGCATTGAAAGTGCCTAAAACCCTAGGATACCCTATGAAAGTGCCTAAATCGCTAAAATTAATCCTATAATAGGAAAGTGTACCCTAAAATCCTATGAAAGTGCCTAAAACCCCCTAGGGAACCCTATGAAATTGCCTAAAATCCTAGGGTACCCAATGAAAATGCAACAAGATCGAAAAACATGAAAAAAAGATATTTTGTATTAGTCAAACAAGGCCCTTGTCTAATTTAAGACAATTTAAATGAAAAAAGATATTTTTTGTGTTCGCTAAACAAAGCCCTTATCTCATTAAATGCAATTTTGTTTTTTCACAGACTCTAGACTCTAAAATATTTTTATTAATAAACTCTATACATCACAGAAACTTAGGATGGACTAAAGCTCCTATGAGGTTATTTCATTTGGACTTTAGACTAATATGCTGTTTTTTTATTTACGAGGCAGCCATTGGTGTTTAGTTTTTAATCGTTTTGTATGTTTATTTATTTAAGAGGCATCCATTGGGGTTCGGTTTGTAACCGTTTTGTGTCGGTTGGGAAGAAGCGTAGGATAAGGCATGTATTAATTGCAAATGCTTGGGGCATTAGTGGGGAAAAAAAGAAGTAGAAAACACATTCGTACATTAAGAATAGTATAGATATCTTGACCCAACAAAAAAAAAAAAAGTGTTCTGGCCCTTTTGAAAATTTTAATAATTTTACTTTAACCCCTTCAAAACTGATCTTTTCTAGGCTAATTTATTCGAACTCAAATAATTGCATTCGGCCTCCCTCTTCGTCAAATTCATGTTTCCGCCACCGAACGCAACACCATCTCCCGGCAATAATTTCTTTGTCCTGACCAGCTAAAGCCAAAGTTCTATTTGATGCCAATACTCTACCTTGAAGAGAATAAGTATTGTAGAAGAACTAGGCATGGCATACACAATACTCACAACCCCAGACCCTGTCATTGCGTTCACGAGAGAATCAAACCTTTGGATAACGTTCAGTATGTACCGGGCGTGAAATTTAATCTCATCTCTCTGGGTGCCTTAGAGTCCACAGGTTCGGCGATCACTTTGAAGGGTGAAGCTCTAAAGGTTTTTTTATCGCAATCTGGTTATGATGGAAGGTGTTCGGCACAACAACATTTACTTTCTGGAGCAAAAAAAAGTAAACTAAGCCTTAATTTTTTTAACCAAAATAAATACTTGCCGGCAGAAAAAAGTCTTTCACTATATATAACATGTTGTGAAGAAATATTTTCTGAACATTTCTGTCACCGTTGATTTGAAATTCAGGAACTGCCTTGAACAAGCAGTTTCACGCACATCTCTATTAGAATCTGTAATTGCATATATGTGTCTGTAGCTGGCATTCGTATCTAGCATCACTACGCCAAATATTACTATTGCCGGCGGTAGTATAAGCGGCATTAAAATAACTGCCGCTTTTAGGTATTTTTACCGGCATTATTAAGACTGCCGGAAATAATACACCAAAAATGGCGGTCTTCCACATACAGCCGTTTTTAGTCCCTAATTTTTCGGCGGCATCTGGAACGCGCTAAAAAAGGCTCGAGGGCGGGAAATAATTTTTCCCCTTAAGTGAAACGATGCCGTTTCATTGTTTTTTGCCTTTTCTTTTTTGTTTAATCTTTTTTCTTGCTCTGTACTTTTCCCAGATCCCTAGTTCACTACTTCCCCTCTTTTCCAAACCCAGCGGTGGAGAGAGAGGGAGAGACCCAGTGGTGGAGAAATCAATCTTCCCCAAATTGAGCGTCCTCGAGGTATCCTCGAAATCTCGTTGCTGTCGATTGCTTGCTTTATCCTCGCATATACACGTGCACACACACCCATACACACACGATATATGCACAGTGCGTAATAAGATCTCCTGTAGAGGGTGTCGGGGAACGGTCTCCGATGGGCTTTCCTTTGGGCTCCCAACGGACCTACCAATTGGGGCTTGGGGTCGGAGTTCATGCCGATGATGATGACGAGCGGGATGAAGTCGTAGTGGGTGAGCTTTGGCTTTCTTCATGATCCAGTTCGTCCATTCCTTGACGGACTTGGCCAGCGATCGGTCCTCCGACGGCCTCGAGGAGCCCTTCGCCGCCTTGCCTTTCGCCTTCAGTATAATCACCTTAGACGCCATAGAATTGATTCGAGTAAGCTCGAGCTCCCTGCAATGTAACCCAACCCTTTTTTTTTTGTAGAAAAACGAGGGTTTGGTGGTGGTGGAGATTAATAGGAGAACTTTCAGGATCTAAGGCCTCGTTTGGTTTTTCTTAAATTGTTTAGGCCTAGTTTCCCAAAAAAAATTAAAAAAGCTTGGTTTTTTTTTTTTTTTTTTGTCATCGTTCAGCTTTTTTCCCACATGCGTTAAAAATTTCAATCTTTAGCCCTATCTCTCTCTGCCAGCTTGTGTGGGTGTGTGTTGACCTTTTTGAAAATGCAGGTTGATGATCTCAAGCATTGCCCTTTTGCTCAGGGGATTAAGCTTTATTAAGGTATTGTCTCATCTATATAACTTTCTGGAGGATTATATTTTAATGTGCTTGCTTAATATAAGAGAAGCAAGGATAAGATTCAAATCAACACTAATTACTGTAGCCGCAAGGTTTTTTGTGCTTTGTTTGTTGTGGGTTTTAATTTGTATAGACTTTGGTCAATATATAATTTTTTTTGTTTCTCTACTCTATAATGTTTCTTGTTTTGATTTGTATTAAACACTTCAGGTGGTTGTACGTATAGTTCTAATGGATAAGTCTTGGATTCACATGAAGAATAGGCTAGACAACCCACATGGGGCAGAAAGTTTCATTGAGTTTGCTTATGCAAATAAGCTTACAGAGGCAATTAATATATATTGCCCGTGCAAGTACTGTGTTGACTTCAAGTTAGAGAGACAAGCGCGCCCAATTACTGGGGAGGTCATTTTCTATGGAAAGTTGACAGCTATCAATGGGGTGACCGGGATCAATTGCATGCAGAGGTGCGAAAAGAAGTTCTAGCTGAGGTAGATGACAGGCTTTCTCGCCCAGAGCGTAAGCATGCTAGGTTTGAGGCTCATGCGAAAGATCTTGGATACCCATTGCATCCGTCTCTAGAAGGGGATTCACCAATAGCGCATTCACATAATGAAAGGTTACTCTAGGTTATTGCTTCAAATAACGTATATTGACATTATACTCTTAACTTGAAAGACATTACTTTGGAGCTATTTTACTTGACATCCACATATAGGACACCATACATGATTTTGGCTCCTATATAGGACAACATACATGATTTTGGCTGCTAAAAGAAGGCTCTATTGGCTGATGAACTTAATTGAGATTGGAACTCTTAGATATATATGATGATTAACATGTTGTCTACATTCCCTGACTTCATTTTTCCCTTAGCATGTCATATAATTAATTTCTATATCTGAACCTTGTGTACGTATCACATGTTCAATTCCTTCTTTATGATTCTATTGCATGTGTTTATGTTCCATCAGAATGGTTCTGGGCAGTCATGCAATGAGGAACATGTTCCTGATGCCAACAGTCCTCAACAACAAAATGGCAATGACATGAGTCGACCCCTCAGGGGTTGGACTGATGAGGAAGTGAGAGAATGTTTATCGTGGCTATTTTTTTTGTTGTGAAGTGGTATAAGTAGCAAATTAATTTGGATGCCTTGGATCTATTTTCCAATAGATTCTTATCTTGAATAAGTTTGGAGAAAATAGTTTTAGTAAACTTGTGCTTGTTCTTTGGATGGATTCCTTATGTGTGAGCTAGTGAATATTGAGAACATTAGAGAACTAAACATTTTCAGTTCTTTTGAGCTTGAATAAGTAAAACTTTTAGATTAGTGCCATACTCCGAGTTTGCCTGAATAACTAGACATTTCCAACTCCAAATTAATAGAAAACCGCTTACATGACATCATTGTATTGTAGTATAGAGAATTGTTTGTAGTAAGTAGTGTTTTTGAAAATTTAGTTAGGAGTACAAAAATATCAATGGAAAAGGACAATATTTTTTGTCACTCGCTGATGCTACTTAAATAGATAGGTCGAATTCATGGATTTCAATGTGGCACCCAACTTCCCACTGCCCCCATCCTCTCTATAGCACCATACCTCTGGTAACATCATAGTTCTCTCTCTCTCTCTCTCTCTCTCTCTCTCTCTCCCCGATTCAACAACACATACTACTAACATGGATGGAGTAGTAGGGAAGAGTGGAGGCGTTGGAGAGGAGTCGAGTAGCGGGATGAAGAGTGGTGTTATAAGAGCAATAAGGAGTTTGGATTTGGTAAAGAAGCTGGTGGTGGTGTCCCATTATTCATAGATTTCTTGTCCGTTGGATGCGGCTCATCTTGATCATGAAATCGATGGTCTTGATGATCTGATCAACATATCCACCAACAAGTTTAACCATTCATGCCTTTAATTTGTAATTAATACTAGCTTTGGTACTGTAAGAGTCCAAGACCCTATGAGATATCACTAGGATGCTGCAATGTTGTTAGTTTTGCATTCACGAAGATCAGGAGAGAATTTTATATATGTAGGTATAGATAACCAAATGGTGGAAAAGAAGAACAATATAGATACCTGTTAGAAATTGTGAAAACTTAATGTTTCAACAACAATTAAGTAGCTTCTGTTCGAAATTGTGAAAGCTTAATGTTTTGCTTGCTTGTTGCTTAGTACCTGTTGATGATCGATTCTGGGAGTTATCCTCTGCCTCCAAATTTAAGGCAGGATTAACATGTTGTCTACATTCTCTGACTTCATACTTTTTCCTTGCCATTGTTGCATCTACAGGTTTGAGATGTAGTGGAGCTAAGTGGAAAAATGTTTGAGCTTCACAGTTGAGACCCTTGGGAATTATTCGCGAAGCACATTGGGACTTGCACATGTTTTGGCAACTTAATTAAGTTGTAGATGAGCTACATGGAAAATGTTGGAGCTTCACAGTTTGACATCTTTATTTTGGGAGTTTGTTTTGGAGATGTACAAATAGTGGGGGCTTGTATAACTTAAGTTGCGAATGTTTGAACTTGGTTGATGCATGTGAAAACCCAATTAAACAATATTGTAATAACTCGTTTTCCTAGCTCAATACTTATGAATATATATGGAGTACTTTAGACTTGATATATATGGTTGACAGCTTTGAGATTTTTGTGGTATGTGGTACGTGAATTGATTTAGTTATAAACAGGGCTTTTTTTAGCGCATGTGGAATGCAATGCACTTTTTGTTCTAGTCCATTGCCGGCAGTAAATTAATGCCGTTAATGGCACTATTAGCGGCAGGAAAATAATTTTGCCGGGAATACTATTAAAGACGTCGATATTATTACCGGCGGTTAATTACTGCCGTTTTTGTATTACCGGCGGTATTTTAATGCCGCTTTTGTATTCCCGACAGTTGTTTTGCCGGCGGTATCATTCTGACGTTATTACCGCTGCTAATAGTATTACCGGCAGTTTTCGGGCTTTTACCGGCAGTTTTTTCATGCCGTTAAAGGCAAAATTTGGCGTAGTGCATTACTATTGTTCTTATCTAACTGGTGGATATCAAGAGTCAAGAGTCGAACCAACATGTCCTCTTCAGCACTCAATCATTTACCCCCTTTTTTTTTGTGTATAAAACTTAATTGTAGATTCACCTAAATCTATTCAAATTAATTCAGCGGAAGAGCAATGATTTCCAGTTTGTCACCAACACCCCTACCCCAGAAAACAAAACCTCCTCAACAACCTGGCCAACCTCAAAACGGTAGAATGTTAGTTGAGGTTTAGAAAGTTAGAGATTACAACAGGAGCCGAGCTGATCGAGCATCATGAACTTTTTCAAGAGGACTCAAACTCACGACCCTCGGTATGAAACTTTTTCATGAGGACTCAAACTCACAACCTCTCGGTCCAAAAAAAGACAAGAGAGTGGCAAATCAAGCATGCTTCGCTTGCTGTCCCATAATATTAGAGTTAATGAGAGTACTCAAACCAGGAAAGGGACGTCACGAAATCATTTACTTTACAGCGACACTTCACAATTTTGCATCAGGACAATAAATACAGCTCATGACATACATCAGCAAAATCTATCCACCTAATTTTCCATTTGTCCATAAAAAAAATTTCGACTGTAAAAACTTATTAAAATATCTATAAATATGGCAGACACCTCACATAGTACCCAAAATGTACTACTCAAAGTCTCAAACATAGCCACCATATAACATTGCTCTTTACTAAAAAATATACGTACGTGTGTTATTGCTTCACCAATATTAAAATATGAGCAGGTAGAGTAGTCTAAAACCCTTAAAATTAAATAAAACAATCATCCCAAATTGGTAACGGCAAATGTCCTCTTCATATAAATACGTGCAACACGCTTAAACGGAACTCCATGCACAGTCTAGCCTTCAGCTATCTAAATTCTGAGAACCAAGTTCTCTTTCTGGGAAGAAAAAGCTATGGACGACTGTGTTCGAGTCCTGCTAGTAACATTTCCAGCCCAAGGGCATATAAATCCCAGCCTCCAATTCGCCAAGCGCCTTGTCAAAATGGACGTCAACGTCACTTTTGTCACCGCCTTTTCTGCACTCAATCGCATGAGCAAATCAACTGCCGCTACTCCACAAGGCCTGACATTTTCCGGCTTCTCTGATGGCTACGATGATGGGTTTCAAATCAACGATCGCTACGGGGAAGAGCTAAAGGCCCGCGGGTCGGAGGCCATAGAAAAACTCCTTAAATCAGAGGCTGAGCGAGGCCAGCCATTTATCCATGTGGTCTACACCACATTTCTCCCTTGGGTAGGCCAAGTTGCACATGCCCTTCACGTGCCGTCCACTTTCCTTTGGAATCAACCAGCCACCATCTTGGGTATTTACTATTATTACATCAATGGTTATGGAGAATCTATTAGAAAAAACATGAATGACCCCTCATGGTCTATCGAATTACCGGGGCTGCCAGTGCTCACTCGCGGCGACCTTCCCTCTTTTTTACTTGCTTCAAACACTTTTAATTTAGCTCTTCCGTTACTTAAAGAGCATTTTGATATACTTGATTACGAGAGAAATCCTAAAGTACTCGTAAACACCTTTGATGCGTTGGAGTCTTGGGCTCTAAGAGCAATCGAGAAGCTAAACTTCGTTGCTATTGGACCATTAATCCCTTCAGCTTTCTTGGATGGAAACGATCCATCTGACATTTCTTTCGGGGGAGATCTCTTTCAAGATTCAAAAGCCTATATTGAATGGTTGAATACGAAGGCAAGCGAATCTGTAGTTTACATAGCGTTTGGATCCCTTTCTGCTATAGCGAAGCAACAAATGGAGGAGATTGCACACGGGTTGCTTGAATGCGGAAGGCCCTTTTTGTGGGTGGTAAGAGGATCAGAAGAAGAAAAGCTGAGTTGCAAAGAGCAATTGGAACAACAAGGGATGATAGTGCCATGGTGTTCTCAAGTAGAGGTTTTGTCACACTCATCGGTTGGGTGTTTTATAACTCATTGCGGGTGGAACTTTTCTTTGGAGAGCTTGGTTTCTGGGGTTCCGGTGGTGGCCTTTTCACAATGGTCAGACCAAGCGACAAATGGAAAGCTTGTTGAGGATGTTTGGAAGACAGGGGTGAGAGTGACAAGAAATGAGGAAGGAATTGTGGAGAGTGGAGAGATTAAGAAGTGCATAGAAGTGGTGATGGGAGGAGATGAAATGAGAAAAAATGCTAAGAAGTGGAAGGATTTGGGAAGAGAAGCTTGCAAGGAAGGTGGATCATCAGACAGAAATCTTAAAATTTTTGTTGAAGAGGTCATGGCTAGTTTGGTAAAATAAACAAAGTTCTATGTAACTGTTCTATTTTAGCAATCAGGGGTTCAGAAATGTGTGGTTCTTCGTTTTCTGTAAGTTGTACATTTTATGACTAATGTCATTAGTAAAGTGGCATCTTGCTCTAATCCCTTTGTTGCCTTGTTAATTTAGAGAGGGCCCCGTTCTGCTAAGATTCTTATTTTGTAAGTACTTATTTTTCGCTTTACAAGACATGTCATTCTCTCGCAATACATCACCTTTAATTCAAAAAATAAGTACTTATTTTCCTTAATAACACGTGTGAGAAAGTATTCTTTAAGAAGTCTTAGCAAACTACTGAGACGCACATATGTGTGTTTTGTTTTGTTTTCTTGCTTTTGTTTTTCTACAATTCATAGCATCCCAAGATCGTGAGAGTTTGTGTGTTGGTGAGTTGAGCGTGTATTAATTAGTTTTTTTTTTTTTTATAAGTACGATTCCATTAAAAAGCCCCAACCAAACAAACAATGTTAAGGATACTCTCCTGACTATACAGCTATACTCCTTTCAAAGGAGAAATACACACTATGAAGAAAATTAAGGAAAAGATAAGATAACCTATCAATGCCAATTTTTCAATTTGGCATAGCAGCGTTCATTTGCAATGAGAAGGATGTGTTCCTTCGGCCAAGACCCCTTCGAATAGTTGCGTCTCTTCGGCCAAGATCACTTTCAACGGTTGCAAAAATGCTACAAGCCCTTGCATTACTTCGGATAATTCGGAAAAATTCGTGCCCGCTTGTTTCATTACTCCTCCTATTGCTCTAAATTATTTTCCCTTTCGAGAGAGAGTTCAATATTCAATTTGGTATGATAAACTTGTCAATTGTACTAGTGCTACTTCCACAAGCCGAGATCGTTGGATCGAGGTGGACACCGATAAACTCGTAGCCATAACGAGGGTGAATTTCGTCTAAGACAATCACAAGGGAGACATTTCATCTAAGACGAACCCAGGAGTTGACAGTCACTACTATAATAAACGATAACGATCATAGTTATTCTTTTACTTTAGATCACGGTTTATAACCGTGATCGAAAGTTCAAAATGAACACAGTTATTAACTATGATTACTGTTCCAAAAAAAAAAAAACTATGATCGTATGTTTTTAATCACGGTCCTAAAATTGTGGTCTTTCCAGATGAGATCGTGAGTCCCCTACTTTAGATCATGGTTATAAACCATGATTGAAAGTTCAAAATGATAACTCCTAAACCCGTGATGGAAAATGGTAAAAAAATGAGATGAAAAACCATTGCGCGTGATCTTTTCTTGGCATCTACCGGACCATCTAGTGGCGCTTCGTCATCATGTCTTCTTTCATGGCATTGCCGAGTTTCGAACCCATGCAACAAGAGTGAGGTCATTTTTAAGCGTCAGTCTTTTATCACGCCTAAAGAGTGAGGTCATTTTTAGACTTCAGTCTTTTATCTCGCCACAAGAGCGATATCTTTTATCTACCATCACAGTTTTCACAGAACTGAGATAAACTATATAATGCGCCACTTTTTATCTCAGCTTTTGACTTAAAATGAGATTAAAAATTTAACCTACAATTCTTTATCACACTTTTACTAAAACTGTGATCTTTGTAAATCTCGTTAGTGTGACATTTATCTATTATTCTAGTAGTGAGTAGTGACTATTGCCAAGTTCGAGGCAATGACACCCAAGGCCCAACCAGACCAAAACAAAATGGCAAGAAGCCAATCCGGATCAGCCAAATTAAGACAAAGAGAGCAAAGACAAAAGCCAAAACCCATACAGTACTAGAACACCCCTACCCCAGAAAACGAAACCTCAACAACCTGGCCAACCTCAAAACGGTAGAATGTTAGTTGAGGTTAGAAAGTTAGAGATTACAACAGGAGCCGAGCATCATGAACATTTTCTCGAGAACTCAAACTCAAGATCTTTCGGTATAAACTTTTTCACAAAGACTCAAACTCATGACCTCTCGGTCAAAAAAGGAGAGTGTGTCTTATTGGCTTATTTTTGTCTTTATTCAAAAAAAAGTTGGATTTCGATCGTATTTTTATACTTTTTAAATTCTTCTCGTCATGACAAAGCAATAATCCTAAAAAAAATAACGAAAAACTAATAAATGCAAAAAAAAAATTAATAGAAAAAAAAAAAACCATTTGGCTTATAATGTCAAACTAAGCCTGAGAGTACTCAAACCGGGAAAGGGACATCATCAAGGTCCTTTTACAAGACAAGTATCAAATCATATACAGCGACAGTTCACAATTTGCATCAGGACAATATAAATATAAGGATTGTAATTTTGGCACTCCAAAAATTAATGGAGGGGCTTTAAAACTGAACTGTGTTGATACACAAAACGACGTCGTTTTGAAGCCCCTCCATTAATTTTTAAAGTGCTAAAATCAATTTCCTAAATATGGCTCATCATATACATCAGAAAATCACCTAATTCTTCTATTTGCCTGTTTTTTTTTTTTTCTACCGTAAAACTTACTGTATTAAAATATCTATAAAGTAGAAGTGTTTCTTATACTATTTGTAATGATCCATATAATGACAATGCACATGTGGCAACAAGATAGCTAGCCCAATTGGTACAAACACCGAGTGATCTTGCTGCTACATGTGCATTGTGTGGGCCATCATTAGATGGATCTTTGCAATTACCATTTTTGCAAAAAAAAGAAAAAAATCTTTTAGCATTGGATAATCATGTGCTGACGGGCTTTTTACACACTCCTAGTGTCACTATCAACCAAAAATATTCATGGTTTGCTTGTCGAGCTCAAGCTTAGCTCTTTTACTAAACGAGCCAAAAATTTGAGCTCGAGCCTGAACGAGCCGAGCTTAGTCATTTACTAAAGAGCCTCTTCAATCAAGCCGAACCACTCTTAACGAACCGAGCATTTTTCGAATGAGCCGAGGTCCACTCAGCTCTTTTACCAAACAAGCCGAAAACTCAAGCTCGACTCGTTAACTAAATGAGCTGAGCCGAGCTAGCGAGCTGCTCGGTTCATTTGCAGCCCAGTGACGACAAATATATGTCCTCTTCATATAAAATATGTTAAACACGTTTATAGAACTCCATGCACAGTCTAGCCTTTAGCTATCTAAATTATGGAAACGAAGTTCTTTTTCTAAAAAGAAAAGACATGGACGATTGTGTTCGACTCCTGCCGGTAACATTTCCAGGCCAAGGGCATATAAATCCCAGCCTCCAATTCGCCAAGCGCCTTGTCAAAATGGGCGTCAACGTCACTTTTGTCACCACCTTTTCTGCAATATTCAATCGCATGACCAAATCCACTGCTACACCACAAGGCTTGCCAATTAATCTCTCACAGTACATGTGAAGAAAAGAGAATGATGTATTATTGAATATATCAAACCATAATCCTAACATGCCTTTATATAGGCTACAATGTTCTTGATCACTAAGAAATCTAAACTAAATAGGAAACATGAATAATAGACCCTACAAAACATGGTAACATAATATTTCTCAATATTATGTTAACAGTACCTCTCTTTTCTCACAAATCAGGTATATGTTGTGTTACAACAAACTGTCTCTAGACTGCAACGAAGCACAACCTATGTTGTGTGTTAACTTGCATCTCACTTGCAAGTGACATGGTTGATTAAAATATATCAACGTGTGAGACGTTTTTTTTGAACATTTTTATTCAATGGTAAAATCGTCTTTCGATTTGTTACGCTGCGCGCTCCGTTTATCAAATTTCGGCAATTCTCTCACAGTACAACCTCTCTTTACTCACAAATTAATCAGATATATGTTGTGTTACAACAAACAGTCTCTAGATTGCAACGAAGCACAACCTATGTTGTGTGTTAACTTGCATCGCACCCTATGTTCTTGATTAAAGCTAGCCTTCTTCTTAGGCAGGCTTTAGATTAGTGCTCTTTGGACTTATCGCGGACTATTCTATTCTTTATCTTTGTTATGATGCTGCTGTGGACCTTACTTTTTTTAGTTAATTGAATTTCCGACGTACCAAAAAAAAAAAAAAAATGGCATCTCACTTGCAAGTGACATGGTTGATTAAAATATATCAACGTGTGAGACATTTTTTTTGAACATTTTTATTCAACGGTAAAATCGTCGTTTGATTTGTTACGTTGCGCGCACCATTTATCAAATTTCGGCAAAACTACACTAGTCATATGAGAGCTATTTTTGTGAGTCAGCACATCACAACCCTTGAATCTCTAGTACCTTCACCTAGAGGTTTAGATTGCAAAAGCCTTGCAAATGTTTTGTAACAACTTCCAAATTATATTGTTGAACCAAATTTGACTTCATAAATGAACAAAGGCCTTTTTTGGACTTGTACAGTAGCATATGCCATTTGAATGAATAGTTTGAAAACTCTTGTTAATAATAAATAATTGTAATTGACCCTCAACTAATGGACGGTGGAATAAGTCCCTAGCTAGTATATTAGTCTACCTGCGCGTAAATTGGTCCAGACCCAAACACCTGAGTTATTTAAAAACTGTGATTTTGACAACAAAAATGACTTGCTATTGGAGATGCTCTTACACTTACACGAGATGGATTTACTTTTGTGTATCAAATCATGACGCAAAATGTATATAACGTGGAGATTAAAAATGCCGCATGTTAAATATGTTGGCCTGTTGATTTTTTTATCAACAACTATATTGTCATAGTCAGTAAACAACAGCTCCAAATTAATATATTTTAAATTAACCCTACTACTTTGGTAAAGTGTACAACGTTAGCTTTGAATAGCTAGCTTTGAATAATGGAGGTTAGGTCACATCGGACTTCCCCAATTTCTTTGATGTGTGCGCTAGGACAACAGTGCTACGTGCACAACAAAAAAACACAACCAATCTTTAGCCGTTTCATTATTGTAATTAATGGTCAGAATTCGTTTAAACTCTTCTCCGGAAAAGTTATTTTTCCCGTGAAAGAGTTTTTTTTTTTTTTTTAAATATATCTGGACGGCCAGAATTAGTTACACAACCGTTGGGTAGGTTTTGCGCGTAGCATTTTGGTTTCCGGATTCATTGTCTACTACTCCGGTTTATACTGGATTTGTGTGACTACTTATCCGGAAAACTCTTTGTTTGATACATGTAAGAGCAAGTGTATCAGTGAAGCAAAAATAGCTAAAAAGCTATTTTAGCTCACCAAAAAGGGCAAAGTAGCCCACAGTAGAGTAGTTAAACACAAAGCTAAAATGTATTTGGGAATAGTGCTTCGGAACTTTTGGCTCACCACTGTTTACCAGCTTTGGAATTTTGTACCATTATTTTCTCTTTCCTCTCTCTGTCCCTCTCTCTTCCTCTTTCTTTTTTTTTTTTAAAAATTGTACTTTTGGAGGAAGAAAGTAATAATATTTTAATAGAGAATAGGTAAAATAGATTGTATTGGTGTAGTGTTGAAAGAAATATGAGTAGGTAAAATGAAAAAAGTGCACTGTTCACGGGGTATTTTACATTTTTTTACCTCATTATTGATAAACTTACTCTAAGAACATCACTTGCGTAATTTACCTACCAAACAAGCCCTTAAAACTTGATGAACAACCGAAAAAGCAACTTTGACACTCAATCATAAACTGATTTAGTAAAAGTTGTAGATTAAACCCAAGTCGCTCTAAGTATTGGACCAAAGAAAATAGTCCAAATCTCGACAATACATTCGGATAATCAATAGTTCAGATTTGTTCATAGACTCTTACTGATAAGAATCAAACAAATCCAAACCATTAATTAAAGCAATAGACAGTCCACATTCGGACAGTCTCCTCCGATCCAAAAATTAAACCAGAGAGGACACAATTTCCTCCCCCCCAAAAAAAAAAATCCCTTATAATCTCCGACACTTGCAAATAATAAGAAAACCAAACATCTCAATGACGTCACCACTTATGTCATGGCCCCTGGCCCTATCCTTCCACACATGCCTATAAATTTCTAAAACCCTCATTGCATTACAAGCTCAATCAAGCTATCTAAATTTCCAAAATATATTTCTTTTGCTTAATTTGGAATCTAGCCACCACCCTCCATCCCTCAGCCCCCAAGCAAAGAACACAAATGGACTCCTGTGTTCGACTCCTACTGGTAACATTTCCAGGGCAAGGGCATATCAATCCCGGCCTCCAATTCGCCAAAAACCTCATCAAAATGGGCATCGAGGTCACTTACGCAACGGCCTTTTCAGCCCTCAATCGCATGACCAAAAGCACGACTACTCCACCAGGCTTGACCTTTTTCGGCTTCTCTGATGGCCACGACGGCGGGTGGGACATGGACAACGTGGACCACCAGATGGAAGAGCTAAAGAGGCGCGGGTCGGAGGCTGTAGCAAAACTCATCACATCCCAGGCTGAAACAGGCCAGGCAAGCCTTTCATGCATGTGGTTTATACCACACTTATCCCTTGGGCAGGCCAAGTTGCACACGATCTTCACGTGCCGTCCACTTTCCTTTGGATTCAACAAGCCACCATCTTGGATATTTACTACTATTACTTGAATGGTTATGGGGATTCCATTGGGAAGAACATGAATGACCCCTCATGGTCAGTTGAATTACCGGGACTGCCACCGGTAACCGGCAATGACCTTCCCTCTTTTCTGCTTGCTTCAAACACCTATAATTTTGCGCTTCCATTACTTAAACAGCATTTTGATATGCTTAATGCCCAGAACAATCCCAAAGTACTTGTGAACTCCTTTGATGCTTTGGAGTCTGGAGCCCTAAGAGCAATCGAGAAGCTAAACTTGGTTGCTATTGGGCCGTTAATCCCGTCGGCTTTCTTGGGTGGAAAGGATCCGTCTGACAATTCTTTCGGAGGAGATCTCTTTGAAGATTCCAAAGCCTACATCAAATGGTTGGAATCAAAGCCTAGTGAATCTGTTATTTATGCAGCCTTTGGAAGCTATTCGCCAATAGCGAAGCAACAGATGGAGGAAATTGCACACGGGCTGCTTGCTTGTGGAAGGCCCTTTTTGTGGGTGGTAAGAGCCACTGAAAAAGAGAAGCTGAGTTGTAAAGAGAAATTGGAACAGCAAGGGATGATAGTGCCGTGGTGTTCTCAAGTGGAGGTTTTGTCACACCCGTCAGTTGGGTGTTTCCTATCTCATTGCGGGTGGAATTCTTCTTTGGAGAGCTTGGTTTCAGGGGTTCCAATTGTGGCTTTTCCACAATGGTCGGACCAAGTTACGAACGCCAAGCTTATTGAAGATGTTTGGAAGACTGGAACAAGAGTGAAACCGAATCTAGATCAAATAGTCGAGAGTGATGAGATTAAGAGGTGCATAGAATGGGTGATGGGAGGGGATGAAATGAGGACAAATGCCAAGAAGTGGAAGGATTTGGCAAGGGAAGCAGGTAAAGAAGGTGGATCATCGGATAAGAATCTCAAGACTTTTGTTGATGAGGTCAGGGCTAGTAATTAGTAGAATGAACTGTTCTACAAAACAGCTGGTCTATTTGACAGATAGGGTCACCACTGTCCTTAGCCAAATGATATCTTGTCATAACTCATCTTTGTTGTTTTCTTGAGAGGTTTTATGTTTTCAATTTGTACGAGAATTAAGTGAAATATATTTTTGCGCTAGTTCCTATTTTAATCGTTCATCTTACCAAACATACATGTGCAAAGATGGTACATTTAGATTAAGATTTCAGCATGCTCATGTGGTATTCAACCAATAAAGAACTCGTATAGATAGGAGTACCGTGACACACGACTTATTGCAACTTAGAAAAATCACCCATCATTGCAGTGTTCTATGTTCAAACAAGATGAAACACTGGAATGCACAAAGAAGCATAAGCTCTTGCATTCCAAACACCAGCTTCATCGGCAAGACAAGACGCTCCCGTGGTGGTTGGGACTTGGGGTTGGTGTTGTGCAGTGAGATGCACTGCACCGTGCTGCGCAGCTCCGAGCTGTTGAATCGTGCCTCTGACGGCTCAGATCTCATCTCGGCAATCAACGATCGAGAGCCGTTCATTGGTGGAAGATCCTAGCAATCTCCGGCATTCCTTGCTGTCCCTCGTCAATTGTTTTCACCTACCATTGGTATAAAGTATATATTTTTGTTACGACTACAAATAATAATATGTCTCATAATTTTACTTCATTAAAAAAATATCGAATTATGTTATGGAATTAAAAAATTAAGTACTGGGCATAACTGTCCGAATTTTTTCACATGTACACCAACTTAAAGAACTAAGTAGATAAAAAAAAAAATTAAAAAAGGTTCAAAAACTTATGCACGGAGGTGCTCATGGGCAAAGGTATTAAGGGGCCTGTGGCCCCCGAGTCCCTGCTAAAAAAAAAACCCAATATGTTATTCAATTTTGTCACGAACATGGAAAAAATATAGAAAATTTTAACCAATAACGAAAATATGGACTGATTTGACTCTTAGGATAGTAGTAAGTTTCAGAGGGTCCGGTCCATGCACACGACAATTTGGTGTTGCATCACATGTTGAATTGATACATGGTCGTATCAGCGATTTCTCAATATTTAATATTTTTATTTGTAAAAACATGTTCTATAAAATTAAGTTAGGAGAACTAACGTAAACTTTCCGATATCTCGTGAAGACAAAATTTCTTTTCTTTTCCTTTGATCAGCAAAATTTTTATTAATTTCTGAATTCAAAAATTACAAAGATTAAAAGGACAAGGGCACAAGAAAATTAAAATTACTAAATCTCCATGGGTACCCGAGACCCAAACGCTGGTCAAAGACCAACAAAACCCAAAACACCCCAGACCCGAAAAACAACAAAATTTCTTTTCTTATCGACTCCATTCGAGTGCAAACCATGGTTCCGCGACTGAAAGTCTTTTGTTATTTGGAAAAATAACACGAATTTTTAAAAATGAACTAAATAAACCATAGGGCGGAAGATGTAAACATTTACCCAAACTTTCACACACAAGTGAAGTGAGATTTTCCGTATTATATGAACATACATAGATACACCTATATACATATTTGTAACTGTAGAATCATTGATTTGTATGTCAGTAGAATGTTAGCAGAGGTTAGAAACTTAGATATAAGGTCTGAGCATTGTGAAAAAGACTCAAACTCACGATCTCTTTGTCTAAAAAAACAAAAAAGAGAGCGGCGGCACGCCCTCCCTCCGGCATTCTATAATCAGAGTTGTTGAGAGTAGTACTCAAACCACGAAAGGGACGTCATGAAGGCCCTTTTACAATACTTACAATTATCAAGTCATTTTCTAGCTAGCGACAGCTCGAAACATGCATCTGGACAATAAATACACCTCATGATGGTGATGGAGAGAATTTATTTATTTATTTTTTTGATCATTTGTTAGAGAGGAGTTGATGAGAATAACAGGGAGTTTGAAAACAAAGCGAGAGATCAAGGATCATTGTATAGCTCACAAAAGAGGAGGTGATTTGTAATAACTTGTGTGAATATTAAATACACATCGAACAAACTGAACAGGGATCTGAGGATCCTGTAGTGAGCAAAGTCACTATAGGGTGTAGTTATCTATCTCAGCCGTCTATCTCAGCGATCAACGATTCGGATTAAAAAAAAAAAAAAAAAACCTTCCAGGACCGAGTATTCTCTTTCACAGTAACTTTGCTCACTACAGAATCCCCGCATCCAACAGAATAAAGGATGTGACTTAACATAATAATGGATGACTCACTACTTACGATCTTAAGCTTTGAAGTATGTACTATATGTTCATTTAATTTATGTTGAGCCCAAGTGATGTGGTGAACTTCGAATTGGGCCTTGAGCACGCAATAGGGGAACAATGCATCGTACAAAATTTCAACATACTGCTTCATCTTTTTTTTTTTTTTTTCTTTTCATTTTTTTAGGGGGAAATAAACAGGGTAACACAACTTGCCAAAATTCTTACATTTCATTGGCAAGATCCCTACCCAGGTTAGGACCTATTTTCCAGATACATAATCCACTATCCTGTTTCTAGTTTCTACTGGATTTGTGAAACAGAGACAAGGTGACGCTGTAGTGTACACTACAGAGGTGTAATGCACCCAAAACTACGTCGTTTTCGTTGTTTTTTTTAACCCTAAGTCCCTAACTTACCGAAAAGCCAAGCAACTTTGACACTCAATCATAAAGAGAAACTTTTTGAGTAATCATCATGTGCAAACCGATACTCTGGACTATTAATGAAAAAAGCATGATAATGTGCAAATAAATTGAATTGGGTCTCTAGGTCTGCCTTCTCTTATATCATTTGGCTTTTACGTGGGGACATGGTTCCGTAACAAAACAGGTATAGGAGGCCACTGTTTCAATAATATTTTGAGAGCAGCTACTTTGTACATTTTGCCAAACGTTAGGTCTATCTCCAATCCTTCTCCGCTCAAACCCCCAATGATTGAAACTACATGAGTTCTGTTGTTAGTGTTGTTTTAGATTAATCATAAGAAAAAACTTCAACTTATCTCCTAGACTTGCAAATAATTGAAGAACCAAAAATCCCAAATACGTCACCACTTATGTCATGACCCCTGGCCCTATCCTTACGCACAATCATATAAGTTTCTAAAACCCTCCTGGCACTTTCATGCACTCAGGCCACGGCTATCTAAATTTCCAAACTACTCCAGTTCTTTTGCTTTTGGATCTAGCCACCACCCTCCCTACCTCAGGACCCCAAACCAATGGATCCCTGTGTTCGACTCCTGCTGGTAACGTTTCCAGGGCAATCGCAAATCAACCCCGGCCTCCAATTCGCCAAGCGCCTCCTCAAAATGGGCGTCGACGTCACTTATGCAACAGCCTTTTCCGCCGTCAATCCCATGACCAGAAGCACGACTACACCACCGGGCTTGACCTTTTTCGGCTTCCCTGATGGCCATGATGGCAGTTGGAGAATGTACAATATCGATCAGTACATGGAAGAGCTAAAGATACACGGATCGGAGGCTGTAGCGAAACTCATCACATCGCAGGCTGAAAGAGGCCAGCCTTTCATGCATGTGGTTTATACCCCATTTGTCCCTTGGGCAGGCCAGGTTGCACATGATCTTCATGTGCCGTCCACTTTCCTCTGGATTCAACCAGCCACCATCTTGGATATTTACTTTTATTACTTGAATGGCTATGGGGATTCCATTGGGGACAACATGAATGACCCCTCATGGTCGGTTGAATTACCGGGACTACCACCGGTAACCGGCAGTGACCTTCCCTCTTATTTGCTTGCTTCAAACACCTACAATTTTGCACTTAAGTTACTAAAAGAGCATTTTGATGTGCTTGATGCCCAAAACAATCCGAAAGTACTTGTAAACTCCTTCGATGCTTTGGAGTCTGAAGCCCTCAGAGCAATCGAGAAGCTAAAGTTGGTTGCTATTGGACCGTTAATCCCGTCGGCTTTCTTGGATGGAAAGGATCCGTCTGACAATTCTTTCGGAGATCTCTTCGAAGATTCGAAAGCCTATATCAAATGGTTGGATTCAAAGCCTAGTGAATCTGTTATTTATGCAGCCTTTGGTAGCTATTCTCCAATAGCGAAGCAACAGATTGACGAGATAGAACACGGGCTGCTTGCTTGTGGAAGGCCGTTTTTGTGGGTGGTGAGAGCCTCTGAAGACGAGAAGCTGAGTTCTAAAGAGAAATTGGAACAAGAAGGAATGATAGTTCCGTGGTGTTCTCAAGTGGAGGTTTTGTCACACCCATCGATTGGGTGTTTCCTGTCTCATTGCGGGTGGAATTCTTCTTTGGAGAGCTTGGTTTCTGGGGTTCCGGTTGTGGCTTTTCCACAGTGGTCGGACCAAGTTACGAACGCAAAGCTTATTCAAGATGTTTGGAAGACTGGAACAAGAGTGAAACCGAATCTAGATCACTTAGTCGAGAGTGATGAGATTAAAAGGTGCATAGAAATGGTGATGGGCGGGGATGAAATGAGGACGAATGCTAAGAAGTGGAAGGATTTGGCAAGGGAGGCTGGTAAAGAAGGTGGATCATCGGATAAGAATCTCAAGACTTTTGTTGATGAGGCAAAGGCTAATAAAGTAGAATGAACTGGTCTATTTGATTGATAGGGGTTTTTGGTAGAATGATGCTTCCTTTTCGATTGGTTGGTTTGGATTTTCTCCCTCGTCACCCCTGTCCTTAGGCACGTGACATCTTGTCATAACCCATCTTTGTTGTTTTCTTGAGAGGTTTTATGATGTCAATTTGTGCGAGAAATAAGTGAAATATTCTTTCACACTAGCTCCTATTTTAACCGTTCCTCTTAGCAAACATACATGTGAAAAGATGGTACATTTCGAATACGATTTCAGCATGCTCATGTGGTATTCAACCAATAAAGAATCCGTATGGCTAGGAGTACCTTCACACACGACTTATCCATACATCACGTTTGGGTCATGTTAATCAAATTCACAATCGAAAGAATCGCAACTTAGAAAAAGCTATCAAACGCAACTAGCTAACCTGCTCCTGGGGGAAGTAAGAGAAACACCGAAACACCCATCAAGCTAAAACACAATAAAAAATAATAAAGAAGAAGGTAAAACTTGTGGTATTTGGCCAGACAACTTGTCCTAACAATCCTAGATAATTTACGCACAGCATCACTAGCATTAGTATAAGAAGCTTCATATTGAAAAATCACACTTGATTGCAGTATTATATTTTCAAACAAGATGAACTACTAGAATGCATAAAGAAGGATAAGCTTTCAGGGAACTTTTTCCAGAGGCAGAGGTATTAGGTTGAAATCCAACGCAACCAGTGACGGACAGAGAGGGTAAGGGCAGGGGGCAGGGGATACGGCCCCCCCAACCTTTCGAGTAATCTCGTATATTTCTCATGTATATCTTGACCAGAAAAGAAAAGAAAAAAAAAAAAAAAGCATCTGCGCCCTTTAGAAATCATTAATAAGTTTACTTTAACCCCTTCAAGACTGAACCATTTTATCCAAAAAACAAAATTAAAAAGACTGAACTTTTCTGCTATAGTTTACTCAACCTCAAATAATTACATTCGGCCTACCCCTTCATCAAATTCATGTTTCTGCCACCGAACGCAACACCATCTCCGGCAATAATTTCTTTGTCTTGACTAGCTAAAGCCAAAGTTCTATTTGATGCCAATACTCGATCTGCCTTGAAGAGAGCTTAAGTATGAAGAATAAGTAGAAGAACAAGTGGAGTAGAATTCTGAAGTAGGCATGGCATACACGCTACTCACCTATGAAGCACGGATACGGATACGGGATACAGATACGATACGATACGGATACGCGGATACGTGATTTTTCCAAAAAGTAGGATACGATACGTTGGGGATACGTTGAATATAAAAATAAATAAAAATAAAATATATACCCAAAACAAACATAAAATTCGTATATATATATAATCGGAGAGAAAGATTACAGACGAGAGAGAGAGAGACAAGATATATATATATATATTCGTATATATATATGCATGTGTGTGTGTATATATATATATATATAAACTGATACATACACGTGAGAGAGAGACGAGAGACGAGAGAGAGACTTACCGATGATGTTGTTGTTGAGAGACGAGTAGATCGATCTGTTTCTCTTCTCTGCCTTTCCTTCTCTTTTTTCTCTTTTTTATCGTCGTATCAGAGAATATATGAAGACAAAATTACAGTTTTCACCCATATTTTTAGTTATAACATTTTAACCCCCGCGCGTATCCAAAACGTATCCAAAACGTATCCATAGCGTATCCGAACGTATCCAAAGCGTATCCGAACACCAAAAATTAATTTCAAAATCTGGATACTCTAAAAAACGTATCGGACACGTATCCGGAGCGTATCCGTGTCCGATACGCGTACAGTACGAGATACGGAGGCCAAAATAGAGTATCCGTGCTTCCGAGCTACTCACAAACCCAAATCCCTAGGCATGGCATACACGCTACTCACAAACCCAGATCCCTGTCATTACGTTCACGAGAGAATCAAACCTAAGAAACATAGTTTTTTCAAGCCAAAACTGGCCCGATTAAAACAGGTGATTTTAACCAGAACTAGAAAGTGCATGCACCCAAACGACTGACATCAACAAACACTAAAAGAAAGTTCACCTACGTAGCATTTGGAAGCTATGCTGTTACAACGAAGCAACAAATTAAAGGGCTACTTGTTCACTTAAACCCATTAGACTCATATCTTTGCGCACAACTACATCTAATGTCAGTTAAGGTCTTCCCTCCCCATAGCGTTACTATTCAAAGCTATCATATCCGCTCTCTTAACTACTGCATCTTCAAAAACGATTTTAAAAAAATGCCATAGGTAAAATGATTTCTCAAGACGTCAAACGTTTTGACATCAAAATATATATCGAGAGCCACACACCCATGTGAGTATGTCTCATAATTTTACTGCACATATTTAATAAGTCTCATAATATTACTTCATCAAATAAAACCGAGTTATGTTATGGGATCAAAAAATTAAGTACCTCCGGGCGTAACTGTCCGAATATTTTTGCACCAACTTAAAGAACTAAGTAGAAGGCTCAGAAACTTATGCAAGGAAGTGCTCATGGGCAGAGGTATTAAGGGGCTTGTAGCCTCCTCCCCCCCCCCAAGCCCCTCTCAAAAGAACCCCAATATGTTATTTACAATTTTGTAGCGTAGATGGAAAAAATAACGAAAATATGGACTGATTTGACTCTTAGTATAGTAAGTTTCAGAGGGTCTGGTCTATGCACATGACAAGTTGATGTTGCATTACAATACATGTTACTGATAAATGGTCATATCAGTGATTTCTTGATATTTAATATTTTTATTCGTAAAAACATGTTCTATAAAAGTTAGAAGAACCAATGTAAACTTTTCACTGTCCCCCTATCTTTTCCTGCTAGTTATGGAAGGATTCACTGCCCTCCTTCAGTATAAGATTGGTCATTGGTCAATGCCCTGATTTTGTGTTTCATCCAAGATGCAAAGCTTTAAACATCAACCCCCTGATTTTCGCTGATGATCTCTTTGTTCTTTGTGGGGCTGAAGCAAAAAACATTTCAATGGTGGCAGATAAGTTGAATGATTACCACTTATTCTCTGGTCTTGGCCCTAATTTGCAGAGAAGTACCATTTTTTTTTCTCAGGAGTCGATGAGAAGTACCATTACCTGTGAAGTATTTGGGGGTCCCTCTTATTTCTACTAGCCTCAAAGCTGATGATTGTGCTCAGTTGAAAGATAAGATCCTTAGCAAAATCCAATCTTGGTCGAATAAAACCTTGTCTTACGGAAGCAGGGCCCAATTGGTACAGCATATTCTCTTCAACATCCATTTGGTCTTCAATTTTTATTCTTCCTCAAAGAGTTTTACGTGACATTGAGAGAATGTTGAGAACCTTTCTTTGGTCTGGTCCTGTGTTTAATGTCTGATACGTTATGGATAAAATGGATTCACTCCTACATTATTAAAGATCAAAGCTTGTGGAGAGTTAAAATTCCTAATGAGGGTTCTTGGACCATTAGGAAGATTTCTAATCTTAGAGATCTAGCTGAACCTTGGATTAAATACTTCATTGGTGATGGATCCTCTACTTTTCTTTGGATTGATAACTGGCATGCATTAGGACCTTCATATCAGCAGAAATTTAGTGATGCAGTGGCAGTCAACAGAGGTAGATCTTTGCTCACCAAAGTGTCTACCATTATACATCAAGGTCCTTGGAAATGGCCTAGACCTCGGAGTATGGCCACAAGGGAAATTGTTGCACATACTCCCCCTACTTTGATCCCTAACATTGCTACTCCTGATTCGGTTAGGTGGATCTTAACTACGGATGGCAAGTTTTCTGCTAATTCTGCTTGGCAGGCCTTGAGGGCTTCTTTTCCTAAGGTTCCATGGGCAAAAAGTGTTTGGCTTCCCCACTATGTACCTCGTTGGGCCTTCATAGAGTGGGTTGCTTTTATGGGCCGTCTTTCTACAAAGGACAAATGGCTTAGCTAGGGAATGGGAATTGATGCTGATTGTGTCCTTTGCCTTGGTGCCATGGAGTCCCATGAACTCCTATTTTTTAAGTGTCCATTTGTTGAGGAGGTTTGGAAAATGGTCTTAAACAAGAATCAAATCGCAAGAATTGTTTTGGGGCTGTCTGAGGAAATTGATTGGGTATGTTCTCAGATGAATGGTGCCTCTATCCTTATTAGAATCTACAAGCTCTCCCTGCTCCTTTCTTGGCTCTCACATTATTAATGAAGTTCGGGCATGCCTATTCTCTTGGAGAGGCCTCAAGCATACTGATGAGATCGTTTGCTGGCTAACATTTCAGGGCTTAAACTCTAGGATTTTCAATACCTAGCTGGCTGTTTTATCTAGCTTCGTTATTTTTTGTTAGGTGTTCAGGCTTCGTTTCTCGTTGATTTCTTTGTTAAGGCGCCTTGTTGGTAACCATTTCAGAGTCTGTATTGAAAAACTCAATTTTTTTTTTTGTTTGCTCTATAAAGTGGTTAATTTACCCCCAAAAAATATGTAAACTTTCCAGTATCTCGTGAAGAAAAAATTTCTTTTCTTATCGACCCCGCTCGAGTGTAAACCATGGTTCCGCGACTGAAAGTCCTTTAGTTAATTGGGACAATAACACGAATTTATTAAAATGAACTAAGTAAACCATAGGATAGAAGATGTAAACATTTACCTAAACTTTCTCACACAATTCAAGTGAGATTTTCCGTATATATGAATATACATAGATACACCTATATTCGTAACTGTAGAATCATTGATTTGTTTGTTTTTTGGCCAAAGACGGTAGAATGTTTGTGCAGGTTAGAAACTTATTTGGTACAACATGAGCCGAGCTTCGTGAAAAAGACTCGAACTCGCGATCTCTCTGTCTCAAATAAAAAAAACAAGTCAAACCATGAAAGAACGTCATGAAGGCCCTTTTAAAATACTTAAAAGTAACAACTCATTTTCTAGCGACAGCTCATAATATGCATCAGGACCATAAATAAATACACCTCATCTCTTGGGCTTTCATACTCCGTCCGGCCGCAAGTCAACTATCTAATACCCAAACTAGTTCTTCAGCTTTTGGATCTAGCCACCACCCTCCCTACCTCAGCCCCCAAACCAATGGACTCCTGTGTTCGAATACTGCTTGTAACGCTTCCAGCACAACCACAAATCAATCCCGGCCTCCAATTAGCCAAGCGCCTCATCAAAATGGGCATCAACGTCACTTACGCAACAACGTTTTCCGCCATCAATCGCATGACCAGATGCACGACTACTCCACCAGGCATGAACTTTTTCGGCTTCTCTGATGGCAGCTGGGGAATGGACAAACTCGACCAGTACATGGAAGAGCTAAAGAGACGCGGATCAGAGGCTGTAGCAAAACTCATCACATCTCAAGCTGAAAGAGGCCAGCCTTTCATGCATGTGGTTTACACCCCATTTGTCCATTGGGCAGGCCAGGTTGCACATGATCATCGTGTGCCGTCCACTTTCGTTTGGATTCAACCAGCCACCATCCTGGATATTTACTACTATTACTTGAATGGTTATGGGGATTCCATTAGGAATAACATGAATGACCCCTCATGGTCAGTTGAATTACCAGGACTACCACCAGTAGCCGGCAGTGATCTTCCCTCTTATTTGTTGGCTTCAAACACCTATAATTTTGCACTTCAATCAGTAAAAGAGCATTTTGATGTGCTTGATGCCCAAAACAATCCAAAAGTACTCGTAAACTCCTTCGATGCTTTGGAGTCTGGAGCCCTAAGAGCAATCGAGAAGCTAAACTTGGTTGCTATTGGACCGTTAATCCCGTCGGCTTTCTTGGACGGAAATGATCCGTCTGACAATTCTTTCGGAGGAGATCTCTTTGAAGATTCAAGAGCCTATATCAAATGGTTGGATTCAGAGCCTAGTGACTCTGTTATTTATGCAGCCTTTGGAAGCTATTCTCCAATAGCCAAGCAACAGATGGAGGAGATAGCACACGGGCTACTTGCTTGTTGAAGGCCATTTTTGTGGGTGGTAAGAGCCACTGAAGACGAGAAGCTGAGTTGTAAAGAGAAATTGGAACAACAAGGAATGATAGTGCCGTGGTGTTCTCAAGTGGAAGTTTTGTCACACCCATCGGTTGGGTGTTTCTTGTCTCATTGCGGGTGGAATTCTTCTATGGAGAACTTGGTTTCCGGGGTTCCAGTTGTGGCTTTTCCGCAGTGGGCGGACCAAGTTACGAATGCAAAGCTTATTGAAGATGTTTGGAAGACTGGAACAAGAGTGAAACCGAATCTAGATCACTTAGTCGAGAGTGATGAGATTAAAAGGTGCATAGAAATGGTGATGGGAGGGGATGAAATGAGGATGAATGCTAAGAAGTGGAAGGATTTGGCAAGGGAAGCTGGTAAAGAAGGTGGATCATCGGACAAGAATCTGAAGACTTTTGTTGATGAGGTCAAGGCTAGTAAAGTTGAATGAACTGTTCTTCGAAACTGGTCTATTTGATTGATAGTGGTTGGTTCATCACTCATCTTCGTCGTTTTCTTGAGAGGTTGTATTATGTCAATTTGTATGAGCAATAAGTGAAGTATTCTTCCGCACGTCCTCTCTTAACCCTTCTCTATTGTTCTTTCCTTCATCTTACCAAACATCTATTTGCAAAGATTGTACATTTGGAATAAGATTTCAGCATGCTGTCATGGACAAGAAGAATTCGTAGATAGGCCCGTGACACGTGACTTATCCACGCGCCAAGTTCGGGTCCTTGTTAATTAAACACAAGCGAAAGAATTGCCTCATTATTTGCCCCAACATAGAAAAAGCTATTAAACACAACTGGCTGACTGGCTCTTGGGTGAACAGAGAGGAACACGGAAACACACACCAAACTAAAACTTGAAAAAGGTAAAACTTGTGGTATTTGGCAAGACGACTGGTCTTGACAATCCTAGAAAATTTCAATCACATGAATAATCTAAAAGACTAATCTTTCTTTGTTAATTTTTTTATCACCAAAGTACATTCTAAAATTGCAATATTACATGCCCATATCAACCCTATTATAACACAATTCTAGTATCATTATGAAACATCATCACTAGCATTAGTGTAAGTTGCTTCAAATTGAAAAATCACACTTGATTGCACTATTCTATTTTCTAAGAAGATGAAACTCCAGAATGCACTTTTCATGCCAAGCAAAGAAGCATAAGCTTTCAGGAAACATTTTCCAGAGGCAGAGCAATTAGGTTGAAATCTAACGCAACCAGTGATGGACAGATAGGGTGAGGGCTGGGATACGGCAACCCCAACCTTTTCAAGCCAAAATTGGCCCAATTAAAACATGTGATTTTAACCAGAACTAGAAAGTACATGCACCCAAATGACTAGCATCAACAAACATTGAAAGCAATTCTGTCTACGCCGCTGTATGATTATAGTAAATTGCATGTTGCTAGACCCATAGACAGTTGCAGAAACAAGAATCTCATACTTCCTTTGGCTTGTCTCTTTTACAAGTCCAGTATTCATGATATAAGCTATAACTGGGAAGTAAGGTAAAGAACTACTCCTATATTGGTCAAGGAATGCACCTACCTATTCTCGGGGCGGATTAGCTGAAACATCAAAGCCAGGAGGAATGAAAACCACATCATCCCAGGTCGACGAATTATTGTCCTGCAATGTAAGAAGTTATTTTCGCAGAGCATTTCACGAATTCTCTAATTGATTGGCAAATAACTAGGGAGAAAAGACCATTTACAAGGGCAGGACCCGTTATCGAGTATATTCAAAGGGTAGATTGGGTACAGAAAGTCTATGCCGTAATTGCTCCAAACTCCCTCTCATTCTACAATCCTAGGTAACCCCAGCTTTTCAGTTACTCCAAGAGGACAGGAAAAATAAAAATATCCATAGCAATAAAGGGACACGAAATATTTCCAAATTCATTTTCTAGACTCCACGGTCTCCACCTTCTCGGCAGTCAAACCAGGGCTTTGGTTTGTCTACTACAGACCACTATGTCGATTGAACTGGTGCAATCCACAGATTCTGGATTAGTGGGCCTACCCCGAGTTCCACCATGATGATCCAATCTGGTCACTTATGCAGATCATACATGACAAATTTGTGGACAATCGGACAATGGGAGGTACATTATTTGCATTTGACAAAAAATATATGGTCATTCAATTCTTCAAAGACAAATGGGATGAAATCATGCACCTCCTAGATCATGTTACACGGTCTTGGGTAGAACTCACTCCAAAAGCTAGCTTTTGAAGTGAGGGTGTCCTCGCGCTTATATTCTTCTTATTACTTTGGTACCCAAGCAATGTGGGATTTCGCTTCACACCCTCCCTCACGCCCAGCGTGCTCACTCGGCAGCACCTGCCCCGTGCAGGCCAGGGACACGCACCCTACCCATCCTTGGCATACCCGGCTCAGATACCATGTTACACAGTCTTGGGTAGAACTCACCCCAAAAGCTAGCTTTTGAAGTGAGGGTGTCCTCACGCTTATATTCTTCTTATTACTTTGGTACCCAAGCGATGTGGCATTTCGCTTCACATATCAATCTGCCATTTTTCTCATGCATGATCTACACATAGGCACTTAATAAGAGATTGAATCATTGAAAAGGGACCCGGTGAAATCAAGGTCACCGACTAGCAGGTGAGGCTTGCAGAGAAGCTAACTCCTTAAACAAGCTACAAGGAAGAACTACGGACAAAAGCTCCTCACCTTCATCCCTTGTATTATGTCCTCGAGTACAGCAACCTACAAGATTGGAAGGAGAGGGAAAAAATGTTTAACGAAACTAAAGTTCTACCAAACCAAGGGGACCACAAAAGAGTTTACCTGAATATTGCCCTCTCTGAAGGCAGGATTCAATTGTTTCTGTTGGCGAGAAGCTCTCAATAACGAATTTTCCAGGTCCTCCTAGATAATTCATCAACAATTAAAGAATAGAAATGATCCAAAACATAAGCATAACATTATGTCAAGATGGCCATCTTCTCACTAACCTTCCTGAAAAAAACAGGCCGGTATTTCTTATCTTGGCTCCTCAGGATCAAGTTCTCTGACTGTACATCGAAGAAGGTTGGTAAGCTTCAAACCATAGGCCTACTACTTTGTCCACAAAATTACTCACAGTAAAAATATCGCACAATTAAAAATGAACTGGAGCCATATCATACTTTCAGACCAAAATCATCAACACAGCAGTTCTCGATCCTGGACTCTTAGGCCTCATGCTAAGGGGCAGGTCACCCAAGAGGATCAATTGTTTGTGGGAGAACTTTCAAAGTCGAGCGATTGACATGAAAAGAAAAACAGGTGCGAGGAGATTATTAGAGGTTGGACCAGATGTGGTTCAGGCTAAGATATAGTCAAAGTCGAAACCCACTCAAGTTAGTTAGAATTAGGTAATCAGTGTTCTAAAACAAGGAATTAATCGGTGATTAATCACCGATTAATTGCTGGCAAGGCCTATCCGATTAGGTCCGACTAACAATTAATCACCGATTACTAATTAATATGCACCAATTAATTCCGATTATTCGCTCGAAGGTGGTTGACCGCTTGACTAGCGCCTGACGACTTTTAGAACATTGACCCTGATCACAAAAGACTTGAGCAACAAAGTCTGAACTCTGAAGACTAGAAGGAAAACTTGTCTCATTGCACATGTTGAATGATGCCCCCTAAATGATTACCTAATATTCGACTTTCTAATTATCAGCTCCAATCATCGTAGCCTCGTAGGTTACTCTCTGTCATAATACTATCAGCATGAACAAGTACAAGAAGGACCTTTTTACATTCTTTCATCTTTGCCTGTCTAGCGAACCCGAGAGATTAAACATGTGCATAATCAGAAGATAAAGCTAATAAGGGTAAGTTTAGTTTCATCTTGCATGAATCTTAGGCCAGCTTTACTATTATTCACTTCACTATAGTCTCGAATTGGAACATAAATATAAGTATTCAGGATATACATTTCAATTATACAATTTGGTTACTTCCATAGTTGAAACAAATGGAAATATATAGCCTCTCAGCATACTCCAGGCTGCAACTTTTTCCGTAAATGAGAACAAAATGATAAGCTCTATAGCGTCAGTGAACAAACACTACCACACAGTTTTACAACAAAAATAGTGAAAAAACAGAAACCTTTTTCTCGCTGAGACACAGTAACTGTGATAAAATTATGTTTCTCTTTCTCCGGAAATTTTCGATTCATTATGTTGCAAATGCCTCGTCCCTTATAAACCATCAAATTGGATAGGTTCGTAGATCATAACGCATGTACATGAAGTACACATAAGGCTATTTACTAGGCTTTTAATAGTTTTCGAAACAAAAACTAATACAAGAGAACCTGAAAAACAGGCACCCCGGGGAAACTCTCATCCGCAAAACCAGCCTTTTGCCTCTCCTACATAAAAAAAACAAAACAAAAATCAAATAGAATATTATCATAACTCTAGCTGTAAAAATTACAGGTGAACAGTTCATCAGAAGCATGATTTCTGCAATCTGAATGGCCCATTGCAATAACAAACATCATTTCTTCTTGCTGAAGAGAATTATAATAGAGAGAGAAATCAAAGAAGCCGGAAAGTTTATAATCTCAGGCATTCCATATTCCTAAATTATTCTGATTCAATCTTCCAGAAAACTAGTGTCTGCCTATTTGTTTCAGACTTTCAGACAATATTTGTACATCCCTATCCATTCAAAATAAGTGAAAGGATATTGTACAACAAATAATAAAATTATCCAGATTAAGAAGAGAAAGAAGAAGCAAATAAAGGGCAGCAAGTTCAGCTCGGAGACACAACCTCTCTCTAGTGACGCTCCTGATGTGATGGCATCTATATACCACATTTAACAATTCAAAAAAGGAAACCATAAAGCTCAAACATTAAAGTAATCTCCAAAACCAATTCAAACACTCTCCTAAAGACTTTGCCCAATGTGTACCAAAATCTTAAACTATCAATGCTTATTGCAGCTATACACGAGCACCATCAGTACTTGCACTAAGAGACTTTACGTAGAAGTGCAAAATTAACTTATGTTTCCTAACTTCCAAACTAGAAAACAAAAGCAGAAACTAACATTTCCAAATAACTGACCTTGAGAGCATTCACGATTTGGGACAGCTCCGGTATCAACCTAAATGCCACACCTTCAAGTTTAAGCTGTAAAACCTGCAATACCAAAAACTAGTTAGACTCGACTCCTACAAGTGACTCGATCCATGTTTACCAGTCAGTAATTCAGCAAATGAACGTATCACACCAATAAATCCAGAAACCAAACCAACCTCATATTATAACTTCGTCATATACAGGGCTATTTGATTGGCCAGAGTATACATGGCATTGTAATAAAAATACCAAGGGATTGCATTCTCAAAATCCCAACCCCATCCCCATGTTCTATCTCCACCCCGCCTCTCTTGTTTTCCGTCTCTCTCTCAATAAATCGGAAAACAAGAAAAATTCTAGGAAATTAGATTTGGAGAGGCTCAATTAGAGGTGTCAAACAGGCCGGGCTGCACGAGCACAACACTGACACATTTAAATGTGGCACAACACGACACGTAAATGTGGCATGGCATGACAGGGGCACGGCATGTTTCTAGACTAAATTGTTAGTTGGTACACAAATTTGCTTCCTGTCAAAACTCGGTTGGAGATAGGCCAGCACCGACATGGCACAATATGATTTTACGATTTTAAAAAGGGCACGACACAGCACGGTACCATTAAGTAAACGGGCTGGCGCAGCACGGTACAACAAATCTAAATGGGCCGCCCGGCACGGCACAGCCGTTTGACACCTCTAGGCTCAATACATTTGTGGAGTAGTAATTATAGAGAGATTACTATACCGACCAAAATTAAACATTGCCTAAATGGCTACTCACAAACCTTGTTCAGAGGCACAGCAACCACTTTCGAGCCTCTCCGCATCGCGGGGTCCATGGACTTCATCTGATCAAGAAGAGCCTCAGCATCTTTTTCCTTGAAACAAAACAACCCAATTGATTTCCCCGTACTCAAACCCGAAACCAGAACGAATTCCTCCGAGGCGTTGCCGAGGGCGTACACGTGGACCCCGGTCAACCGCTCTTCCACCGCCTCGTTCCCCAGTGCCAGGGCATTACCAGCACCGCGCCTTTCATCGGCCGAAGCCGGGTTTTTCTGGGCCAGGATCGAAAACCCGGCTTCGATTGCGTGTTTGGCATGGTGGTGGAGGTTGGAGAGGGTGGAATCGAGGTGGGTTTTGAGGAGAGAAGGGTTAGGGTTTAAGAAAGGGATGTTGAAGGGTTTGTGGTGGTGGTGGTGGCGGAGGAAGGCGGAGCATTGGGTTTGGAGGTGGGTTAGGGCTTGTTGGAGGAGTAGATTTGGGGATTGACGGGAGGGGGACTCGTGGTGTTTGGGTTCCAAGAAATTCATTTTGGTTTCTTTTTGGGGTTTTCTGGGTTTTAGAGTTCAGAAAGAATGAGAACTGGAGCTGCAATGGTGGCGGTGAGTTTATGCAATCGCCCCTTTTGAGGGTTTATTTGGCAATGGTCAGTTGGCCTACTTTTGCAATGAGATGTCTAAGAGCCTCTCCAATTCATACTCTATCTCTATTTGAGAGTATCAAATCACTTCAATCCATCATCTCAACCCTTCTCCATTTGAGAGTATTGAATTTTGATACTCTATATTTAGAGGGTAAGAGCATCTCCTACCGATACTCTATAACTCTATTTGAGAGTATCAAACCACTCCAACCCATCCTCTCAACCCTCCTTCATTTGAGAGTATTGGATTTTGATCCTCTATATTTAGAGGGTAGAGAAAATATAGAGGAGCACCTCTAAAATACTATTCATCTTTTTAAAATATATTTTTGTCCTTATTTGCTTTTCTTACTAAATTTTTATACCAATTATATTCTCATGAGAGTATAAAAAAAAGTTTTTTTTTTCTGTAAAGTGATTTTAGAGACAAAAATAGAGTGTTTGTGGTTGGTGTAAACATGAGTAGTAATTTCTTCTATAATCACTTTATGAGTAAAAAACATTATTTTGATACTCTCAAATGGAGTATTGGATTGGAGATGCTCTAAGAGAAAATATAGAAGACCATCTCTAAAACACTATTCACCTTTTAAAAATATATTTTTGTCCTTGTTTGCTTTTCTTACTTAATTTTTATCCTCATGAGAGTATAAAAAAAGGTTTTTTTTTCATAAAGTGATTTTAGATACAAAAATAGAGGGTTTGTGGTTGGTATAAACATGAATAGTAATTTCCTCTATAATCACTTTATGAGTAAAAAATATTATTTTGATACTCTCAAATGGAGTATTGGATTGGAGATGCTCTAAGGCTCTGTTTGGAATTTGAAGAAAAGAAAGGAAAGGAAAGGAAAAGAAAATAAAGTAGGAGGAAAATGGGAAGGAAAATTCACTATTCACAAAACTGAAAATTATTATTTTCTTCTCTCTTTCTCTTCCAACCAAACAATGGAACTTTCTTTTCCTTTCCTTTCCTCAAGTTCCAAACAAGCCTAAATTTACCCTCTGTTTGGAACCATGGAAAAGCAAAGGAAAATAAAAGAGAAGAAAAACGAGAGGAAAATGGGAGAAAAAATTTATTATTTATTATATTTGAAATTCTTATTTTCTTCACTCTTTCTCTTTCAATAAGACAATGGAAGGGAAAAAATTTTAATTTTTCTTTCCTTTCCATGGGTTTCAAACGGAGCTATCTTGAGAGTTGATGCAATTCTAATAATCATTGGTGCTGAATTTTATTGTTGGTGTGGTTAGAGTTTTGAGGCTCATGTTTAGGATTTAGACATAAATTCATCTCTTTGCGTTTAATGGATAATCGTTTAGTGTTTCGGGTTTGGTTGTAACTCCTTATCTTTGTTCTTGGATGAAAATCTTTGTAAATGCCGGATCAATTTTAATGAATGCAATTTGTGCATCTGTTAAAAAAAATTAAAAAATTTAGCCACTCATCGTTTCAAGGAAAATTACTTGCTCTCCATATTTTCATCAAGCGATTTTATGCACACAATTTTAAAACACAACTTTGGATACAATTGTGTCAAGAACAGTTGGATGCATGTGGATCCACTATTCCACGTATATCTAACAATTTCCGGACACAGTTCCTCTAGAGTTGTGTTCGGGAGGTGTTTTTTAGACTATCATTTTCATCAACCTATAATTTTCGATACTCTAATTTGTGGATTTCTTCTCAAGTTCAAAAAATTTGGAGTTTTGGTAATGCTTGTGGTGTTCAAGTACTCCGGTAAAACATTAACTTGATCGAACATCAATAAATACTATTAGTATGCGAATGAATCATGCTTTGGCTGGTAAAAAATGGAAGATGTCGATCAGCTTATTTTTTGGTTTGCTGTCCATTTGGAACAAAAAGAAAATTTGACTTATCTATGTACTTTTTAATATTGAACCAAACTAATTTTTCCAAGGCGTTCAAGATGTTTTACTGTACGATATTTACAAGATGAATGGTTTGAAATATTGTAAACTCTGGACAAGACTCATTATTGAGAGCAAGAGGTAGTATGAAGAGATCTCCATGTAATTTCAGCTAAACCGCATTTTGGGACCTTGGGGGATGGCAATCATCGGGGCGTTTCATTTAGGGTTCATTTCAATTGTATCCTCGATACTTATTCTAGTTTTTTTACTTCGTCCTTCATCTTTTAATCGCACATATTTCATCTTTGAACAACTATATACTTTGAACCTTTTAGCCCCCAACAATTGACGAATACCGTCTCCCGTGATGTGCAAGGGAGTTCTAAATAGCACACTCCCTTCAGTGTTCTCAAAAACTTGCTTGCTTGTGTTCATGAACCTGGCATTTTTGGTAGCAAGCCGATTTTGAACCGAGAAGCCCTTTCAAAACTAGAAAGTTTTCATTTTCCCGGGGATTTTCAACGCAATGACATTTTCCCTCCATGGATATGGCTACTAATCTACGGGTTTCTGCGTCAATTGATCGGAAACGGGCTCTTGCCATGGATATGGCTTTAGATGATTTTGATTTGAGTTGGATTTCCGATTGGCGCTTTGCCAAATCCCAAGAGGCTATACAAGCCAAGTTCCGTGAGATCTTTGATCCAAGATATGAGCCATGGGAAGAGGTGCAGGGGGATTTGGACCAATCAGACACAGATGATAGGAAAGAGGTGCAGGGTGCTTTGGACCAATCGAACACGGATGATATGGAGGTTAATGATAGGTGCTGAAAAGCACCCATTTAATCCGCCTAATCTACGCTTTGTCGATCCATTTATAATATTACTTGATGTATTTTAGCGTTTGTAGGCCTTGGAGACCGATGGGTGTAAAAACATGCAAATTGGAAGGTTTTACGGATGGGCTAGCATTTATTCGGTGGAGAAAATAAAATATTAATATAATTGGATTTATGAATTTTGCTCCTTTTATCCACGTGGGCCCAAGCAGTATTGTATGAAGAACTTTGACCAGACTGGGCCGGAGGAAAGTTCCTTCTTTGAGTAAATTAAATAGGCATCCTGTTTGGGGAACTTATTTAGGTGTCCATCCTGGTGGAAAGGATGGCTAATTAAGTTCCCCTTCTTCTTTCCTGTGCAATTATTTGGTGCACACACAAGGAAGGAGTTTGATTAGGAAAAGAAGTCCAAAAGGAAAGAATTTATCTTCTGAAGGCAAAATCTCGGCAGCCCATATATATAAAGGAAAACGGGAGAACAGAGGGGGGATTCAGAGACAAAACTAGCACGCAGACGAGAAGCTTGCAAACGCCATTAGCCCTTGGCCGGCTAACTCCATTCTCTAGGGGAAGATGAAATCCCGATTCAAGTAACTTGTATATGTATAGGTTTAAGTTTTAATATTCGAATCGATTGTTTAACTAAAACCGTTTCAGTTTTATGGTAATGCTTTCAATCCGTTTCGTATTTATATCCGCGGTTTTCAAGTACGGAATTAAACAATGGTATTCTTTGATTGAGCTTGGTTGATTGAGATGGATTATATATGCTCGTAAGACGGATCGTGCCGTTAGGCAGCTGGACCGGGCTAGTGAGACGGTCCGTACTATGGGATAGTCCATGCCGGTTGGCAACTCAATATATTATCTTGATGATTGTCGGAAGGGATTGCAAGCCCAAACGATAGTATTTAATGATTCGAATGTTAAACTTAGCCTATGCATATCGTTGTTATGGGGGTCGGGGTGGACTCAAAACCCTAGATCTTTTTCTCATCAGTTTTCTAATCAATTAATTAGCTGCTTTTACTTTATTCAGTTTTCTCAAATCAAACAACTCAATCTTTTCTCTTTAAATTAATCTAAAAATTAATCAAAATTATAGTAACTCAGTCTCACTGTCCCTGCAAATCGACACTCGGTCTTGATTGCTATTCTACGGAATAGTAGTTAACTCCAAGTTTTTAAAAGTATATTTTTGACACGGTACGACGCGGTCAGTTAACTTGTAGTCTAGCACTAGCTAGCACTACTACAATAATAGAGAAAGATCACGGTTTTTACCCGTGGTCTTTGTGTTTTTATCACAATTTTAAAAACGTGGTCTATCGGGCCGTTATTAAAAGTCCACTATTTTCAATCACGGTTTTAACCCGTGTTAAAAAACCAAAAAAAACTTAGATTGAAGAATAAAAGGTGTGATTGTTATTTACAATAGATCACAGTTTTAGATTAAACTGTGATGTTATCCTACTTTAATATCTCAATTTTGTTGAAAAACCGTGATCATATCTATTGTTATTACCACGGTTTGTAACTTAGGCTCCGTTTGTTTGTACGTAAAATGTTTTCCGGTAAAATATTTTACCTATTTTCCGGTGTTTGGTTGTGTAAAAAATGAGGAAAACATTTTAAATGTAAAATATTTTCCATCAATTGGATGAAAATGACTTACCCTTAAATCTTCCGTAAGTTATTTTCCGAAATGAACCCGGTGCCTTCTACTGCAATTCTCACTGCTCAGTTTCTTCGATCGTCAGCCCTATAACCCACGTTTAATTCCAATAATCTCATATCTCTCCACCGTTTAAGCTCCACATCTCTCTCTCTACACTATTTTGTTGATTTCTAAAAATATTTTCAAGTGCCAACCAAATACCGGAAAATAAAAGTTTGAAGTTTGTTTTCTGAAAAAATATTTTTCATGGAAAATATATTACATTGTAAAACATTTTACATCGAAACAAACGGATGTGATTGTTTTCATGTAAAGATCTCACCTTTTAACCGTGATTAATAACTCCCTCTGCGAGTTTAATATACTCCAAGTTTTCAAATTTGTATCTAGAACGTGAATCATTGTTTCCTATTATAACAGAAGTGGCAAACCACAAAGACATTTCAATTCAATCAAAAACATACACGTACTAGCTAAAAAGAAAAATTTATATAACCTTGAAATTCTATTACACAAATAATTCTGGCACCAAGAATAATTCTTGATGTATTGCAACTGGGCATGAAACCAAAATTACAGACCTAATTTGGCCAAGCCCTGATCCCATAAAGAAACAGGAAAAAATGTCTAAGCATTCCAAACTTGAAATTTACAGAAATTACAAAGCACAATGATCGTAACAATTCACACAATCCCTATCGCCGACAACCCGAGTTCTGATCGTTCCAATCTCAGCATACACTGCATTACACAAATCACAAGGCAAAAATAATAGATATCTTAACATTAGCGGACAATATGTAGAATGAAAAATAAGTTACGAAAAAAACAAAAACAAAAAAAAAACCCTCTCCCCTCCTCCCAGCTTAAACTCTCTCTCTAGAAAAACTCTCTCTCTAGAAAACTCACCTCACCAGATCCAGATCCAAATCCGGGGGAGGGGGGCTGCCGCCTCCTCCTCCCTCTTCCCCCGTCGTTGTTTCCCCCTCTCCCCTCCTCCCAGCTTTCCCATCTTTCGTTCCTCCCCACTTCCCCCCTCTCGTTCCTTTACCTTCCGTTTTTCTGGCCGGTGATCCGGCCCTCGTGATGGGTTTCCTGTCCTTGCTGTCCAGCGATGCTGGTTCAGGCCGGAGCTAGAAGGCGGTGAGTGGTGGTCCGGCAAGCGGCGGGCATTTGATGTGGCAATAAGGTGAGTTTTGGGGTTAGGGTTTTGCTTTATTTCTTCTGTACCAGCCGTTCGGCTGGGTCTTTTACCGGCCGGTCTCCCCGGTCCGGTCTGTACTGGTCTAGGCTTTTAGATCCAGTGGGTGTTGGTGGTGGGATAATAATTTTTAGGTTAGGTTTTGTTGTCGTTGGCCTGAGTTTTCAGCTGCAGTGAAGTCCTTTGCGTGCTTGGGTTGTGCCGGCGATTTTGATGCGCGATTGGGTTGTAGTTGAAGACTTTGGTGTTCGGGGATGGTGTCCGGTTCAGTGAGCAATAAACCCTTGGTGTGTTCGGCTTCAACGACTCGATCCGACAAAGGAGGCGTGCAGATCTTCGAGGGCCATGGACTCCAGCAGGAGAGCTGTATTTTTCTTTCGTTTGGTTCTTAGTTGTTGTTGTTTTTCCAAATTTCTGCTGTGCTTATTGTTTTCTACGGGTTTGAGCTGTGGTCCGTTAGGATTCTCTACTACCTTGACCTAGATTGGTTTCTAATCTAGGCGTTTCGTCGGTCTTGCTTTTGCAGGGGGTGCCTGTGTCGAAGTCTTGGTAGTTTTGGCTCATTCTTATATCTTTTGATGAAATCTGTATTGCCTTCGGGCTTTTGACGTATTCAAAAATAATAATAATAAGTTACGAGATAGATTTAGTATGATAGAACCTCATACCATTACAAAAAACGAAGAAAGTTTGACCTGAAACAATTGCCAAGAGGAAATACACAGTTAGTTCCAAGTTTCTGTGGAGCATTCAAGATTATACCAGAGGACACCATTCTAACCAAACAAGATTGCTTCACTATGCATCGGCATAAGCTGCAAGGAAACTAATGACAAAGCAATCGTTAGAATGTAAATTAATACATGCAAAATAATACATCCATGGTAACTATACCAGAGTCTTCACAATCACACGTTCGCATAAGTAAAGAAATAAGCTTTGATCCTACGTTCTGATTGATAAATGAAACATAAAATGCATTCCGCAAAAATCCAATACCCTCCCATTGCTTGCAAATTCCAATACTCTCCCCTTGCTTGCCTTTGAGTGCATAGTGCAAATTCTACGTCCAAAGAACAAATTAGTCAACAAAGAAAGAAAGAGATGCCAACAATGTTCATATTATAATTATAATTATCTTTCGTTTATCATGTACGGAGTATATCGCTGTGAAAAGAAAAAAAACCTCACCAACGTTCATATTATAATTATCTTTCGTTGGAACATAATCATTTGGGCAACACTGTAAATTGCCAACACAAACTGCCAACCATGTTAACCCCCACGATCTTACCAGAGTAAATTAACATCCTCTCTCTCTCTCTCAACATTGCCCAGAAAATTGATGGTGATAATTGACTGAAAACTCCAAGTTCTATGTAGTAATTTCTATATATTCCATGTTTATTGGCTGCACATGCCCGTTGATATCGACCAATTTTGGTGACTTCTGCAAATTATTATCATCAGTCATCCTCCTTATGGCCTAGACAACTGCAGATCATTTCCACAAATTGGAGGTACATGTTGGGTAAGTGGGGAAAAACAAAGTGACCGGGACCCCTCCATGTGTGATAACTTTTGGAAGCCTTAATGTGTGATGGAAATCTCTTTGTACGCGTTATATTGATCTAAAGCTCATGACTTACATTAGTCCATTAATTCCAATAATTTATGCAACAACTTCTACTCCCAGCTTAAAGTAAGATCAGAAAACAAGCCATGGCATCCTTACCAAAGAGGGTTCCCAATTTCCATGCATGTAGCTCCTTCCAGACTCATATTTGCCATTGTTATCATCCTTCCATTTGTCTCTTCATCTTATTTTGCTGTTGCTCATGCTTCTCCTGCAACTAAAACAGTTGCAGAAGAAAGTGAAGTTGTCGCTCTCTTGATGTGGAAAGCTAGCCTCGACAATCACAGCCAATCTCTCCTTTCATCATGGAACGAAAGTGGCCATTGCACTTGGGTTGGAATTGGTTGCAATGAGGACACTAAAGTAACCGATTTAAACCTCGAGGGTATTGGTTTGAGAGGTACGCTTTCTAGTCTTAACTTCTCTTTGTTCCCTCATCTAGTTAAGCTCGATCTGTCCAGCAACTTAATATATGGGACCATTCCCTCACAGATTGGCAACCTTTCGAGACTCACCTCCCTTAACATGTCCCTCAATCTTCTTTCGGGAACAATTCCTTAAGAAATAGGATTGCTGAGCTCTCTCAGTACTCTGTCTTTGTGGTCTAACAACCTCACGGGTTCAATACCTCCAGCTATAGGAAATTTGGATAACTTAACCGAGTTATACCTTTTTGACAACAAACTTTCTGGATCTATCCCTCAAGAAGTTGGGATGCTTAGGTCTCTCTCTAATCTTTCACTGTCGTTGAACAACCTTAGTGGGTCAATTCCTACGTCTGTAGGGAACTTGGGCAATCTTAAAATTTTGTACCTTCACCACAACAAACTTTCTGGTTCAATTCCTCAAGAAGTAGGAATGCTAAGATCTCTCATTGATCTTGCATTGTCAACAAATAATCTCATAGGGTCAATTCCTGCTTCAATAGGGAACCTAAAAAGCCTCACAAGATTGTCTCTTCATGCGAACTCTCTCTCTCTGGCTCTATCCCTCTAGAACTAGACAACCTTAGATATCTACAAGTGCTTGACGTAAGCTACAACAAGGTCACAGGTCGCCTATCGCCGAACTTGTGTATTCATGGATCACTCAAGAGATTGCTTGCAGCAAACAACTACTTAACAGGTCGTATCCCGAATAGCTTGAGAAATTGTAGGGAGTTGCAACGTGTTAGGTTTGATCGAAACCAACTGACGGGGCAAATATCAGAAGTTTTTGAGGCACTTCCAAACCTGGTATATCTGGATCTCAGTTATAATAAATTCTATGGTGAACTATGGCAAAAATGGGAACAGTTTCCTAATTTGACTAGCCTAAAGATCTCCAACAATATCCTTTCTGGAAACATACCACTTGGAATTGGAAGCGCAACTCAGTTACATTTACTTGACCTCTCTTCAAATCATAGATCCCGAAGAATTTTGAAAAGTTGGTTTTATTGTTCAATCTTACTCTTAGCAATAACCAACTTTCAAGCGATATTCCACCAGAAATTGGAAGCCTGTCTAGTCTTCAGCATGACTTGTCCGGAAACAATCTAAGTGGACCTATTCAAGGAAAGCTGGGTGAGTGTGTGAATCTTCTGAACTTGAAATTGAGCAAAAATTGGCTCAGGGGGACGATTCCTTATGAATTAGAAAAATTGCACTTTCTTCAAAATCTTGATCTTGGAAATAATTTATTAACAAGTGAGATACCACCAGAGATCGGGAACTTAAAAAGCTTTAGAGACACTAATGTTGTGTTTGGATTATGTTTTGAATTTTTTTTTGAAAAATAGTAGGGGTAATAAGTAGAGAGAGATAGAGAGAGAAATGTTGGAAATAGGGGGAATCTAGGGGAATGTTTTGAAAAATTCTTTTTGAAAAGGGAAGAGAACAAGGCATAAATCTCTCTCACAACTTGTTGTCCAGCTCTATCCCCTCCTCTTTCAACGAGATGTCAAGTTTAACGTCCGTTGACATATCTTACAATCACTTGGAGGGTCCTCTGCCCAACACAAAAGCATTTGAAGATGCTCAATTTCAATCATACCGAAATAACGATAGATTGTGTAGCAATAAAACTAGTTTGATGCCATGCTCACTGAAGAAGAGCAACATCGATAAAGGGAGAAATTACAAAAAAATTGTTATTCTAGTTGCAGTTCCTATGTTGGCCATTTCATTTTTGATTGTTGCTATGATTTTTTTGGTTCATCACCCCAAAATGGGATACAATGAAATTGAGCCAAATAGAGCAACTATTAAGGATATGTTTGAGATTTGGAGCTTCGATTGAAAATTGGTGCATGAAAACATCATCCAAGTGACGGAGGATTTCAGTGACAAGCATTGCATTGCAGTAGGTGGATATGGTGTTGTTTATAGAGCTGAACTGCCAAGTGGTCAAGTTGTCGCTGTAAAAAAGTTTCCTCCTTCGCATCATAAGGCTTTTGGGTTACTGTTCACATCCACAACATTCATTTTTGGTTTACGAGTTCTTGGAAGGGGGGAGCTTGGACAAGAAACTAAGCTGTGAGGAAGAAGCTCTAAGTTTGGATTGGGGTAAGAGGATGAGTGTTGTTAAAGGTTTGGCAGATGCTTTGTCATAAATGCACCATGGTTGTTCACCCCCGGTCATTCATCGTGATATATCAAGCAAGAATGTTCTGCTAGACTTAGAAGACGTCGCTCATCTCTTTGATTTCGGAACTGCGAGACTTCTAAACCTGCACTCATCAAATTGGACTTCCTTTGTAGGCACCTTGGGATATGCTGCTCCAGGTACTTGCACAATTTATCTTAGCTACTAATATTAGTGTCGTGTTTTTCTTTTGAATATGCTAATTCCTAAGCCCTCTTTACAATTTCTTAGTAGTTATTTTTCCTGTTCTTTGTACCCCTCATTCCTTTGGGCAGAACTTGCTTACACAATGGAGGTGAATGAGAAGTTAGACGTCTATAACTTTGGAGTTTTAACACTTGAAGTTATAATGGGGAGGCATCCAGGGGACCTCATCTCTTCTCTTTCTTCATCATCTTTGGATTCACCACCACCATCTTCTTATGGTATTTTGTTGAAGGATATATTGGATAAACGACTCCCACTACCAAGGAATCACTCGGCGGAAGCAGTGGTTCTTGCTGTAAAGCTAGCACTTGCATGCTTGCAGTCGAGTCCGCGGTGCCGACCAACTATGCAACAAGTTTATGTGGCTCTAACAAAGCAAAAGTCACACATGCAGAACCCATTCCTCATGATCACATTAGAACAACTACTAATTGATATCAATTGTCCAAGTGCCTAAGTGTTCGTGTTGTAACTTCACCAGTTTGGGTTTTGGACCCTCGAGGCACCGATGCACACTACAAGAAAAATGGTCATTCCCGGCATTTTTATTCACGGCATTTTAATTAATGCCGGAAAAGCCACTATATAATTATTACCAGCATTTGTTTAAAAAAATGCCGGCAAAAGTCTAGTTTTCCGCCAAAATAATACCGCTAAACTATTACTGGCATTTGTTAAAAAAATGCCGGAAAAAATCTCCGTTTAATATAAAAAAATTTCAATGTGCAAGTTGACCCAATATGGTGGCTAGCCCAGTTGGTAGCCTCACGCGCGCGCGAGGCAAAGGTCACGAGTTCGAAACTTGGGGCAAGCAATTTCTCCACAAAATTTGCACGACACGTGGGCGCCACGCAAGCGCCACGTGGCGGACACGTGGGCGCCACGTGGCATTTTTTTTTTTTTTGGGGGGGTCTTATATGGTTACAATTTTTCCCGGCATTTGTATCTTTACCGACACATTCCTAGACGGCATTTGTAATAAATGCCGGTAATACCTAACAAATGCCGGTAATACTCTTTTCCGGCATTTTTTTAACTTTTAACGGCATTTATGAAATGCCGGAAAAAGCAAAATTTCTTGAAGTGGCAGAGAGAGAAAGAACTGAGATTGTGATCATTAGGCCTAAGGGGTATTCTTGTTCCAATCATACGCATACAATTTACTCTGGTAAATGTAGCAGTTCGGAAAGAAAGTAGCAGATCGGAAAGAAAGTATTGTTGGTTGTGTATTGCACCAGACTCAACTAAAAAGTGACATTACCTCTGTGTTCAGTTTCCCAAACTGGATTTAAGAATGTCATAGTTTATGGTGCTTTCATACTTATAGTTTTTATTTTCGATGCTTTTGTATTGTTGAAGCCTGAAAGGTGTGTTTGCTCATGGAATTAGTTCAACATTCAAACACACTTGTTATACATCCTAGCTAGTGTCACGTGAGCCGCGTGCTCATTGTTTTTGAGTTATCGGTTATTGTTGTGATGGTTATTCCTGTATTTATGGTAGGATAGTAATCAAAATAGATGAATAACAACGCCGAAAGCAACGATTGTGAGATCGCAATTCGTAAAGATGTGCTTCTTTGTAAATTTGTAATATGACAATTAGGCATCACTTATGAGTTTAAAACGACTGAGATGGCCGGCCTCCATTCGTTTCAAGCTGAGCTTGATCAGTATCTTTCTTCTACACTGTCTTTACTGTCAAGATATAAAGTCTCACATTGTTTGGGTGTGGAATGGCTTAATAACATCTGGGACATCTTCACTCATTGCTAATTGGTTTTGAGTTGGATATAAAGTTTCTATATGGTATCAGAGCAGGGCCCGTTCCACCCCACATTTTAAAACATAATCCACACCCCGCGATGACAGACCAGCATAAATGCTGCACGATGATAGGACCCAAAAGTGGCCACACGTGATAGACCTCAAAAGCGGCTGCACGTGAGGGGGATGTTAAGATATAAAGTCCCACATTGTATGGGAGTGGAATGGGTGATCACTTAATAACATCTGGGACCTCTTCACTCATTGCCAATTGATTTTGAGTTGGATATAAAGTTTATATACTTACTCTTTTCTAACAAACTCAAGTCTTCTGATGACTTCTCTAACATTTCTCTAAGTGACAAAGTAGTTGTTCTGCGACAGTTTATTTGTTGGAATTTTGTAAAAAAAAGTTACTATCAAGAAGCTGTATTACCTGGTGTTCCTTTTAGGTTTTTCTGTGACTCTTTCTTGCTGTTCTGGTCGGCATTTTGCCAGTGTGCTCTTGTTCTGTTTAATCTTTGTAATCCTTTATAAAGATTAATAAAATTCTTTTTGCATTCTTCTTGCTTGGCCAAAAAAAAAAAAAAAAACTGTATTACCTAAATTTTAATGCCGTTGAGAAACAAATGTACACTTGGCCCTTGAATAGTTATTGTTCTTGATCTTGTAATTGTGGAAACTCTATTTCCAACCCAAAATTAATTGATGATGAGTGGAGAGGTCCCAACATAATATTAATTGATCATTCATTCCACTATTAAAAAATGTGGAGCTATGCAGATATTTGCTTAACATGGCTCTCACGTGTAGCCTCTTTTCGTGCAGCATTTTTGTTAGTTTGTCGATTGTAGATTGAGAATTTTCTAAATGTGGGGGTGACATAGGTCCTGCTTTGATAGCATGTGTGGAAACTTTATATCCAACCAAAAATAATTGGCAACGTTATATTTAATGATCGCACATTCCACTCTCAAGCAACGTGCATGAGACCACATATTACCTTAACAGCAAATTCAACACGAATCTTTTTGTTTCTTTGCCAAATTGAATACTCTATTTCGACTTGGAGGACACCCCCCCCCCCCCCCCCCCCCCCCCCCCCCCCATGTCGTTTTTGATTGGTACACATGTGTGGAACCTTAAAAACCGACATATCAGGAGGTAAACAAACTGTATTGATAAGAATATCCTAATTTTTTTTATCGGTAAAAGTAATAATTTATTAAGAAACTTAACAACGTACATATCCGGTCTAAACTATGTCGGTACTAATTAAGATACTGGTATATTGTTATCCCTTGTTACTAGGCAACATTGTTTTCATGGGGAATAGGGGTGCTACGACTACACATACGTGATTAAGATCAGACCGTCCAGATAGGTGAGGAGCCAGTGCCTCCTCCTCGCTCTGGTGTTGCAGCTCTAGTGCACACTGAAATGCAAACACCTCAATTAATTAATTTTCCTTTGCTGGAGATCGATGACTCCTCTTTCGCATTAACAGCTGAAGACTTAAAAGACCTTTCATTTTCCATGCAATAAAGTCCATGTAATAGACAGCCAATTACATGTATACCACGACCCAATGAAGTCCAGATGCAAGGTTTGGAGTTTGAGTCTATAACTATTGAAAGACGTTGAACCCGGCCCCTCAGGAGCAGGGCCGGCCCTGAGCTAAAGCTCAGGGTGCGGCCGCTTTAGGCCTCCGAAAGTTAGCCTAAAATTGGGCCTCATTTTCTATATGCGAGTTTTAATAATATATATATGTAAGTTGTTCCATGCTTTAACAATGTTGAGTGCTAGCACTGATGGTTCGGCAATCTTTCTAAAACCTAGGGTCCCGGGTTCAACACCCAGGAGATTCTTTTTCTTTTGCCAAAACTCACTCTTTTTCACTCCCAGGAGGCCCTTTGTCTTTTGACAAACTAATTCTTTTTCACTCCCAAGACGCCCTTTGTCTTTTGGCAAACTAATTTTTTCCCTTATTTTCTATGATTAGATCTAGGTCGGTATTACACAATTCTTGCATCACTTGTATTCTAAATTAGTTATGCATAAGTGGTTATAGATAATACTCAAAGTCTATATTCAATTTTTTTGCACGATAAGTGTTTTGATAAGTTTTTTTCCCTTTCATTTATTTCAATTTTATTTTCAACTTCTAATATCAAATTCACAAATAAAATACTTTTGACTATAAATAAACCATAATAATTAATTTTCACTCAACAAACTTTGATAAAAAAATGCTTAAAATAAATAATTCTCTGATTGCTAAAAATAGTATTCTTACGGTTAAAGTTAATAACATGATTAGTTAGAAAAAAACGCGGTGTATGAGTGGTACTTCGTCATGTTTGATTATTTTCTCTAATGGTATAAAACATTTTAAAAGTTTATTTTAGTTAAATTAGAAAACTAAAATACCATGTTTAATCTTTTTATCTTATACTAACCACCTATATTGGATTTTTTTTGGTAGAAAACCTAATGCCTCAATTTTAAAAAAGTCACTTTAAGACTCCAAAATCTCAGGGCCGGCCCTGCTGAGGAGAAGTAATTACGAAGTCCATGTAAGAATTTCCGGCCTATTTGGGATTATATCAAAAGAGCATCAATAAGAATATGAGGCTTAATTCTGAAGGAAAGTTAGATGTTTTGTAGATGCTGTATCGATATCGGGTTGAGCTGATATTTTATAGAAATCCTAATAAACAACATATTTTAAACAAATTGAACAGCTTGGATCATGTTTGTGGGAACCGATACAGGTCCCAAAAGCATACGTACATGGGGTATGTACGCATATATGTACGTACTCATAGCAAGGTTGTCAATGATTAATCTTACAGCTGGAAGCCGGGTCCATGTAGTGGTTTTGTGGCAAATGGCAGCACCCCGTATGGTAAACAATTGTGCAATAAGTATATAACCACACACATATACAAACACTTGCACCGTTACACACACTCACTAACAATATGGGTGAGTGTGTTTAAGTGTTTATGTATATGTGTGTGGTGATAGCATTGTTGACAATTAATGTGTTTGATCTTTCAGTGCCCCGTACGGTACACAAGCTGGTACCAATGGTTGTGTGGGCCTATTTTGAGATTCCACACAAATGATTTTAACCGTTTAATAATTTTAAAATAGTATTTTTTTTGGTGGTCTCACATAACATGACCTTAATTGAATAAGTGTAATTTATTAATCCAATTTTATATTCATTCATAATTTAAGAACATGAATAGTGAATGAATTTTGAAAAAAAGCTGTCTTTTGGTGTTTAATGCCTTGGCTACGACAATATTCATCAAATGGCCCAAGATATTCACCACCGTTGTCGGAACGAACACATTTCAACTTCTTCCCGATCTCTCTTTCAACCTTGGCCTGAAAATCTTTAAACACATCTAAAACTTGATCTTTAGTTTTTAACGGATAAGCCCATAATTTTCTCGAATAATCATCAATAAAAGTAACAAAATAAAGTGCACCACTATGAAATCTAACTTTCAAGGGACCACAAACATCCGAATGAACCAAGTTCAATATATTAGGTTTTCTAGTAAAAGACTTGAAACGAAATGCAACTCTATTTTGTTTTCCGGCCAAGCAATGAACACAAGTTTTAAGAGGGGTACTGATGCAGAATGGAGTAGAGCGGGTCACGTCCACGTTCCTCGAGCGACTGGACCGAGCACAGCCCAACCCAAACTGGAGCGGGGTGACAACGGCAGAATGTTCACTGGTTTCACTAGTTCTAAATTAGTGAATATTCACTAGTTCTAAATTAGTGAATATTCACTAATTTCATGTTTCCTTTTGAGAGGAGATTTAGTGAATATTCACTAAATCCTTTTTGATAATATTTAGATTGCTAATAACTTTTGATAGGAAATTCTGTTTTAGTTTCCGCTTGTTTTGGCAACCTTAGATTTCTTCCTAGTATTTGATTTTCCAATCAAGGTAGGATTTTCCGTTTTTGGTAATTTTCGTATTTTCTGCGATTAGGACCGATTCTCAGCCCTAATTGTTTCCTAAGTTAGGGTTTCTATCGCTCTATTTATATTCATTGTAAGCCTCAGGGGACGGCAGCTTTTATATTGAATTAATGAAAAATTGAGAGTTTATCTCTATTCGTGTTTGTGTTTCAAAGAGAGAATCTTTAACATAAGCAAGTTCGTGATCTCTTCTTGCAAATAGTTTCGTAAAAGGAGGCTGCCCTGCATCAGTTGGTATTAGAGCCTGCGCTCGATTCCGGATCATGGCGCGACAAGGAGTTCGTTATGGTCGTTATGTTGTTGCCGAAGATGTGTATGATCGAAGTAAAGCTGCACGAGAAGCACGAATGGAGGCGCGGTTCCAACAACTTGAGCAGCTGATGGATGTGATTGGCGTCCTATCCAATCAGGTGGCTGCCATGGCTGTTGGGGGGAATCCACCTCGGCGTCGTCTGGTTCAACCTCGGTTTCCGAAAGAGGAGGAGGTATCGGATGATGTTTCTATCACCAAACTTTTGGCTGGTAACCATCAGTCAACGGGGAGGACAAGGGCGGTCAAGGTTGTTAATCATGATTCGCGACTTTGGGAATCTGGTTTAAAGATCAACTTTTCTGAGTTCCAGGGAGGTATGACACCAAAAATCTTAAAGGTTAGTGCAGGAGAAAAAAAGTCATAGAAGAAATTCTAGTTGAGGGAGATGTAGGAGACTTTCTCGACGATGTGTTAGAGGAAGAGTTCGATAAAATATTTTTTGACAATAATACATCGTCGTTTCAATCAGAAATTGATTGGGAGTCACCTCCAAGATTTGATGAGTATGCAGATGATGAGTTCAAAATTTGTGAAGCCAACTTTATTCAAGATATTGTTCATGTTGCAATTCAAGAAGATGGAACAGTTGGTAAGATTGTTGATGGTAGTAGCAATGAAACAAAATTCATGTCTCTTGACTCATGTTCGTCAATTGATAAGAGTTTTGCGACATGGAAATTTTCTGATTGGATTGATATGGGTAAAAACCCCAAGTCAGATGAAATTGAAATTGCTTGGGGTAGTCAATTCATGGATCATTTTTGGGAGTATATTGAAGCTGTTGTGAAGAAGAATATTTGGATCACGTACTTAGAGCAAGTTGTGACAAACAATATTGATTTTATTTTCGAAGACTCATCTTTACAGTTTGGGGTCCGAAAAATTAATTTGAGGTACAAGATTGATGCGGATAAGTTACGACGAATCCAACTTTATAAACTCGAGGACGAGTTTCTTCAAGACGGGGAGAATGATGCAGAACATAAATATGATGAATATAAATTAATTACGCATTATTTTGAATTTATTATTTTGTTAGGAAATTCCGTTTTAGTTGCCTCTTGTTTTGGCAACTTTATATTTCTTTCTAGTATTTGATTTCCTAGTCAAAGTAGAATTTTTGTTTCTGGTAATTTTTGTTAATTAATTGATTCTGCTACCTTTTCGGATGAATCAATTAGGGTTAGGATTTTTTCCTATATAATAAGTTGTAAGCCTTAGGGCTAAGGGAGTTGTTTTTGAATGAATTAATGAAAATTGAGAGTTTTTCTCATTATTGTGTGTTCGTAGAGGGAGTACCTCTAGTTCATACTTATTCGTGATTGTCCTTGTTGCGCGTTCTTCTATTTTGACACGCCTCCCTGCATCAGGTACCTTTCATACCGGGTAAGAGCTCTTTCTTGGCAAGAGCATGCATCCCCTTTTCACTCATATGCCCAAGCCTCTTGTGCCACAATTCGGTAGAGGAGCCATCGTCAAGTGTATTTACAAACCCCTTGGTAATTTTTCCTTTCATCGTGTAAAGTGAGCAAGTCTTGTTCCCTTTAGCCACCACAAGAGAACCCTTCGGGAGCTTCCATTTTCCATTACCAAAATGGTTGTTGTAGCCTTCATCATCCAACTTTCCAGTAGAAATCAAATTGAGACGAATGTCTGGCACATGCCTCACATCTATAAGCACCAACTTACACCCAACACTTGTTTTCCAAGCAAATATTACCCATGCCAACAATTTTCGACAAACCTTCATTTCCCATACGAACACACCCAAAATCTCCTTCATTGCAGGAGGTGAAGAAATCGGCTTTTGAAGTGACATGGAATGAAGCACCGGAATCAATCACCCAATTAGTATCTTGGCTATCGGAAGAGACCGCCGTTGTGTTTTCTTGCTTCTTTTCACCATGCTTCCCACGATTTTCCTCCTTAAATTTGAGTTTTAGGCATTCCTGCTTCATGTGGCCTTTCTTTTTACAATAATGACACTCTACATCTTGCTTTGAAGGTGATCTTCCCCTCAAACTCCCACGGCTTTGATCACGATTGTGGGGAGTGCTACTTCTACTTCGAGATCTCCCTCTTGGGTTAACAACAAGTGCCTCTGAATGAGAAGAACCGGTGGATTTTCTTCTCGTCTCTTCATTCAACAAACAACTCTATCCGGCGCCAAGTTACTAACCGTCACAACCAAAGTTTCCCAAGTCTCGGGTAGAGAACTAAGAAGCATCAAAGCCTGTAACTCATCATCAAACACAATCTTCATAGAAGCAAGTTGATAAACAATACTATTCATTTCATTTAAATGTTCTGCAATAGACTTGCCATCTTTATATTTCAAATTCACCAATTTCTTGAACAAGAATGCTTTGTTAGTGGCCGATTTTCTATCATAGAGACTTTCAAATTTCTTCCATAAATCGTAGGCCGAAGTTTCGGTGGAGACATGATGAAAAACACTATCGTCAATCTATTGACAAATAAGCCCAACAGCTTTTCGATTCAATGTGGTCCAATTCTCATGTTTCATATTGATGGGTTTAGCCGTATCACCTTCTACAGGCCCATGTAAGTCTTTACAATACAAGAGGTCTTCCATTTTAATTTTTCAAGTCACCCAATTAGTTCCATTGAAACTAATCATTCTACCAACATTTCCTTCCATGATTTACACCAAAATAATAAACCCTAGCCAACCTTCGGCTCTGATACCAATTGTTGGGAAAAAATATGCGAAATTTCCCACAAGTAAATCACGAAGGAAATAATAAAATTGCAGCGAACGTAATCCAAATGCGCAAACCACAAACCAAACGAACACAAAGAATTTTTATGTGGTTCTCCCAAGTGTGAGGTACGTCTACGGGACCGGAGTCCGATTCCACTATCAACAAAGGTTCTTACAAATGGGTTTACAAGAGATTCAAGATCTCACAAACACCCTAAGATGTATCCAACAAATACAACAACCAAGAGGAGAAGACCTCGCCAAATAGATGAACCAAAACCCTCCAAAGTTGCCGAAATGGAGAGCCCAAAAACAGAGATCAAATCTGCCCCAAATTGCACGATGATGCTGACTGAGATTAGAAGAACAAAATATGCACTTGGAACTTTGGACCGTAGCACTCGCACACTACACTTGCTCTTGACCACCGAAAACACACACACAAATCACAGTGCACTGCCGTTTCTTTTTCCAGATGAACAACACCAATAAGCTTCCAAGGGAAGCTAAGTAAAACACATGTGCAGGTCATGTGCTTCCAAATGTGTAGAATGTTCCACCAAAAAATTAGCCCACACAAATTAATTCTCTTTTGGGCCAAACAAAATATTATTGGGCTAACAAAATATTGGGTTTCTACTAAGGAGGGAACCCAACACTCTTCACATTTGATGAAGGCATAGTTGGATGAATAATATTATTCCACTGTCATCTTTAGTCTTATATATGCACTTCGATCAAGTATGTTCTTAATTAAATGATACACGGCCATTTCTATTTTTCCATGTGTCAAAGATTACATACATCGTGTTCGATAAAGAAAAATAAATTACAGGGGAGGGTACTCTACATGATAGCCGAATCGCAATTCATTACCATCTTGCCCGTCAATACCACACAAAGCACAAAATAATATCTTAGGTATGTGCTGTTTTTTTCTTACTCGGCAAATTTTTTTTTATTAATCTTTGAAAAAGAATACAAAAATTAAAGGGACCAAGGGCACAACGACAATCGCCACCCAAGACCCAAAATCGGAAGGCAAGACGTCCAACCAAAACAAAAAGGAACGTTGGAAACAAAACAGCCAAACATAACTATCTCAACTACCAATCTTAGGGGTGTGCTGTTGTGAATTGCGATAGGCTAATAGCTGTTAAAAGCATTTGAATAATTTTGGGCCTCTCTTCTTGCCTCCCGGATGTCTCCAAGGGAAGATAAGGTGACCAGTAGCCACCATAAATTTTTTTGCCGTTCCAAAAAAAGAAAATTGATGGAGATAATTGATTGAAAGCTCCCAGTTCTTCCCAAATGCCGTGTACTAATTTGATAGATTCCATGTTAATTGGCTGCACATGCCCCTTGATATCGATCAATTTTGGCGACTTCTGCTAATAATTCTCATCAGTCATCCTCGATCTGGCTCAGACAACGATAGAATTTTCACAAATAGAAAATGTGTGTGGTACATATTTCGTCTCGACTAGGACATCAGTACTTCCTTGAGTTGGGGAAAAACAAAGTCACCCGGGCCCGAGCCCAACATCAAGTCTACCCCTCCATGTAAGGTAAGTTGATTCCATGTTTATTGGCTTTTTTGTTTGATTGATATCTTTAGCCTTATCAACTAGGTCAAGGTCCACAACCAATTGGATACCATCAAAAGATTTAACCTGGGTCAAGTTAAGATCAGCCACTTCCATTTCAATCGAGGCCGGATCATGAATCAATAGAGGAGTTAAATTCTCTGCTGCAATTGCGCCATCTTCCAAGACCAAATTGCAAGAATCACTCACCACTAATGTCACTCCCTTGGACTAGAAGCATCCCCAAATAGCTAGAATCAGCCCCACGGCTTGCTACTGAGTTTTCACGATGGGTTCCTCTCTCTAGAACACATAAACTTTTTAAAAACTAATGTGGTTCGATTAGGTATTTACGAGTATGAAAAAACTAATACAATTCATACAAATATTTAAAAAATGCAAATTAGAGAATGATAGGTTTGGAATCTTCGGATCAAGACTCTCTCTCTCTCACTCTCTTAAAAAAATGCAAATTCATCGTGGGTTCAGGAATCTTCGTAATGTCTTGCATTTACATACTACAATAGAGTTGAAGCAAGCCTTTATTTCGGTTTGTGTTCGGGTTGGATGTTTGCTTTTGAGGTTAGCATTCATGTTGTGTTTTGGCTTTGTTTTGGGTTTTTTTTTTTTTTTTTTTAGTTTTCCGTGAATGGAGGATGCATTTTTTCATCTTAAGTTCTTTGGGTTTGAGGTGCTTGTTTCGGAGGTTTAGTTTGGGTCGTTTTATGTAGGGTCTTTGCCTATGGTTGGCGTCTTGCCTTCCTGGTTTTTCTTTGGGTCTTGAGTGGCGTTAGTCGTTGTGTCTTTGTCCGTTTAATCTTTGTATCTTTTTTTCAAAGATTATTTAATTTCTTTTGCCGAGCAAAAAAAAACTTGCATGATAGATCTGAAACAGCCAACCAAACCAATGAATTAATTTCTACTCACACATCAATGCAGTACTTGTTCTCTTTAGGTCTATAAACAGGCATCAAAATTGTACTTTAATTAATCTCATTCGATCTTTGTTTAATTTGAAAGAGTAGTCACTAGTCGTCTAGTACTGAGCGATATGGGTTCCAAAACAATAGTTTCCCTAGGCTTTTTGTTGGTTACTGTTCTTCTCATTACGTCGAATCGAATGTAACAGAAAGGGATTTAGTGAAATTGAAATTGAGTTTACATATATCATCTTCAAAGAAAAATAGATTACAGCAGAGGGTACTCAACATGATAGCTAGCATTGAACCAACTTAAATCAATTTTTTTGTCTGAGATCCGTCCCTGGGTCGAAGGTTTAGCCCAATCGCAACTCATTACCATCTTGCCCGTCGATACCACACAAAGCACACAAAGCACAAAATACTAATATCTTAGGTGTGTGCTGTTTTTTTTTCTTACTCGGCAAAAAAAAAAAAATTAATCTTTGAAAAAGGAAGCAAAGATTAAAGGGACCAAGGGCACAGCGGCAATTGCCACCCAAGACCCAAAACCGGAAGGCAAGATGTCCAACCAAAACAAAAAGGAACGTTGGAAACAAAAACCGAAACATAACTATCTCAACTACGTACCAATCTTAGGGGTGTGCTGTTGTTGTGAATTGCGATAGGCTAATAGTTGTTAAAAGCATTTGTATAATTTTGGGCCTCTCTTCTTGCCTCCCGGAGGCCTCCAAGGGAAGATAAGGTGATCAGTAGCCGCCATAAATTTTTTGCGGTTCAAAAAAAAGAAAATTGATGGAGATAATTGACTGAAAGCTCCCAGTTCTTCCCAAATGACGTATAGTAATTTGATATATTCCATCTTAATTGGCTGCACATGCCCCTTGATATCGATCAATTTTGGCGACTTCTGCTAATAATTCTCATCAGTCATCCCCGTTCTGGCCCAGACAACTGCAGAATTTCCACAAATCGAAAACATGTGTTGTAGATATTTCGTTGACTCGACTAGGATATCAGTACTTCCATTAGTTGGGGAAAAACAAAGTGACCCGGGCCCGAGCCCAACGTCAAGTCTACCCCTCCATGCACGGTAAGTTGATTCCATGTTTATTGCCTTTTTTGTTTGATTAGTATTGTATTGGTTTGCGTTCTATTTTGGCTAAACACTGCTTTGGTTGGCATATATCTTGCCAACTCATTTGTGTAGCTTGTTCCCTCTCAGGCCTGTGGTGGCATATGATTGTCTAGGTACGGCGGTGCCAATATGATTGGGATGCCTGAGCCTCGTGGTAAATGCCTTGTCCCAAGCTAGTTCTTTTAATCTTTGTAATGTCTTCGAAGATTAATAAAATTTCCCTTTTACTGATAAAAAACAAAAAAGACAAAAGAATAATCGAACAGGATTATTAAGCCAAAACAGGAACATATATCAGAAGGATAAACATATTCCCCGGAATGGCAATAGAATAAATATCCGTACAATAACTTGGGTAGAGGACTGCTGTTTTTGTGAATGGCAATAGGCCAATAGCTGTTAAGAGGCGGAAGCTTTACATTCAATGATCACATTTGTCAGCTCGTGGCTTTGATATTAAAGGGCAAACCCAGTGTACGAGGCTCCGCCATTGCGGGATCTGGGGAAGGGTTGATATACGCAGTCTTACCCCTGCAAGCAGAGAGGCTGTTTCCGCGACTCGAACCCGTGACCTCCAGGTCACAATGTAATTTATTGAATAACTTTATGCTCTGTCATATTTCTCATGGGGCCTGTCCTTGTGTGAAATTTTATTTCGGTTTAGGTTGGAAACTGTCTTGCCCTCTCATTTGGGCTGTCCTTAATGAGAGGCTTTTCGTTTTGGTTGGTATTTTGTCAATTTTTTTGTCTTGGGTTTGGAGTGGCATATGATTGTCGATAGGTTGGGTGCCAACGTTGTTGGGATGCTTCCTTATCATTATGATGCCTCTTGCTCCTTATCCTTTAATCTTTGTGCTCTCCTCAAAAATTAATAAATTCTCTTTTGCCGTTAAAAAAGAAGAGAAAAAAAGAAGAAGAGCAATTGAGTTACTTTTGGGCAGCTCTTCTTGCTTCCGGCCCAAAGGCTTCCAAGGTAAGAGAAGGTCGCCATTAGCCACCCTAGCCAACTCAATGCGCGTCCAGATTAAAAGGTGATAAATGAATCAAAGCTCAAATTATTCCAAAACAAAACGTCTATAAACACAACTTTAAAATAGAACACCGGATACAATTGCGTTCGGAGCCATGCGATGCATGTACCACATGTAAATTCAAATTAATTGGGTTGGAAAATGATAATTGATTTTCACACTTTATTTTTTACCCTCACGTGATATGAATTTACAAAATTAGCCAGCCTCTGAAGATGCTCAAAGAACACTTGAAGACTGACATCGTCAGTGAAGATCATTTCTGTCCCAGAAGCCATCGATCTCATGAGCGTTGCTATACGTAGCCGATGCATGGGTTCCACTTAGGCTCAGTTTGGATGACTGGAATCTTCAGTAGGAATAGGAATGTGATTACTAGAAATCAAATTCCAAGAAATTTTATTGAGTGGGAATATGAATATGATTACTACGAATGATATTCCTAGAAATACAATACCTGAAGTAATTTTATTACAGTGTTTGGATTAATTCAGTAATTTTATGCAGGAATCAATTTGTTTGAAAATTTATCAAAGTTAATATTTTCTTTTTTTATTGATTGAGCCAAGAATCTAAGATTCCCTATGGGGCAAAGGAGGGATCAGATTCTCACTCATTCTGGTAATGTAATTCCTAGTCGGATGTGTCATCTGGAATCACAATCCTATTTCTGTCTCTTCCAAACATGGGAATCCTGAGAGTGTGGCATCACATTCCTATTCATGTTCCTTCCAAACGTCAAAATCATGGAAGCTAGTATGGTGTCACAATCTCATTTCTCCTCAAGATTCCTGCCATCCAAATTGAGCCTTAGCTAAAAAGAATCTTGCCTGCTCAAAATGTCATGAAATCAAAAAACTATTCAGTACCGCAACGAGGAATCAGTTTCCAGTACAATGTTTTCACCATGAAGCCCTTGATGCTAAAAGAGGAGGTAATAGAGCAAGCCCACCGTATTGCCAAAGCCATGTTTTTGCTTGTATTGTCAAAAAGCCAAAAAAAAAATAGCAATGTAACAGTTTGGTGCCATTTTGGCACAATCTAAAATTCAGGACCATTAGATTAAACTCATCGCATTTTTCAAAACAAATGAAACGGCTTGGATGAAGTGGGAGAAATGGCATTGCCATTTTCGGCATGAAAAATGGCAATGAGTGGACTTAGATTTTGCCAAATAATATGCCGAATTATGCCAATGGCAAGGGAAATGGCAACAAGGCGGACTTGCTGTTACAAGGAAAAGAAATCCCTAAGGCGACATCGTGATGAATCAAGAATCACATTAATTAATACGTGAGTTGTTGTGTGCGCGCGCGAATTTATAAGCAATATTCATGCACCTATATATAATATGAATACAGGATGATATGGCCTCTCCTTATCGTAAAGAAGGTACAAAGCTCCACTTATGTTTTTTTTTGATAGGCAAGATGAATTTTATTAAAAACGGGGAAGGGAGAAGGGGATCCAACGCAAAGTTGGAAGATACACCGCAAGGGCAAAGCCCAGACCACTCAAGGGTCAACAAGAATCCAAAACAAATAAACAAACAATACAGCCCGATCCGAAACCCAAATAAAAAGGTCCACTTATGTTATGCATTGGGTGATAGGACAAAATATCGTGGGCTAACAAACAGGTCATAATTAACCAAAATAGCGAAAGTTTGGAAATCTACAATAATTTTACTGGAACATCACGACAAATTATTGGATATAATTGAAATGTTTACAAAAATTAATATAATTTCACGAAATCTAATGGGGCCCGTGCCTCCGCGGGACCCCACCTACATCCGTCCCTACCTTGATGCCGTTGGACCAAACGCCCGTCTTTCATCTTTCATGAATACGTCATTAACATAATTCAACCCAATTATGTTCAACAACAAAAAAATTTATAACGTCCCTACTAGATAGTTATTCATTCCTGGTAGTAATAGAACTATATTCAATACAAGTAAAAACTGAATATGGAACCCAATATGTTATTTTAGCAAAGTAATGACTCTCTCATAATAAAATTAAAAACAAAAGGATTTCTTTTTACATAGCTAACTATGGTTTCACTAGCACCATGATTAAAAGAGAATAAAAAGTAAAGTTGTAACCACAACCAATAAAAAAGTGGATATTGTTCACCCATGCACTCCTCCTTTTCTTGCTCTTATTCCTATGAAATTGTCAAATTACACTTTTAAAATGCAAAAAGTAAATTAAGAAGGAAGAACAATTTGATAATTTCAAGTGAATAAAAACGTTGCAAAAGAATAAAAAGGGTGCAAAATCATTTTGCTTGTGGAATTGGCATCCAATAATGCTACGGTCCCAGAAACTTTCCTAAATAGGACACGATACCAAACCTCATTTGGGTGGATCCCACATCATTTTAACCCTCTCATATATGTCAAACCCTACACCCCTCTATCTCTTTCTCAAACATCACTTCAGCCCTTAAGCTCATCCTCTTCCTCATGAAATCCTAAAATACCCAACTAACATTCTTCCTAAGCAGTACATGCAATCTCACCAAATTCCTTAAAATTAACGTCAATAAAATGCAAATCGAATCCATTTTCCACAATTTCAGTAAAGACCAAAACATGCACCTAATATGTTGAACTTAAAAAAAAAAAACTAGAGAAAACATTGATCAACAATCATTGGAAGAATTCACTTATTCTCTGCCCTATATCATGAAACAAGCTCCATGAACTTCCTATTAGATCACCCACCCCAACATTATTTGTGGAGGGCGTGGTCCGGCGGAGGGACCAGGACGGTGGCCACGTTGCACCAATTAGCCAGGGCAGTGGTTCTACTACCCATGGGTCGGCGGTCTGGGTCGGTAGCCGATCCGAGTTCGGCCGGGCCTGGATAAAGTTAACCGAAGTGTCGATCCACGGAAGGGAACGGTCTGGTTCGGCGTGTGTATTAATCGATATGATCTGGTTCGGCAGGACCTACGCTCGCCGAGCCCCCTGTCCCCTAACTTGGAGAGAAAGTTATGGAGAGTTGGGCAGGGGAAGGCAACCTCACGTCTTATCCAATCCCTTATATTCAGGAGCAGAGTATAGGAGATTGGATAGGTTCAGGATTGAGGTGTCTATCTGGATCCGAGATAGGCGGGTTCATCATGCAACGAATAAGAGTCCTAATGGGATTTGGACTCTGCATCCCTTTGGCTATAAAAGGAGGTATTCACCTCTTTAATAAGGTAGGTCCAGAATACTCTCTCAAGTCCTAGACTACACCTCCATATCTATCCTGTTTACTGACTAGGGCGTCGGAGTGCCTGCCCCGGACACCACGCTCCGGGTTTGGGCACTAACGCGGTTGTTTCGTGCGCAGGTCTAATCCGTCCACATCCAAGTCTCAACCATCCAAGCCACAAGGTCTAACCGGAGAAAGCCAGCCACCACAATTGGCGACTCCGCTGGGGATAAAAGATTAACAAAACACATCTTGTGGTGCAGCTTTCTTTCCGTTTTCCCTCTTCCAAATTCAGGATGACAATCCCGGACGGACGACCTCTCGGTCTTGATAACTTCAATCCAAACCTGGGCCACCACTCCTCTCAGCGGACGGTGGTAGGGCGGGATGGCATCCCCATTGGGGGTCCCGGCGACCCCAGGGTGGTGGGTTCAAACATCCCTGATCCTAGCAACCAGGATTTAGGAGCAGCGGCATTCCACATAGATGGAGTGCATCGCTCTGCAACAAGCCTCACGGTTCCTCCTCCCCCCCCAGCAGTGCTCCCGGTGAGCATGGCGGAGGAGTTAATGCGACTAAGAACACAAGTACAAGAGATCCAGGCGCTTCACAGCGCCCCACCCGTTTCCAGGTCGCAGGAACGGCGACGTAGGAGGAATGCTATTCGAACGGCTGACACTGTTAGGGCCTCTGCCTTTGCAAGGCTCGGCCCACTGTGTCGCGTTGATACTAATGGCATTGTCCACCTAGAACCCGGACACCGAACCAATGCGTCCGGAAACGATAATGTTCGCCGAGCATTATTTCCCACAACAAGCGCCACGGCATCAAGCGCTCGTTCGAAGTCAAGGGGAAGGCCGGACCAAACTCAAGGACTTCCCCGGCTCGGCGACACAAGAGATAACGCGGGAGACCCTCTTGATCACCCTTTTGGGTCGCGAGGTCACCAGGGTAACCACCGAGCGAGCTTATCCGAGGGGCGGCGATATGAAGAGGAGGAAAGGGAAACGAGCACTCGGCGCCGTCAGCGGTCGCCGGCCCATTCTACCAGTCGCTCCCACCCTCGGCAGTCTGACCAGGGACATCACCAACGATTGCCGGGTCGATCTGCCGGACAATCCAGACTTCAGGAAGAGAACAGCCAGGGGCTGCTACCAGAGGAGAGGTGCGAGATCAGCGCCGGCGGTAGGGCTTTAACAGTGGTAAATACTCGCACTGGCGAGAGAACCACTTACCGGCCCGTCCGGCATCAGGAAGAGCCCCCGGCGGTGGGAAACAGGAGAGCCTCGGGGTCGAAGCGCCGAACCCCAGAGCCAAGTATCAGCGGCCGAAGGGCTCGGACCCCACCAATCAATAAAAGGATAAGGGATGATGCTCGAGAGAAGAGCCCCGCCCCTTCGGCGGTAGTCCCGCCGAAGGAAGGGGTTACAACAACCTCGGCGAAAGGTGTCTCCCCCTTTTCCAAAGCTATAGCGGATGAGCCTCTCCCCCCCCACTTCAAAGTCCCCAAATTCACCATATACAACGCGAAGTCGGATGCGCCGACCCATGTCCAGCAGTTCAAGTCCATGGCTGCGCTCTGCGGATTGAGCGAGGCAATGATGTGCCGAACGTTCTCCCTGAGCCTCCCGGACACTGCCATGTTGTGGTATACACAGCTAAAGCCAGGTTCAATAAGCAGCTTCGACGAACTGGAGCGTTCATTTACGGCACGGTTTGTGGCAAGTAACCGGAGGCCAAAAACAATAGAAGCCTTAACGGACCTTCGGCGGAAGACCGGCGAGTCCTTGAAGGATTATTCTGAGCGCTTCTATAACGTATATAACATGGTTGAAAGCTGTGACCAAAAGACTGCGGCTACGTCATTCAAACGTGGACTGGATAGGAACTCTGACCTATCCAAGGAATTGATGCTTCGGCCGCCGAACAATATGACAGAGCTCATGCATACCGTTGCTCGGTATATAGAGCTTGAGGAGTACATCGGTGGATCCGAAGTAGCTCCAGTAGCCGAGCTGGGTAAGACGGCGGCCAAGGAAGTAAAGAAGCAGGTTAACATAGTGTCCAAAAAGGATGGCGCAGGGTTCGGCGGAAACAAAGGAAGTGGAAAGACGTGGGACCGCCCGCCGAGCGATGGGCGTGACCACCTTGCCATCACGACCTATTTTAAGGAGCCAATCTTCCGTATGCTCCGAGAATGTGGACGGCTTCCTGGTTTCCAATGGCCAACAGGGGCGGCGGAGAAAATGGGAACCGCCGATGGCCGGGAACCGAACCCGAGGGTATACTGCTCATTCCACAATGAACAAGGGCACTATACAACGGCATGCCAGCCTTACAAAATATACCTCGAGGAGTTAGTCCAGCAAGGAAAGATGGATCGGTGGATCGACCGAACCAAGTCGCCGAACGCAGGGATCCCGCCGAGAGCCCAAGATCTCGACGGCGTGGTGCATTGCATTCATGGGCCAATGAACAAGGCCCAGGCCAACGAGCTCCACGAAAGATTATACAGCCCTACCCCGCCGGGGGTGATGATGGTTCAAAATTCGTCAAAACGGAAGATGGATGCTCGTAGCACGTGGGAGATCAGGTTCACCGAGCAAGATTTGGAGGGGTTATCTCTACCCCACAATGATGCCTTGGTCCTCTCTCTACAATTTCAGCGGAAACTTGTCCGGAGGGTATTGGTCGATCAGGGAAGCTCGGCGGAGATCCTATTCTACTCAGCGTTCAAAGCTTTAGGTCTCTCAAAAGAGCAATTGGCCCCGGTGGAAGCCCCTTTGATTGGTTTTACTGGAATTCCGGTCTACCCGCTCGGCAAGATCGTACTCCCAGTATATGCTGGTTCGGTGAAGTTGGATATGGAATTCATCGTGGTTAGTTCGCCGAGCCCATATAACGCAATCCTGGGAAGAAATTGGTTACACAGCATGAGGGCTGTGGCATCCACACTTCACCAATGTGTTAGATTCATTGGAGAGTCTGGGAGACAGGAGACCATCAAGGGGGACCAGGTGGCCTCGAAAAAGTGTTTCGTCAACTCTGTCCGCGGAAAGGGCCGAGCAAAAGAGGTACAGAGTATAGAGGTACCTGAGTTACTAGATGAGGGCACCACCGAAGAGAGGACGAGAGAGGCGCTGCAAGGTCCTGAAGAGGTTGGAAGACCGGCGAGCGACAGGGCCGTGGAAGACTTGGTTCGGATTGCGGTCAACGAAGATGGGACCCGTTCTTTTCTCATTGGCTCGGCTCTTGATGAGGTCGAGAAAACAGAGATGGTCGAGTTCCTCAAAGAGAACATGGAAGTCTTTGCTTGGACTCCTTATGAAATGCCGGGCGTTAGTCCCGACGTGATAAAACATTCGTTGAACGTTGATCCGGCTCGGCGGCCGGTTGTGCAGAAGCCTCGACGATCTTCGGCCCTACACGCCGATGCAGTGAATGAAGAGGTAGAACGCCTCCTTGATGCCGGAGCTATTCGAGAGGTCCAGTATCCAACATGGTTAGCAAATCCGGTGGTGGTCCGGAAGAAGAACGGCAAGTGGCGCGTCTGTGTCGATTTCACCGATCTGAACGACGCATGCCCTAAGGACTGTTTCCCGTGCCCTTGGATCAATCAGTTGGTGGATGCTACCGCTGGATATGCTCGGCTGAGCTTTATGGACGCTTACAGAGGGTACCATCAAGTTGCCATGGATGAGGAGGATCAGGAGAAGACGGCGTTCATCACTCCCAGTGGCACTTACTGTTACTTGGTGATGCCCTTCGGTTTAAAAAACGCCGGGGCTACATTCCAGCGTATGGTAGCTTTGCTGTTCAAAGGGATCCTCGGTAGGATAATGGAAGCTTACATTGATGATATGGTCGCCAAAAGTAAGGAAGCATCCGATCATCTTCTCCACCTCGGCGAAATTTTTGGTGTTCTCAAGAGGTTCGGCTTGAAGCTGAATGCTGAAAAATGTGCATTCGGCGTTGGCTCTGGCAAATTCCTTGGACATTTGGTTACTCGCCAAGGAATTGAGGCCGACCCAAGTCAGATCAAGGCCATACAGGAAATCAGGGCTCCGGCCACGGTGAGGGAGGTTCAGCGCCTCGCCGGCATGGCTGCCGCCCTTAATCGCTTTATCAGCAAGTCTTCGGATATCTGCCGACCGTTTTTTCAATCGATTAAAGGCAACAGCCGAAGAAGCTTCGTATGGACGCCGGACTGCGACAACGCTCTCACCGAGCTGAAAAGATGTCTGTCCCAGGCACCTTTGCTGGTTGTGCCCAAGGAAGGGGACGAGCTTCACCTCTACCTTGCAGTTTCCGAGCATGCTGTTAGTGCTGTCCTGGTTCGGCAGGAAACCTCAAAGAGTGTAACGGGCACGGACCAGAAGCCAGTCTACTACATTAGCAAGGCACTTCTCCCCGCCGAGACTCGCTACCTCCCAATAGAAAAACTGGCTTTGGCATTGGTAATGGCGAAGAGGAAGCTCCTGCCGTACTTCCAGAGCTTCACCATTGTGGTCATTACCGAGTACCCTTTGAGAGCAGTGTTACGCAAGGCAGATCTCTCCAACAGATTGTGCAAGTGGTCCCTGGAGTTGGCAAACTTTGATATCCGTTATCAGGCTAGAACGGCAATCAAAGGTCAGGTGTTGGCCGATTTTGTCGCCGAGTTCTCCCCTGGGGTGGAAGACGGCAGAAGCAGTGAAGAGGATCTGGCCAGAGATTCCACCGGGCCAGCCCCTGGACCTCGGTCGAGCCATCCAGCTCACAAAGAGTACATCACAAAGCGGCCCATCCCTTCACGCCGAGCGAGCTTGTTCACCGGGCAAGCTTGGAGACTCCATGTAGACGGAGCGTCTAATAACCGAGGGGCTGGTGCCGGGATTGTTCTAGTATCACCGAGCGGAACCTTGCACGAGCATTCGTTGAGCATTGGTTTTCCAGCAACCAATAATGAGGCAGAGTATGAGGCCCTTATTGCCGGGCTCAAGTTAGCTCGGCATATGGGTGCCGAAGAGGTTCAGGTTTATAGCGATTCACAGCTCGTCGTTAACCAGCTCAATGATGATTACGAGGCTAAGGATGCACGCATGAACAAGTACGTGAGCCAAGTTGTTGCCCTGACTGGTTCATTCAAAAATGTATTTTTTGACCATGTGGGTCGTGATCTCAATTCTCATGCCGATGCTCTTGCCGGACTGGGAGCCGTATGTGCCGATCAGGGAGGGGAAAGAACGATTGTCCTCGGCGAAGTCCCATCACCGAGCTTCGAGCCAGAGCCACTTGAGGTAATGGACATCCATCAGGCGCCGAGTTGGATGGATCCCCTCGTCTCCTATTTGAAGCACGCCGTGCTTCCGGCCGATCGGAAGGAAGCCCATAAGATCCGTTGTCAATCTGCTTCCTATTTTCTCGATCCCTCCGGCACACTGTACCGCCGATCATACACTGGTCCAGATCTCCGTGTGGTGCATGAGCAGGAGGTGCCCGGCATTCTTGAAGAGTTACATGGAGGAAGTGCTGGTTGTCACACCGGTGGCCGATCCTTAGCCGACCGTGCCCTTTCCCAGGGTTATTGGTGGAAGAGGATGGTACACACGGCTACGGAGTTTGCCAAGCAATGCAAGTCTTGTCAAAAACATTCTCCTCTTATAAACCAGCCGACCCTACCGTTGCAACCAGTTTCTAGTCCATGGCCCTTTGCTCAATGGGGGGTGGATATTATTGGCAAGCTGCCGAAGGCTACTGGCGGCTTTACCCACATCATCACTGCTACGGATTATTATACCAAATGGGTGGAGGCCAAGGCACTCATAACAATCACCGCCACTGATGTGGAAAGTTTCCTTTGGAAACATATTTTTACCAGGTTCGGCGTACCATATGCCATTGTGTCAGACAACGGTACCCAGTTTGTCGCTGACGCAATCAAGGCCATATACAAGAGGCGCGGCATACAGATGAAGACGGCTTCTGTTTCCTATCCTCAGGGAAACGGACAGGCCGAAGCTGCAAACAAAGCTATCTCTGCCGGCCTGAAGCGTCGACTCAGAAACAAGCGCGGCAAGTGGGCGGAAGAGTTGCCTGATGTTCTATGGGGCTACCGAACCACTCCACGGCGCGGCACTGGTCGTACTCCTTACTCCATGGCGTTCGGCGTCGAGGCCGTGCTCCCTGTAGCTGTTACTCGGCCCACGTCTCGAACTGCAACATTTGACGTTCCAACGAACGATGCAATGTTAGCCACCGAAGCAGATCGAGCAGATGAGCTTCGAGATAATGCCCACATTAAGTATGCAGCTTATCAGCAGCAGTTGGCTCGGAGTTATAACAATAATGTGCGGAGCCGCCCCTTCAATGTGGATGATCTTGTCCTTCGGCAGATAGTCCAGAAGAAACATTTGAAGAAATTCATGCCGAAGTGGGAAGGTCCATTCCGGGTGGTTAAGAAGGTTGGTTATGGCTCATATGAACTTGCCGAGATGGATGGTACGGCGATACCGAACCATTGGAACGCACAGCTGCTTCGGAAATTTTACGCTTAAATTTTCTTTTGGCTTTTCGCCTCGGCTATTTGTTTCAGCCTTCAGTTTTTTACAAAGAGTTGTTTCAATAAAGATTGGTTGTTTCTATTTTTCAATGTATTTTGTTAGCCTCGGTGGTATTTTTATGCTCGGTTTGCCGAGGCACGCTTTATCGGATTCTGTTCGGCAAGGACTTTTGCATGCCATATCCTGAAGGGGGCATTCCCAGCTTCGGCCGTTCCTTTTGATCCGGCGGAACCAACCTCGGTGGTAGGTTTTCTCCGGATCAGGGGCTGGGGACGGCAAGCTGGGACGGATACTTATTAGAGAGATTTTTTGTTAAACCATGTGCATGAAGTGCGATACATGAGTCTTAACATGCATGAAGTGCAAAAACATAGACAGAAAAACTTAGAACTTTCATCATACTGAAGTTGGTCCATTACAAATCAAAACAGGGGCTCGGCTGAATAAGATACTTTTGCCGACCCTCGATTCTACAAAATTAAAAATAAACTACTCTACGATGGATTCATCAGCAGGCTTCGCCGGCTCCACTATAGGCTGCTCGGTGGGGGTGACGGGCTTGGCCGAGGTTGGATCTGGGATCTCAGCAAGGTTGGATGCCTCGGCAGGACTCAGCGGCTTATTAACCGTTGGGTTGGGCTGATCAACGGGGCTCGGCGGCACGTCGGCAGCTGGGTTGGCCTCTTCAGCTGGAAGCAGGTGCTTCGGCAGCTCCACAGGAAGCACCACTGGGTTCTCCCTTCGGTGGTCATCCTTGGAGACCTCGGCGTAGTCTAGGCCGACCTGGAATCCACGGAGGAAGGAGGAGGCATGAGCATCTTCGAATCCCTTCCGCTCTCCCTCCCTGAAAGCCTTCGTGACAAGGACTTCCACCTGCTCCTTGTAGTCTTCACCGGCCTCGTTGTAACCCGCATCGCCGGCCTCCTCCAGCTTGGCCGGCAGCTCGTCCTCCATTCGCTTCATCCCCTCCTTGAGTTGGTCCCGCTCGGCTTCAATCTCCTTGAGCTTCAGCGCCAAGCGGTCCCTCTCTACCAGGCCAGCCTTGGCCTCGGCAACTTGAGCCTCCAACGCCTCGATCTGGTCGTTGGCCTCCTTCACCTCCTTCCTCATGGCCTGGAGGTCCCCCCGTTGGGTCTTCTTCGTTTCAAGGAGGACCTCCATGTCAGTAAAAGCTTTACTGGCACACTGGCCGGCCTGCGAAATAAGAAGAAAGAGTTAGCATTAGAAAAAGGCAGTAAGATTGAAGGAACATTCAACTTTCATTGAAGTTAGCTTGGGAATCCATACCTTGGCAAGGTGAAGGCACAGTTCGGCCATGTTGTCGGCCTTGCCTTTTTTCAGCTTCTCCATGTCCTTTGGGAGGACCAGGCCATTTAGGAGAGTCATGGCCAAGTGGGGGATCTCCCCCAGACTGTCGCCGGTCGAGATTGTGTGCCCGTCAGGACAGACCAGTCTCGGAACAAAGGGCTCCGCGGATGCACCTTCAGGATGGCCGGGGCTGAAGACCTGCACGTCCTCTTTGGAGACTCTGGCCTTCTTAGCAATATGGGGGCCCTCCCCCTCGGCGGTTGGGCCTTTCTCCCTTCGGCGAGTGGAGCGTGGCACCATAGCAGCAGCTTCGGCGGGCTTCTCCTTGGGCTCCGGCTTGCTTGTGGGAGCTGGCACCTTCTCCTCCCTTTTTGGCAGCCCGGAGGAAGATAGGTCTTGGGCCAGGTACTGCAGCTTCAGTGCTTCCCCGGCATAAGTACCAAGGTTGACCTTCTTCCTCACCATCTTCTCTTTGTTCTTTCGGCTTACGTACCCGTGATAGAAAGGCTTGTATCCGAGGAGGGTTGGCGCGTCTCGGTTAGGGCACCGAAGCAGGGCGATTAGGTTCGTCCAGTTGCCAGTAACTAGGAGTCCCTTGTTCGGTGCCGAGCAATCTGCAAGTGAAAGAAGAAGATCAGTATGAATGGATACAAGTATAGACAACAGTGTATAGAAAGAGATACGTACCAGGCTTGTCCCCGTGGCCGGGGAACCCTCGCACACGAGGGATTTTGTAAGGTCTCTCGATCTCCGAACCTTGCCTGGTCGGAAAGGTGTAGTCGAGTAGGGGATTAATGGGACCCCACTCGAAGTTACCAGATACCTTGACCAGGACCATCCACCACTTTTCAGAGTCGTAGAGGCGGTCCACCAGGTGGTCGAAGTGTTGGCGGGTGGTGAGGTAGTATTTGTCATACTTGGGGACCCTTGATACTATGTACATCAGCATCAGGTCCCCAAGGATGAGCGGCAGGTTGTTGATCTCTGCCAACCTTATTGCCGAGCACAGGATGCGCCAGGTGTTGACTGCAACCTGGATCGGTGCAAGGTTGTAGTCCGACAGAAACCAGCGGAGGAAGGGGTTCATGGGGAACCTTACCCCTCCCTCGATGATTGCGTACAAGGGTAGGACGATGAAGTCCCCACCGAAGGGGATCTGTTCGGTGGTGACCCTTTCGACTAGGACATCGTCTGGGATCGAATATTTGATCCGAAAGTCCTGCGTAAAGCCACCTGGGCCATCGCCGAAGAAATGGCTGTACGGCATGGGTCCGAGACCCGTTGGTAGTGGAGGGAGAAGGTTGACGTCCCTCGGCGGGGGTGCTTCGGCACCTCTTGTTGTATCAGAGGTGCTTGGTGGTGTATCAGCCGGGGTCGACGTGCTGGCCTGGGCCCCGGTGGCTGTACGCTCCCTATTGGCCTCTTCCGGGACGGAGCCGTGTGTGTCTCCCTCGGCGGATTCGCCGGGGGAGTCACTCCTCCCATAGAGGATGTCCCTGGAAGACCTGTCATCAATTTGGAGGGGGATGTGGATGCCAGGGATGATTGGGCCACCGGACCGCTGAGCAAAGTTGCTAGAGCTTTCATTGAAGCTCCTGTATCCTCTGCCGAGCGCCTGGATGGTTTCTTGAAGGTCTGGGTAAGCTCCAGTATTGATGCTCGGCAAGAGTGAGTTGGGATCCACCATGCTGAAGACCTAAACAGAGGAAGAAATAGAAGGGGTGATGAGAATTCTACTTCAGCATGGCTACTCATGTGCATCTAGATCCCTGCCGAGGGGGGCCCTTTAGGATCCTTCTCGGCGGAAGCCATGGTTTCTTATCAAGTGGTGAGATTGGCTCGGTGGAGGACCGCCGTTGTTGGCAGTCCAGACGGCGGCCCACGGTTGCGGGCAGCCATGGGAGAATGACACTATTCATATGGAACAAGTTTTTGTGCAAATGTGGGGGTGTGCTTGGAGTATTGCATCTTGAAAGACTTAGAAAGAACCAGAAGGGGTAGCGGAGTTACCTGAGAGAAGACTGGAATTGGATGGCGGCGAGTGGCTGAGCAACGGAGGCGCTAGAAAAGGCGGCAGCAGTTGGAGTTGCAGAGCAAAAGAGGCGAGAGCAGAAAGTGATATTCTGTCCCGCCTCTCCTCTTATATAGAAGATGGATTGAACGGGTGGGAACCCTAAACGTCGAAGCACGAGAACCGAAGCGTCGCCGCCCCGCCCACTCTCTTCGTGCCACGTGGAAAGCCTGCGCCGTTTCGTACCGGCGTCGTTTCCCCTTCCACCACGTGGCACATCACGCCGTTTGGGTTTCCTAATGGACCGTTCGATCTCTGACTCCCAACGGTCCCATCAGCCCTCGGTTGCTGCGGATGCATCATTACCCCAGGTTTCGAGAAGGCTCTTTCACCAGCCCACACTGGACCGGCGGTATACGCTCGGCACGTTTTGTCTCAGGACGCCCTCGATAGCAATTCTTCCTTGTGTGGTCAACCCCTCCCACCTTTTGCAAAGGAGGAAGAGGTTGAGGGGCTATTGTGGAGGGCGTGGTCCGGCGGAGGGACCAGGACGGTGGCCACGTTGCACCAATTAGCCAGGGCAGTGGTTCTACTACCCATGGGTCGGCGGTCTGGGTCGGTAGCCGATCCGAGTTCGGCCGGGCCTGGATAAAGTTAACCGAAGTGTCGATCCACGGAAGGGAACGGTCTGGTTCGGCGTGTGTATTAATCGATATGATCTGGTTCGGCAGGACCTACGCTCGCCGAGCCCCCTGTCCCCTAACTTGGAGAGAAAGTTATGGAGAGTTGGGCAGGGGAAGGCAACCTCACGTCTTATCCAATCCCTTATATTCAGGAGCAGAGTATAGGAGATTGGATAGGTTCAGGATTGAGGTGTCTATCTGGATCCGAGATAGGCGGGTTCATCATGCAACGAATAAGAGTCCTAATGGGATTTGGACTCTGCATCCCTTTGGCTATAAAAGGAGGTATTCACCTCTTTAATAAGGTAGGTCCAGAATACTCTCTCAAGTCCTAGACTACACCTCCATATCTATCCTGTTTACTGACTAGGGCGTCGGAGTGCCTGCCCCGGACACCACGCTCCGGGTTTGGGCACTAACGCGGTTGTTTCGTGCGCAGGTCTAATCCGTCCACATCCAAGTCTCAACCATCCAAGCCACAAGGTCTAACCGGAGAAAGCCAGCCACCACATTATTGTAGGGCAAATATGATTAACCGTGAAGTTCCAACGAGTATTGGCAACCCCTCACGGCTTTAAAAATTCTTGGACGGAATAGGGTCAGCAGAATAATTTAAACAAAGTTTCCTGGATGATCCATTATATGTAACACTTAATTCGCAGTCTCTAAGGAATGTGGGACTCGGGACCACCCATCCAGATGTCTAGTGGGACTCTTTATCGAAGCCTGGCCCCAACCTGGCTATGGGGCATCACATATGGTATCTATTAATTCATTTCAAGATGAGCTCCAATATTGATCCTTTCTTTTAACCAACTTGGGTCTTCTGATGACTTCTCTAACAATTCTGTAAGTCGCTAAGTAGTTGTTCTGTTACAGTTTATTTGTTGGAATTTTGTATGAGAATTTGTTTTAAAAATGTTAATTATCAAAAATCTGTATTACCTAAACTTTTAATGCATTTGAGAAACAACTGTAAGTAGTTATTGTTCTTGATTAAGATTAGTTTTTAAATTAAACAAGAATCTTTTTGTTTCTTTGCCAATCGAATTGTCTATTTGGAAGACTAGTCCTCTCCCCATGTCGTTTTTTATTGGTACAGGAGGGGTTGCCTTAAAAAGAGACTTAGACGAAGTCAAGTCAAGTCTTCCAAGGACAAACCAGTGGAGGGAGATTGTGGGACTTCGGGTTGCTACTATACACTGAGGTGCACAGTACCGTGTTGCGTTCCTCTGAACTATCGGATCGTGCGTCTGATGGCTCAGATCTCTTCTCGACAATCACATATCGATCTGGTAAAAGGGCCCAAAGTTCAAGAAAACAACATAATTTGGTAGCCTCTACTTCATCGATCTTAAGATATTTATATGGAGTATATTGTTAACCTTCGATATTAGGCAACAGTGGCACCTCTGGAAAATTGTGAGCAACGGGTCATGCAAAAGCTTAAATCTTATTTTGCCTCTCAATAACTAACAACATGATTTGGTAGCCACTATGTCGTTTTTGATTGGTACATGCATGACAGGAGGGTAGCCTTAACAGAGACTTAGATTAAGTCAAGTCGTCCAATGACAAGACAGTGGAGAGTGTGGGATAACAAAAGGGCCCAAAGTTTCAAGAAAACAACAGGGAACAAATTTAAACTGTATTTTTTTTTTCCAAACCGAAAAAGCATATTCATTCAATTCATTCAAACAAGTCATACGACATCTACAAAACATCATCGAGATACGGATCAAGTCATACAACAGCTACTGAAAACCATCCGAAAACAGAGATATAGAAAAACAGTCAAACCCTAAAAGAGACAAAACGAATGTCGAACTCCTAAACAGGAGCCATAACCCATTCACACCGTAATCATGAACCGCAAAAGTGGAGATAAGCGTATAAATGCTTCATCATTAGGTATCCTAAATTGCGTTGGTATTAATTAAGTCCTATTTCACTCATGTGGTTTGGGTCATGTGCGGATACACCCCCTATAATTCAAAAGTGTGCACATAACTCCTTGTGATTTTCAAAATGTGTGGATAAATCCCTTACCGTCATATTTTTCATCCATATTAACAAAGGTGTATCTCACACGCCTTTAGAATCTAATCTAAATTGTTCATAATTTATTAAATAAAGAATAGAGTATCTGTGGAAAATATCATCTCAATTAGGTATCAATTAATAACCCAGTGATCTAATTCTTGGTAAATTCAAATTTGAAATTTTAATTTCATAATAAATTTGATTCGACTATGAGGTTTCTATTTTTTGATGGACTTGAATTTTGGCTTAAATGTAGTACTCGTCAAATCTATAATATCAACGGTTCGGATCCTATTTTTGGTATAGGGGATGGATTGGTTAGATTTAAGGAAGAAGAAAAATCAAGGGAGAGGATGAGGGCATATCGGTCTTTTAATGTTGTATCAGTTAATATGGATGAAAAACATGACGACATGGGGTCTATCTTCACAGTTTCAAAACCACCGGGAGTTATGTGCACACTTTTGAACCATATGGGGTGTATCTGCTCATGACCCAAACATTAGGAGGTCAAAGTGGATTTTACCCATATTCTTAACTCTTTTTGTTAGCCAATATTGGTGTCTTGGGAAACGTGGACACTACGACTACACATACGTGGTTAAAGATCAGACCGTCCAGCCAGCTAGGTGGGGAGACAGTTCCTCACTCTAGTGGTGCAGCTGATCTAGCTCACACTGGAATGCAAACACCTTAATGAATTTCCTTTCTGGAGATGATCACTCCACTTTCACAGTAACAGTCACTAACAGCCAAAGACTTTTAAAGACCTTTCATTTTCCATGCAATAAAAGTCCATTTAATAGACAACCAATTACATATACCATGACGCAATTAAGTCCAATTTGCGTGCGATTTGGGGCATCTAAAAAGGGCATTTTTGTCCATGATTGATCTGAAACAACCGTGGGAAATTACCGGACAGTGGTGGCCGGGGACATAAAATAATTATAGTTCTAAAATCCTCAAAACATGATTCGGTTTGGGTTTTTAGTGAGATTTTTTAGACTAATGAGTGGAGAGAGATATATAGATGGATAAAATTTATTGGACAGAAGTTTTGGGTTTTGGCTAGACCATTTTGCCCTCGATGAAGTGGCGTTGTTTCCAATACAAGGAGAAAGTTAAATATTTGAGAAGCAAGTCAGACATGTAAAAGCTAATACTCCATTTGTCCCAAATTGCTCACCTTTTTTTGAAACCGTGTATTTTAGAAAAAGTAATGTATTAGCACGAATTTTCTTTCAAAATTTTTGCAGCAATTTAAAGATCTCATTGACAAGAAAAAATTGGTGCAATTTATTTTAAAAAAACCTCATAAATATGTTATTTTTGCGTGCAAAATGGACGGTTCCTAAAAAGGGCAAGCAATATGGGATGGAGGGAGCAATGTCGTAGGATCACTTTCTTTTTATCTTTATAATATAACATCACCTTTTTTATCTGCATGATTTTTTTGCAAAAGTTAATAATGCCTCAATTTTTTATAGATTATTGGTTCGTATCAACAAAAGAAATTTAAAAAGTTAATATAGATGATTGGTTCGTATCAACAAAAGAAATTAAAATTAAAAAATTAATTTTTTTTTATAGATTATTGGTTTGTATCGACAAAAGTTAATAATGCCTCAATTTTTTATAGATTTTTATAGATTATGGGTTGCGCTACACGTTGTTGTGAATTGCAATAGGCTAAAAGCTGTTAAAAGCATTTGAAAAATCTTGGGCCTCTCTTCTTGCCTCCCAGAGGCCTCCAAGGGAAGAGGAGGTGACCAAAATAGCCACCATATATAGTCAAGTCTATGGGGGCCTAGAACATTTATGGTGATCATAATTGACTGAAAGCTCCCCGTTCTTCCCAAATGCCGTGTAGTAATTTGATATAATATTCCATGTTAATTGGCTGCACATGCCCCTTGATATCGATCAATTTTGGCGACTTCTGCTAATTATTCTCATCAGTCATCCTCGTTCTAGCCCAGACAACTGCATATTTTCCACAAATCGAAAACATGTGTTGTAGATATTAAGACTATCAGTGATCCGAGCCCAACGTCAAGTCTACCCCTCCATGCACGGTAAGTTAGTTCCATGTTTATTGGCTTTTTTGTTTGATTAATTAGTATTGCATTCTATTTTGGCTAAACACTGCTTTGGTTGGCATATATCTTGCCAACTCATTTGTGTAGCTATTCCCTCTTGGGCCTGTACATGGCATATGATTGTCAAGGTATGCCGGTGCCAACCTGAGCCTCGTGGTAAATGCCTTGTCCCTGGTTCTTTTGATCTTTGTAATGTCTTCAAAGATTCATAAAATTTCCCTTTCACTGATAAAAAACAAAATCAAAAGACAAAAGAATAATCGAACAGGATTATTAAGCCAAAACAGGAACATATATCAAAAGGCTAAAACATATCCCCTGAATGGCAATAGAATAAATATCCGTCGGATATGATACCACAGAAACTGTCTCGTCTCGCCCTCTCAATTGGGTATGTTCTTCTGAGAGGCTTTTCGTTTTGGTGGGTATTTTGCCAACTTTTTTGTTTAGCGTTTGGAGTGGCATATGATTGTCGATAGGTTGGATGCGAACGTTGTTGAGATGCTTCCTTATTGTTGTGATGCCTCTTGCTCCTTATCCTTTAATGTTTGTACTCTCCTCAAAAATTTAATAAATTCTCTTTTGCCGTTCAAAAATTAAGGGAAAAAAGAGAGAGCAATATTTGAGTTACTTTTGGGCGGCTCTTCATGCTTCCGGCCCAGAGGCTTCCAAGGGAAGAGAAGGTCGCCATTAGCCACCCAATGTGATAATTGAATGAAAGCTCCAATTCTTCCAAAACAAAAAGTCTATAAACACAACTTTAAAACAAAACACATGATACAACTGCGTTCAGAGCCATTCGATGCATGTACCACGTGTAAATTCACATTAATTGGGATGGAAAACGGTAATTGATTTTCACACTTTATTTTTTACCCTCATGTTATATGAATTTACAAAATTAACCTTTCATTTCTATAGTTTTTCACACTTAGAAGGACAACATTATAAATTGACATCACAAGATGGTAAAAAAAAGTGGTTACTAAAGGAGGCTATGAAAATCACTCCTTGGAAAATAGGAGAATTTCCAAGACATTGGAGTATAAACATCCTCCTCAAAATAAGTAACTTGCAAATTACAATCCAGCATTTGTGCCACATTGCTTCACTTATACACAAAACTAGATCCCATTCTTCTATAAAACTGAGAACAGTGAAAGACATTTCCACATCTTTTGTTTGTCCAGGGTGTTTCGCCTTAATAATTAAGTCAGATGATTTTTTTTCGTTTTATTCAATTTTTTTCATTTGTTTGTTTTTCATCAAATTGTTGTGGCTTATTGGTTGGTCCAGAAAATGGAAATCAAACAAACAAAAGAAAATATGAACCAGACTTAATTTTTTTTAAGGAAAACAAAAATAATAAAAAAAAAGTCTGTCTGTTTTGCATAATTTTTGTCTTTCGTGAAAGTTTTTAAGATTTTGATCATAATTTTTTTTAGATTTCTTTCGTCTAGACGAACCAATATATTCAAAAATTGAAGTAAAACTATCAGTGACGGAAAAAATTTGAATCAAAAGGTAAACATATCCCATGTTTGGACGGAACTTCCGCGCTTAGGATAAACATGCCAATTATTGGGTACTCCCAGAGTACCATGTGGCATTTCCATGTGTACTCGTCGCAAATAACATATCGTGACCACATTAATTGTGTAGGTCACTCCTTATCTCCCAACCACCCAACCAAGTGAATGATAATGTTCCTTCCGAATAATTTGCCGTTACGTAAATTGTTAGGGGTGGGAGTACCACGTAGGCAACATCACATAGTATTCTGGAAACGCTAGCTAAATAATTACTCGAATAAATATCCCACGGATATGATACCACAGAAAGCATAGAATAGACAATGACAATAGGCCAATAGCCCAGTGGCGGAGCAAAGATTTTGACCCGAGGGGCCCACTAAATCGACAAATATTTTTTATCGAACGTGTACTTATTATATCATTATTTTTTTTCCCAATACATATTACATTTGTACATTGAAATGATTCTAGCCTAATGCAGTAAAAGTATATCAATCATTTTATTTTTTTCTTTAGGCTATTTCAAGTTTCAACAGTCACGCGCTTATTTTTTATTTATGAAAGAAATTGAGAAATGAGAATAAAAAATAACCGGTTTTTTATCAAATCAAACAAAAATTATTAAGATCATAAGTAACTATACACAAATAATGATGACGATAATCGACTGAAACCTCTCAGTTCTTCCCACATGCCCGTCGATATCGATCAATTTTGGCGACTTCTGCAAATTGTTCTCATCGGTCGTCCTCCTTAATTATGATCCACACAGCTGAGATATTAATTAGTACATGTTTATGTAAATCGATATTGATAATTGATTATAACTTTTGGAAGATTTAATGTGTGATGAAAATTTCAATTTATCTCAACCACGTAATTTACATATGCGATAAACCATGTTCCTATAAATAGTCCCCCATACAATGGAACAACTGCCACTCCTAATTTCCAAGCCGTTCACTCCATAATCATGGCATCCGTACCTAATTTCCAAGCCGTTCACTCCATAATCATCTTTGTCTTTGTTATCATCCTTCCATTTGTCTCTTCATCTGATTCCCCTATAGCTCGTGCTTCTCCTTCAACTCAAAAATATGCAAAAGAAAGTGAAGCAGTCGCTCTCTTGATGTGGAAAGCTAGCCTTGACAATCAAAGCCAATCTCTCCTTTCATCATGGAATGAAGAAGTCATTGCACTTGGGTCGGAATTGGTTGCAACGAGGCCAGTAAAGTAACCAATTTAAACTTTGACGGTATTGGTTTGAGAGGTACGCTTTTCAGCCTTAACTTCTCTTTGTTGCCTCATCTAGTGAAACTTGATCTGTCGAACAACTTAATATATGGGACCATTCCCTCTCAGATTGGTGGCCTTTTAAGACTTGCATCTCTTAATGTGTCCATCAATCATCTTTCGGGAATAATTCCTTCAGAAGTTGGGATGCTAAGATCTCTCATTGAACTTGATTTGTCAATGAATAATCTCACGGGATCCATCCCCACTGCAATAGGGAACCTGGAAAACCTCACAACATTGTACCTTTATAAAAACTCTCTTTCTGGATCTATCCCTCAAGAAGTAGGAATGCTAAGATCTCTCACTTATCTTGCATTGGCAACAAATAATCTCACGGGATTAATCCCCGCTTCAATAGGGTACTTGAGAAACCTTACAACGTTGTACGTTTACGAGAATTCTCTCTCTGGTTCTATCCCTCAAGAAGTAGGAATGCTAAGATCTCTCAATGCTCTTGAATTGTACACGAATAATCTCACGGGTTCAATCCCCGCTTCAATAGGGAACTTAAGAAACCTCACAACGTTGTACCTTTATAAGAACTCTCTCTCTGGATCTATCCCTCAAGAAGTAAGAATGCTAAGATCTCTCACTGATCTTGAATTGTCAATGAATAATCTCACGGGATCAATCCCCGCTTCAATAGGGAACTTGAAAAACCTCACAACATTGTACCTTCACAGGAACTCTCTCTCTGGATCTATCCCTCAAGAAGTAGGAATGCTAAGATATCTCACTAATCTTGCATTGTCAACGAATAATCTCACCGGGTCCATCCCCGCTTCAATAGGGAAGCTGGAAAACCTCACAACGTTGTCCCTTTTCAAGAACTCTCTCTGTGGATCTATTCCTCAAGAAGTTGGAATGCTAAGATCTCTCACTATTCTTGATTTGTCAGAGAATAATCTCACCGGGTCCATCCCCGCTTCAATAGGGAAGCTGGAAAACCTCACAACGTTGTCCCTTTTCAAGAACTCTCTCTTTGGATCTATCCCTCAGGAAGTAGGAATGCTAAGATATCTCACTAATCTTGCATTGTCAACGAATAATCTCACCGGGTCCATCCCGGCTTCAATAGGGAACTTGAGAAACCTCACAACGTTGTACCTTTACAAGAACTCTCTCTCTGGATCTATTCCTCAAGAAGTTGGAATGCTAAGATCTCTCACTATTCTTGATTTGTCAGAGAATAATCTCACTGGGTCCATCCCCGCTTCAATAGGGAAGCTGGAAAACCTCACAACGTTGTCCCTTTTCAAGAACTCTCTCTCTGGATCTATCCCTCAAGAAGTAGGAATGCTAAGATCTCTCACTCATCTTGCATTGTCAACGAATAATCTCACGGGGTCGATCCCCGCTTCAATTGGGGACTTGGCAAACCTCACAATATTGATCCTTCGCGAGAACTCTCTCTCTGGATCTATCCCTCTAGAACTAGACAACCTTAGATATCTACAGTGGCTTGAAGTAAGCTACAACAAATTCACAGGTCATCTATCGCCGTATTTGTGCATTCATGGATCACTCGTGAGATTGCTTGTGGAAAACAACTACTTAACAGGTCATATACGGAACAGCTTAAGAAATTGCAGTGAGTTACGGCGAGTTAGGTTTGATCGAAACCAACTGACGGGGCAAATATCAGAAGTTGTTGAGGCACTCCCAAATCTTGATTATATGGACCTCAGTTACAATAATTTCTATGGCGAGCTTTGGAAAAGATGGGAACAGTTTCCCAATTTGACTTGTCTAAAGATCTCCAACAATGACCTTTCTGGAAACATTCCACCCAGCATTGAAAGTGCAACTCAGTTACGTTTACTCGACCTGTCTTCAAATCATCTAGTTGGTGCGGTCCCGAAGAATTTGGGAAAGTTAGTTTTATTGTTCAATCTTACTCTTAGTAATAATAAACTTTCACGCAATATTCCAGCAGAAATTGGAAGCTTGTATAGTCTTCGGCATCTAGACTTGTCTAGAAACAATCTTAGTGGACCTATCCAAGGGAAGTTGGGTGAGTGTGTGAATCTTCTGAACTTGAACTTAAGCAGAAATCTTCTCAAGGAGACTATTCCTTATGAATTAGAAAAATTGCACTTTCTTCAAAATCTCGATCTTGGAAATAATTTATTAACAGGAGCGATACCTCTGGTGATCGGGAACTTGAAAAGCTTAGAGACACTAAACCTTTCCCACAATTTGTTGTCTGGTTCTATCCCCTCATCTTTTAACGGGATGTCAAGTTTAACATCCATTGACATATCTTACAATAACTTGGAGGGCCCTCTACCCAACGCCAAAGCATTTGAAGATGCTCCATTTCAGGCATACCGTAATAACAGTAAATTGTGTGGCAATAAAGCTAGTTTGATGCCATGCTCATTGAAGCAGAGCAATGGAGACAAAGCGAGAAATTATAACAAAGTTGTGTTGTTGGTTGTAGTTCCTACGTTGGGGATTTTGTTTCTTAGTGTTGCTATGATTTTCCTGCTTCGTCGCAACAAAATGGGAGACAATGAAATCAAGCCAAATAAAGAAGCTAATAAAGATTTGTTTGAGATTTGGAGCTTTGATGGAAAACTGGTTCATGAAAGCATCCTTGAAGCGACAGAGGATTTCAATGACAATCATTGCATTGCAGTAGGTGGACATGGCGCTGTTTATAGGGCTGAGCTCCCAAGGGGTCAGGTTGTTGCAGTAAAGAAGTTTCATCCTTCACAAGACGGCGAGTTGGTTAATATTCGAAGTTTTACGAGTGAGATTCGTGCATTGACAGAGATACGACACCGGCGTATCATAAGGCTTTTGGGTTACTGTTCACATCCACGACACTCATTTTTGGTTTACGAGTTCTTGGAAGGGGGGAGCTTGGACAAGAAACTAAGCTGTGAGGAAGAAGCACATAGTTTGGATTGGGGTAAGAGGATGAATGTTGTTAAAGATTTGGCAGATGCTTTGTCATATATGCACCACGGTTGTTCACCCCCGATCATTCATCGCGATATATCAAGCAAGAATGTTCTGCTAGACTTAGAAGACGTCGCTTATCTCTCTGATTTCGGAACTGCTAGACTTCTAAACCTGCACTCATCAAATTGGACTTCCTTTGCAGGCACCTTGGGATATGCTGCTCCAGGTACTTGCACAGTTCATCTTAGCTACCAATATTAGTGTCGTGTTTTCTTTTGAATATGCTAATTCCTAAGCCACCTTTACAATTTCTTAGTAGTTTTTTTTTCCTTGTTCTTTGTATCCCTCATTTCTTTGGGCAGAACTTGCTTACACAATGGAGGTGAATGAGAATATAGACGTCTATAGCTTTGGAGTTTTAACACTTGAAGTTATAATGGGGAGGCATCCGGGGATCTCATCTCTTCTCTTTCATCATCAACTCTGGATTCCTCGCCACACCTTTCTTATGGTATTTTCGTGAAGGATGTATTGGATAAACGGCTCCCACTGCCAAGGAATCAAGCAGAGGAAGCAGTGGTTCTTGCTGTCAAGCTAGCACTTGCATGCTTGCGCCCCAACCCGCGGTGCCGACCAACTATGCACCAAGTTTCTGCGGCTCTATCGAAACAGAAGTCAGGCCTACAGAGCCCGTTCCTCATGATCACATTAGGACAACTACTTGATGACAATTGTCCAAATGCCTAAGTATTCATGTTGTCCCCTCATTGCTTGGGTTTTGGTTCTCCATTTTTCTACTGTGAGGTATATGTAATTTCCTAACATTGGCTCTAAGATTTTTTTGGGTAAGTCATTGGCTCTAAGGTTTTGCATTATATTCATAATATAGTTGTTTTTTTCTAGCAATTGAAACTTTGCGAGTTAATTTTGATTACTATACGTACTTTTAAGTTTTGGCATTCAAAATGAATGAACATAGCCACGGAAATATTACCTCGTACACCTAGTGCCAACTCTTGGCCAATTTGAAGAGTTCAAGTTTGGGTGCAGTGTGGTGGGAATGATAATGTTTTGGTTTCAATAGATCAAGACAAGGGGAAGAGAGGATCAGTGCAAAGGCGGAGGCAGAATTCACAGATTATTGTCAAGCTACGGAGGAGGGAAGAAATGGGAATGGAACCAGTCCAGCAGTGGAAATACTGTCTCTGGAGAGACCACAACAGGGGACGTTGAAGATCAACAATGATGGTGCATTTATCAAGGAAACAGGTAGAGGAGGGGGTGTGGGTTTTGTCGTTAGAGATCATCTGGGAAGCATTCTAAGCATGGAAACCATTCCAATCGCAAAAGCATTCTCTACTGACATGGTGGAAGCGATGGGATTTCGCATGGCAGTGACCCGTTTGCAGAATTTGGGAAGGAATAATGTTATCTTAGAAGGTGATGCTCAGAAGATCATGCGTACGCTGCAAGGAAGGAGCTCGATCAAGGCTGATTTGGATGTCATCATTCATGATACTTTAGCTTTATGTTCTACTCTAAACTCTTGTTCTTTTAATTTTATTCCTCGTACGTGTAATAGGATGTGGCTCATTTGATAAACAAGTATGCTCTATCTCTTGTTTCTCCATTGACTTGGAATGGGAACTTTCCCACCTCGGCTCAGTTGGAAGCGTGTTTGGATCTTTCCACTATTACGTAATGAATAGAGGCATGAGGCTGGAATAAAGCTACCGATTGGTATTTGTGTTTACCATGCGGGTTTTGCGGGTTCAAATTTTGCAGTTCCTGATTCAGCCCTCTAACTTTATCCCAGCCTCATGCCGCTCGTGTCGGGTGGATAGCTCCACCACCCGGTACTCCTAAACTAAACGCAGATGGTAGCGGCAGCCATAATAAAAAAACAAGAAGCAGCCATGTTTGGGTTTTGGTTCTCCGTTTTCGACCGTGCTTTCGTAACTATCATTTGCGCCAAGGTTGAATAATTGTTTCATAGCAATAGGTGGCTTTTTTCTGGCAATCTAAACTTGGCGAAATATTACATTAAATGATTACAATCTAGGCTCGGTGTTCAAGTTTACGAAGGGGAGAGAGAGCGAGAGAGATATTACACAGTCAAGTTTTCGCGCCGTATTCGGGCATACAATGCTGTGTTCAGCGCAAAAAGGTGTCATTTCCCATGTCTAACAGAAACCCACTCCTACGTCCTCTCGAAGTCTAACCTTGTGAGCATGCTGAGGAGTCTGGAGTTGGCCCCATCGAATTTAGTTTTTCACTTTTTTTGCTATTCAAAAAAAAAAAAAAAAATTGATGGTTGTGGATCGTCGAAACACATGGTGTATGCAAGTGTCGTGATGTCAAGTGTGTACGGCTACGAGTGTGGAGAAGTGAGAATTTTAGGAGGAGAATCAAATTGTAACGGACTGGCAATGGTGAATGAACATAAATACAGTGGAACGGAAAAGATCCCGAGTGTGGTGCCTCAACCATCTACAATGTCATAATTGTTTGCTTTTCTGAATCTTCTCATCGAGAAGAAGTAATAATCTATTAAAGATTGATGCAAAACTAACAAACTCAAATTTTTTTAATAAAGACAAAATGAGACTTTTGAGCTCTGTTTGGGAATTGTGAAAGAAAAGGTAAAGGGAGGAAAAATAATTAAGAGGAAAAGAGGAAAAATTGGAGAGAAAATAGGAAGAAAACTCGAGTGATTTTGTTAATTTCCCTCCTCTTTCTATTGGAATCCAAATAAGAGAAGAGTAAAGTTTTTAATTCTCCATTCATTTTCATTCTCTTCCACAAGTTCCAAACAAAGCTTTAGTTTAGTGAGAACACCCCCCATACTGTTTAAAATACCCTAGTGTTCCTCCATCTCTAGACACTGGCTCCTCAGGTCCCACCGCGTTACTGGGAGCCCAAGACCTGCCTCACAGGCGTCCAGTTCTTGTAGAGTTACTGAGTCCTCATAACGTACAAAAGGTACATGGACAACTATGGACTTCCTAGCCTTTATCATTACAATCTCCACTGTGAGTCTATAAGGGTGGATACAAAAGGTGGCGAATAGAGTCCCGTAACTATAACATATTTGCAATTGCTTACTAAAACGAGGAAGATGCTGATTGAGGTGTTTCTGCTAGCCCTCCGGAGATGGTGGAGAGGGCTCCTCTCGTAACCACATTGCATTTACCTGTCACTTCAATTCGAACAGAAGTTGAAAAGAAAATTTACAGTGTGGGTACACAATTTGGTGGACACGAGGCGGTATATTCCACAATACCATGAAAACAAAAGGCTACTGATTTTGCCACTCCCTTTTTTGTTAACGTCATATTCCACAATACCATGAAAACAAAAGGCTACTGATTTTGCCACTCCCTTTTTTGTTAACGTCATATTCCACAATACCATGAAAACAAAAGGCTACTGATTTTGCCTCCCTTTTTTGTTAACGTCACTCCCCTGCACAAAAATACACTTGCATGGAAGTGCCGTTAACAAAAAAGAGAGTAACAAAATCATTTCCCAAACAAAAATTCAAACATCATTATCCTAAACTTTCAACCGGAGAACCGAGGCTACAAACTACATATAAATATCAATAATCTGCCAATAGACCAGAAAACTTTCAGACCTGGGTGACATTGAAAAAAATAGATATAATCATATAAAGGACCACAAAGAAAGAAGACCAAGCCTACTGCTAGAGCAAAGTTTCCCTGTCACTTACATTCTCACCCTTTCTTTTGTCGTACTCGTACAACTCAAAATCTACCGAGAACTCACCTTTTGTACCATATTCCTTTAAGGAATCAAACACCTCCCCAACGCTCTCTTATTGTTCAAATAATGTTGGGGTCCAGACATCTCATCTCGTGAACCAAGAAAATGGGCAAAATGAGGACTGGACGGGATAGAGTTCTTGAACCCCATAATTGTAACAAACACAAAGAACCCGTAATTAGCCAACTCTATTGTGGTGTCTCATGATGATTGTACAGCCAGCCTCTGGAGATGCTCAAAGAACACTTGAAGACTGACATCGTCAGTGAAGATCATTTCTGTCCCGGAAGCCATCTCATGAGCGTTACTATACGTAGCCGATGGGTTCAACTTAGCTAATAAGAATCTTGCCTGCTCAAAAGGTCATGAAATCAAAAAACAATTCAGTACCACAAAGAGGAATCAGTTTATAATACAATATTTTCGCAATGAAGCCCTTGATGCTAGAATGGGAGTTAATAGAGCAAGTCCACCGTAGTGCCAAAATGGCATAGCCAAAGTCATTTTTTGGCTTGCTACAGTGTCAAATAGCCAAAAAATAGCAATGTCACTACTAGCACAATATCAAATCCAGACCATTGGATTAAACTAATCCATATTTCAAAACAAATCAAACAGCTTGGATGAAGTGGGAGAAATGGCATTGCCATTTTTGGAATGAATAAATGGCAATGGGTGGACTTAGATTTTGCCAAATTATGCCAATGGCAAGGGAAATGGAAGCAAGGTGGACTTTGTTAACCAAAAATCACATTAATGTGTGTTGTTGGGTGCGCGCGTGTATACATATGAACATTTATAAGCATTCATGCACCTATAATATGAATAACAGGATGATATCCTCCTTATCGCAAAGAAGGGAACAGAAGTCAACTTATTTTATGCAGTGGGTGATAAGACAAAATATCGTGGGCATTGGGTGATAGCACAAAATATGAATAACAGGATGATATCCTCCTTATCGTAAAGAAGAGAACCAAAGTCAACTTATTTTATGCATTGGGTGACAGGATAAAATATCGTGGGCAAACGGGTCATAACTAAACTAGAGGAAACTTTTAAAAATGACAACGGAGAAGGGGAAATAAGGAAAATTGAAAACTTCATGTCCTGATGTAAGGGAAAAAAAACAATGACCTGCGAACCATGCTGATCGCAGATCACCAGCCTTGGGACCGGAAAACGTTCCCGGACAATGATTTGGGCATCGTCATGAGGAGCTTGCAATAGCTGTGCAAATGCCTATAAGGGAAAAGAGATTATAATTCATTAGTAAACGACTCTATTCACATGTAGATACACATACAAAGGTTTCTTGAAAACGTAGTTCTCTTCTACAGAAAAATCTAAAGAGGCTGGAATTAGCAAAAACTTCCATTGGAAACGAAACTGAATAAGATTTAAGAGCTTTCGTTGGAATGAGCATATACCTGGTGTTCAGGCTGATTCTGGTAACCCATGTTCCGCCACTGAGCTATTGTCATTCCATGGAAAATAACTACACTAAAATAAGAATCAAGCAAGAGGATACGATCAGCTGCTATGGAAGCCACATCCAACAAAGCTGGTGCGGGCAATGAATTGAATGAATAGGATATAAGTGATGGTTGAATCATGACGGCAGCATTTGTTATGTTCTCCCGGTATAGCAACATGCGGAAATAGGCTGTCTCATCTGGACTATTGTTAAAAACCTGCCAACATAAGATGATGGGCAAAGAAGGAAAACAAATAATTATGTGCATTGAAGATAAAGAGAAGTTCAAAAATGAGACAAAAAGAAGGATAGAATAAAAAAATACCTGTACAAATTGGGACCGCCGTAGGTTGAACATAAACTGAGGGAACAATGAAAAACATGGGTTTAATGTAAAAGATGATGGATCATCCTTCCGGTAGTCACCAAATTTGGTACAGAGACGAATAAGGTTTCTATCCAGCCACCGTGTGGCATCAAAACCTTCCTGATGAATTTAAAAAACCAATCATTAGGTGGGGAATTTACATCCGCCTCGATCACAGCACTGAAATCAATGAATTAGAAATTGTAGAGGAAGAAGAGGACAATTTATAAAACAAAACGGCATTAGTTATTCAAATAAAGAAAATGAAAGTAATTTTATAGACTCTAGACTCCTGCATTAAGCTATCACAAATAAAACAATGCACATTCTGTTTTCGTGCCTCGGTGGTGAGCATGCCAATATACAAAGACAATTTTTGAAAAATTTCTAAGGTACCTCCGTCTCCATTTTCGTGCCTCGGTGGTGAGCATGCCAATATACAGCAGCAGTTTCCTGATCGAACCCTTGTACTAATTCCTGTAAAGGAAAAAGTATTTCATCTCAGTATGCTTTTGCAAACAGTACAATTCAACGAAATATAAAATCGCAAAAGCAGCAATCCTTCCTAAGAATCCCAACCAATGCTGGAGAAAGGAGTCGATAATATATTAGTTGCATCCCTTCTTTTTTTTTTCTTTTCCTTTTTAATCGGTATTAGTTGCATTCAAAGAAACATAAATTCAGCTCCACACTTCTTGCTCTACTCATTAATAAAGGAGAATACTGACTTCCACTATTCAGAGTCAGTTAAACCTGACTTTTGGTAAAAATATTAACTGAAGACAAATCCAATTCAGGAATCTTTGTATTGGAACCTAGGATGGGGATAAACACAAAGGCCTAAGACCCTAAAGATGCCCTTTAATCAGTACAAAAATCATACAGTTTCTCAGAATTTGAGAATAACTCTATCTGCAATCAAACAAAATACAAAAGCTCAAGATAATTCCCATTCAAGCAACCATGGAAGAAAGACGAAAACAATCCTGGCTGCACATATTATACCTTAAAGCCACCAGCAGTGCCAGCATTTATGATAAGGTCTGGCTACAACGTGAGGATAGAAGCATAGGTCACAAGAGATGCTGAAATCGTGCTTACACTATCAACTCCTGAAAAGGTTCAAGGACTCAGCAACATGCAATCCATCCTAAACTTTCCACATACACATGCATCAATCATCAGTCATCACAAATGCGTAGGCCCATTCATAAAGTTGTTTTCCATATATCCCTTTTTTTCTTGGGTAAAATACAAAACAATTGCTAGGTAGAGACATCTTTGACAATATCTAATCGAAACTACACACAAATGCGCCAAAATTAGCTGAAGTTTAAAAATTGCTTGGATTAGCTAGAGGGAAATATGCTAAATTATGTGGGTTAGCCAATTAGTGTTGCATCAGCCTACTCAAAAGTCACCAGCACTCATACTTGTCAACCAGGGAGTACTGAATTCAGTTGCACATAAAGACCAGCTGGAAAAAGGCCTTAGTAGCAGAATCAGCAGTCTATCAAAACTCACTAAGAATACTTTTCTCAGAATGTGCAACGTGATGTTTTAATACTTTTTCGAATTAATTCTTCGCCTTATGAATCCAAGATCCAAACACGACCTTACATTATATTTTTTGTGTGTGGATATTTTGATATTTTGCTTTCTCCCTTTGAATTATGGAAAGTGACCCATTCAAAATTGTCGCAGAATCCAACTCAAGAGCACTACACAAGTTACGTGACATCAGATCTGAAAGCTTCATCTCTATGAAACTTTTGTTACCTAAGGAGAAAATAAAATGATAGAGGCGAAGAATTACAACAATAACAACAAGAAGATACAGCTGACAAGTCAAGTCAAGTCAAGCAGAAATATTGTTCATCTCACATGAAAATCCAGATGTCAAGATTGAGAATGTGGAGTTAATTAGAGAAAACAGGGCTCACTTAGAAAAAATTTACTTTTAGAATCATAATTAAAATCAATTCCAGTATTAGGTATCGGTAAGTGAACATAAAATTTCATTCAAATTTCTCAGAATGTGCAACACTAGTATGAGAATCGAGATACCCCATAATTGTAAATGTGACCTCTGCTTCTTCACTTGCTTTGTCACAAACAACCCAAGAAAATTTTCTAGTGGCCTACCCAAGGTTTAAAACAAAATTCTAATCATACTTAAAATTTGAGCCCAACTAAATGATAAAGCTAATTGAGTGTATAAAAGCACACACACGCACCATTGAGAGAGATATACAAATCACCACAGTCATGTCTTAGTCACACGTAATCAGAGAGGGCAACTTACATCATCCTCACCAACAGAATGATATCGCTGATAACTAGGAATCTCATCCAAACCAGGGATTGTATTTTTTGTAGAAACAAGGATGAGTTTGGTTAGCCTTTGGATTCTACTCATTAGAGCAGCCTTTGCTTCCTCCTTTGGATACTTTTTGATCAAAGATTTTTCATCAATAATCTGGATAAATGATGGAATAAATATTTTAGTCACCGTAAGACACCTTTTTAGAAAAAATTACAGTATATCAGTAATATAACATAATCAACTATCATGACGCACCTTATTACGTGAGGCATAGATCTCAACAAACCCAACATTGCCTATATTGTTTCCAGCCAACATGCTCTCAAATACACCGCCAGCAATAATTTAACAAACCAAAGAAATCCATCAAAACACTTTTCCGTTCACACCAAAAACATCAATCATAGTGAAAATGTACCATTAGTTTGAGTTGGGCTACAAACAACTGATCGAAGTACAAACAAACTATTCGGTTCACACCCGTCAAGTTTTTCTCAACTACCTGCAAATAGAAAAGGAACAAATAGAATGAAAGAACTGAATACATGCAAAAAATTACTTCTCACAAATAGAAACTGAGAGACCAAGTATTCACAGTTTTAGAACTAGAGTGAAAACTTAACCAAATCTAGAGTGCAAGGGAAGAGAGAATAAAATTATTAGAAAGCAAAACAGAACAAATTCTTCAAAGAGCAAACAACAAAATGGAAAATTAGTTATTTACATAGCTCTCAAAAACCAAACCCTTGACCTCTGATGGCATGTGTTTTGGACTAAATGCAAATCCATTCAGATCAACGCCGACTTGCCTTTCGGTCAGATCGAGAAGCAGAAACTGGGGCTTTTGCTGTATGAAAGAACCCAGAAGTGATAGAAAGAGCAGATCGAAAATAAAGATGAAAAGGAAACCAAATCAGAAGAATTAGAAGAGAATCTGGGTTTATCTTTGAGAAATGCTTGACAGAGAAAAGAGAATTTCAGAGTTTTTTCTTTCATATCCCCTAAGAAAACCCCAAATCAACACCCCCGTTACTTAGCCCTAGCCTAAGCCCACCTTAAGCAAGACGCTGTGCGAGAGAGAGAGAGAGAGAGAAATACTAGTATCAACAGAAAGCAGAGGGACGATCGTCACCCACAAGAGAGAGCAGGACAGAGAGAGGCAAGCTAGGGTTTGATCTGGAGTCGGCGCGATTTGAAACCCATCAACCAAACCCTAAATCCATTAACAATTGGCTTAGACGAGAGAGAGAGAGAGAGAGCCATACCTGATCGAAGGACCAGCAGCAGAGAGAGAACGAGCCGCAGCAATAGAGCGCTAGGGCTTTTCTCCATGTTTGGGGTGGGGAAAATAAGAGGGGATGGGAAATACGAGCGCCTTTTTTTTTTTCTCAATGGCTTTCTCCGGCCCAGGACAAAATAAAAGACTTTCCCCGGGGTTTTATCAAAACGCGGGGAAGGAAGTGCGGGGAAAAGCCTAATTTGTTGTAGTGGTTCCACATTTTGGGATGTTCCAAAATGTTAGTCTCTCTTGGAAAGTCAAGAATCTAAAATTGGTTATTTCCAAAACAGTCCTCATAAATATCAATCATTGTACTTCAATTGAGTCAAGGAAATACCAACTTGAAGTTTGGCTTAAAAAGTGTAATCGTTACACATACCCTCAAAAAGTTGGAATCCCCAAAGGTACTAAAAATTAGGAACGGAGGGAGAAAGATACTAAGATAATGCATGTCTTGTAATCAATTAATTTCACCTTAAGTGAGTTTATATTTTATTATCTGGCGATGAATTTGCTTCAAACAAAAAAGGCCTCAAAGAGAGAAGCAAATGCTTCATCGACATACTAACCTAATAACACACAAAAAGCACCATAACAATATTTGCATGACAAACACCAACTGAAAAGTTTTGCATCTTAAACATCTGATTTTGCAAACTTCCAGACACACTTTCTGTAAATTCAGCAGTTATAGATTGTGCAGGAGAGAATGGAGGAATGGAAAGCTGCAGTGCACAGTACAAGCTGAACCCAGAAAAGTTTCAGAAGAGAGCAGCTCATCAACCCAGCTAACCACTAAAAAATAGCTATCACATGACAATAACTAAGACTAGAAAATGATCCTGTTAACTGACATACCTCCGTGCCAACAGCACTGTCTATCCATCTTCTAGTAATAGTTGTCACTTGCAACCTTGTTTGCCCGTCAGGAAGTTGATAACTGAATTTCAATGTTTCACCAGCATAATCCATTATATCAGAACACGAGAATTTCAGAAAAAGTAAGACAAGGACACAATAAGGTTTGGTGACAAGTCGAACGTACATGAGTTATGCACTTAGAACTACAAATCCAATACTTAAACAAAATGCCTCTTTTTCTATCCATTTACAACATAATAGCAAATAATTCACTTTAGCATCCCGCAAAAGAAGAACGAGTAGAAAGTCCGGCTGTCTTTCTTTAGAAGCCTGAAGTTTTATTCCACACAAATTGGAAGTAGACAAAATAAGGCTTTTCATGATTGCCGTCCATTCTATTTTCTTTAATCCTAAAAAAGCATCTCAAGTGGCCAAAGTGACATGTTTCTAACCAAATAGAACACATCTGGTCACTTCTTTGTGACAAGCTGGTATGTCTCAACAATGGTCAGTGTCCAGTACATGTATGCATCAGCACGACACCCTACTAGATGCATATATGCCTCTCATAAAAAACGTGTGCTAATTAATCAAAGCAATTACGTTTTGATTTGATTTTTGTTTCCAAAATCCAGCCCTGTCCGCACCTATAAATACAACGTTTCAGAATTGGTTTCGACACAGAAAAAAACAACTCTCTCTTCCTCCCCAAAAACATTTTCTGAGTTCGAGCAGTAGGTCGATTGTGTTTTTGTTTTCGGTTTTCCTTTTGTGCAGAGAAAGCCGAGCAGAGTTGGTGAATTTTGGGCTGTTTTATCCTGAGGACGGCGTGGTACTCAACGAACTGCTTGCACAATCTGGGCAGAGCCGCAAAACGTCTTAAAGAGAGCGACCTAGTCCATGACTCAACCCAGCAGTAGTTATTCAATTGGTAATCTGTTTTCGATTACAGATCATTGAGGTAATCCGTTCCTTATTTACAGCAGTTATTTCAACAGTGACCATTGAAACCACCGTCATCACTAGCAACAATGATTCTATATGTTTCTTTAATTTCCTTCCTCTGTTAAGTTAGCATATTTTCATAGCCTTTTGCTATCTTTTTTTTCTTTTTGCATTTTCTTTTTAAGTTGAGATGCGCTTTGGCACTAGAGTTTGTTGAGTCCGCATTTGCTTTGTGGAAGAATCGGAGAGACTTAGCTATCAAGGTTGCTATAAAGTTGAAAAATGTATGTGTGAGGATGTCGAATAAAGGTTACCTTTGAAACTTCTACATTTTTCCTGCTTGCAAATTCTATTGACATTAAGCAACAAATTATTGCATAATTTTCTAAGGTGTTGATTTCCATAAGCTGGGTTCATGTGATTTTTGTTTCCTTTATCAATCCAATTAGAGAAATGAAAAATGTTGAATTGGTTAAAAGCTGTGTTAAAAGCCTTAATTTTCTTTTTAATGTTGTTCAAGTGTATTTTCAAGAATGGGTTAACAGCATTCCACTGATTTTTCATTTGGAATCCCCTTCCAAATAAAATTTATTTCTTATTGGCACAATATATTAACCTATCAAGATACCTTTTTTTTCCTCGAGAATATAATTAATATGTTGCGGAACAAATTCCCGTGCATAGCACGGGCTCACCTGGACGGGATTGTTATTGAGGTGGCTTGTAGGAGGAGAATCTGGTATAAGAAAAATATATGTTCTTGCATGCCCATTGGACTTTGTGATGGCGAACATCTACGGAAATGATAATCCATAGTGGAGATGAGAGCTGCAAAAAAAACAGCTTCTGATCCACGACACGAGAGCTTGATCTGGTTATTTTTGTATGTATGGTAACATATATAGTAGTCAAAATAGAAGAATAACGAAAGCAACAATTGTGAGAAGAAGGTTCAACCGTATTCCTAAACGTTAAGAACCGAGAAGGTCCAAGATAATTTGAAGAAAAAAAAGGGGAAAATTTCAAAATACCCCCCAACCTTTATACCAAAATTCAATTAGACTCCCAACCTTTTAAAAACTTCAATTTTACTCCCAACGTTATCTTCCGTTATTCAAAATGCCCCCTTCCGTCCGAATAACTAACGGATTTCGTTAAAAGCTCCGTTAAATATCGTCCCGATCTAATTTCGATGATCCGAGCCGCTCAATGTGTTCAAAACATGATTTTAAGGGTACTCGCGAGAAATCAGCAAAAAAAATGAACAGGAAGGGCTTCATCTGAACAGTTTTTTATTGAATAGTTCAATAAAAAAACTGTTTAAATCAAGCCCTTCCTTATCATTTTTTTTGCTGATTTCTCAAGAATACCCTTAAAATCACGTTCTAATCACATTGAGCGGTTCGGATCATTAAAATTCAATTGGAAAATGGGAGGTGCAGATTGATCCGGATTTTGTTAAGTTCGGACGTCCGGATTTTGCTTCGGTCTGCACCTCCCCTTTTTTGATCAAATTTTGATGATCCGAGCCGCTCAATGTGATTAGAACGTGATTTTAAGGGTACACGAGAGAAATCAGCAAAAAAAAATGACCGAAAAAGACTTGATTTGAGCAGTTTTTTTATTAAACTATTCAATAAAAAAATTGTTCAGATGAAGCCCTTTCTGATCATTTTTTTTGCTGATTTCTCACGAGTACCCTTAAAATCACGTTTTGAACACATTGAATGGCTCGGATCATCAAAATTTGATCGGGACGATATTTAACGGAGACTTTAACGAAATCCGTTAGTCATTCGGATGGAAGGGGGCGTTTTGATTAACGGAAGATAACGTTGGGAGTAAAATTGAAGTTTTTAAAAGGTTGGGAGTATAATTGAATTTTGGTGTAAAGGTTGGGGGGTATTTTGAAATTTTCCCAAAAAAGAAAGTAATTAGCAAGATTAAGCATGAAGAACCAAGGCCAGGCCGCTTTGTTTTCGAATCATGTAGCTAGGCATTCCTTGGACTTCCCTTTCTGTTCCCAAACCAACTCGATCAAGACTTGGCATTTTTAAATTGCACTTCTATATATAGGTAGATGAAGATAAATGAATTGAGCAAAATTAGAACCAAGGCCAATCTTCTTTTCATAAGGAACTAATTAAGTGCACTAATGTGGTAATAAAATTGAAAATTCTGACTATATTCCCAAAATTGAAGACCAATGCTAGGCATTTGAATATTCTAAGTTCCGTACTATTCTCTCTCTCTCTCTCTCTCTCTCTCTCTCTCTCTCTCTCTCTCTCTCTCTCTCTCTCTCTCTCTCAAAAACACCTAACCTAGAAATCTTCTCTGCCGCCGCCGCCGCATGGGGGGAAGGCGTCCTCCTTCCTCCTCCCCCCGGGCCTCCGATCTTGGTTCTCCCCTTCTCTCTTTCTCCCTTCTTTTTTCTTCCCAAACCCTAGCCTTTTCATGTTTCTCTCACTGATTTTTCATCGCCGGTTTGTCTTCCCTACTTCGCCTCTCCTGGGCGTCGTTCCGATGTCCGTCAAGCACCACTTCTGGGGGTGCTTGGGTCCTAACGGCTTGGATCCGACAGCGGCCGGAGAGGTGGAGGTAGAACGGATCTTGCCTTGTCTTTGTTGTTGGACGGTCAAGGTGTTTGCTTAGCGGCCAAGTAGATCTATTCGGCCAGAGGTTGGTCGCGGAGGCTGGGGGTGGTGGCGGTTGGCCGGTGATCTGTTTCGTGAGGCTGTGTGGCGGCAATTCGAGGCTGGCGTATGGAAGTGCTCAGCCTCTGGTTTCCCTTTCCATTTGTGAGGACCTAAACGCCGGCTCCTCGGTGGATTTCCTCAAGATCCAGTTGCTTGCGGGGTTTGCATCGGGTCTGGATTGCTTGCTCTGTTTTGTTTGGCGCGGCAGATCGATTGGTGGTGATGTTGGTGGTCCGGTGGTTGTAGCTAGGGTGTGGTGATGTTGGTGGCTGATCCGCACCCAAGATTGTATAATCTTGGGGGCTTTTATCTTATTATTTGTAGCGTTTCGTCCCTTATTATTTCTTTTTATTGCATTTTGCTCGTAAGGTTTCGTTTTGATGGTTTCAGGTAAAACGTGGTAATTCCGGTGCTTTTGAACGTCAAGGATTCCTCTCGGAAGAATTCCAGTATCCGATGTCACGTGGTAGTACCCCGTCAAGTACCGTCGGGTGATTTTTGGAGAGCCAAGGAAGCGTCGGGCCATTGCCGGGCTTTGGGAGCAAAGCATGCAGAAAATCAACTTTCTGCCAGTCATGAACCGGTACGACCAAAACCATGTACCGGTTCATGGGCCCCAGAATTTGAAGTTTTGAAGATTTACCAAGGTCATGAACCGGTACGACTAAAACCATGTACCGGTTCATGAGGCGAATTTCTGTCCGATCTTGGCTACTTTTTCACCTTTTTGCTTTTTGGATATTTTGGTTGTCTCTACTTTTAGGATATTTTGAGAGAGAGAAAGACCAACCCTTAAAGTCTTTCTTCCTCCCTCACTCTCTCATAATCCCCTTTGTCTTCTCTCTCTTAATTTTCTAGCTTTTTTGTCTCTCCTCCATTGAAGTCTTGTTCAAGCTTTTACCCTCCATTAATGTTGTAAGTTATTACTTGTTTTTCATTTTCTCGTTTATTAAAGTTGTTGCTACGGTTAAGGGTGTTAATAATTTCAAGTTTATTTTCGAATCCATCGGTTTAAACTTATGTCTCGTTTTTATGCTATGTTTTGTGCTTTAGCCATGTGTGAGTAGTTTATTGGCTAAGTCTCGGGATAATCTTTCCCGAGGACTTAAGTTGTTACTTGGTTCTCGAGCCATCGAGCTTTTTATGCATGATTTCCGGAATAGAGCTTAACTTGCCTTTTCGGTCTAAACTAGGGGTGTTAACCCCTTGGTAACGAGTTAGTCAAGCGGTCTTGACTAATGACTTACCGAGGCCTCGTGGCCTCCTTTGTGTTCGATAAATATTAAAAACAAGTTAACTCGCCTCCGGGAAATCACATCTTTCATTAAACGTAGTCGTTTCAAGTGAAATCTTCCGGGCGTGAGCACGCGGTCGTGACTCTCGCCTGAGTTATAATCGAGAACCGGTAACGGCTTTTGTCAAGGGTTAGAAGACCCCGAGACTTGCCTCTTAAGTTTATCAAGCGTTAATCTAGTTTTTACTTTAGTCTTTCCGTTTTAAAGCAAAACCTTAGTTAGCCGTCTTCAAGGCTACAATCCGTTACTTACAAACCTACAATCCGAATCAAGCTAGAATCGAATTCTCTGTGGGAACGATCCCGGATTTCCGGATACTATGCTACTGCTAACCTAGCCCTACGCTTCGGGTATCTATCAACCTCTTATTGGAAAGCAAGGTCGGGAAGTAAGCATTTTTGGCGCCGTTGCCGGGGATCTTCTTATTTTAGCTTATTTGGAGGTTACGACAAACCGCTGTAAGTATCCCATTTAATTTCTCTTATGTGCACCGTATATTCAAGTTAGCGGATACCTCTAACCGATCTTCATATCAAATTTGAGGTTTAACGAAGCTAGTTTGCGTATCCTTGCCTTTTCTTTTCTTCTTTTTGTTAATTGCTTCGCATATTGGGAACTCTTTGTACGTTGTGAACTCAAGTTAGCGGATACCTCTAACCGAGCCACCAATTCGACCTGAGGTTTAACGAAGCTAAATTGAGCGTCACTTTCTCTTTGTCTTTATTTTATTGCCTCTATTCTCTAGCCGTGGTGGTGGCATAACCCCACGAGACTGTTTGTGAACGAGGTGGCGGCATAGCCCCTCTAGTCTGGTAGTTAAGTCTTGTGCAGGTTATATGCGTACCGTATATCGTAGCCCTTATTCCAATCGGCTGCACCGTTCTGCTTCTCCACCAAGGGTTCGTCAAGCGTATTCTCCACCGAGTCAATTCTCTCCACCATTAAGGCACATGGCAGAACAACCAGTAGCCCGAACGTTGCGAGATTATTTGACTCCGGAAAGGGGACCGCATGTTTCACCAATTGCTATTCCAAATTGTACCGCCGCCAATGCTTTTGCTTTCAAGCCAGAGTATCATCGGGTTATACCGGAATTTCGGGGGCGTGAACTTGAGGATCCGTATACTCACATCCGGGAGTTTGAAACTATCGTGAGCACTTTCGTGACAACTCCGGGGCAATTGGACCAAGCACGGTTGAAGCTTTTTCCGTTCTCTCTTAAGGATAAGGCCAAGCAGTGGTTTCATTCGTTGAAGCCTCAGTCTTTACGTACCTGGAGGGAGGTTCAGGATGTGTTTACTCAGAAGTATTTTCCGGTTAGCCGCACCAAACTTCTAATGGATCAAATTGCGAATTTCAAACAAAAGGATGGGGAAATCTTTTACAAGTATTGGGAACAATACAAGGATTTGCTAGCGGCCGTGCCACATCACAATTATCCAATGTATTTGGTGATTAATTACTTCTATGTGGGATGCAATCAACAAGCCAAGCAACTTCTCGACACCATGGGAAGCGGTGATTTCTTGGGGAAGGATCCGGAAGCCGCATGGGAATTCCTGGATGCATTGGCCGAACGAGCTCAGACTTGGGAATTCATTGACCCGGGGGAACAAGCCATGAGAAATCAAGGACCCGGAGGTTCCGGCAAGTTTTCAGTAAGTGAGCATACTATGTTTGAGTCAAAGTTGGACGAGCTATCAACCAAGTTGGATAAAATGAAATTGGATGCAATTCAAGGAAAACCGGTAAAAGAAGTGAAGGAGGTTCGTCAAGTTGAAGAAGTATGTGTTATTTGTGAAACCGTGGGTCATTCGACGGATAATTGTCCTACCATTCCCGCCCTTCGGCTCCATTATAGTCAACTACCTCAGGAAGAAGTGTGTGCAGTGAACCAACGGTGGGATCCATACTCGAACACCTATAATCCGGGGTTGAGATCTAATCCAGCTTTCCGCTGGAATAATCAGAACGAAGCAGGGTCTTCTACAGCTACACAAGCTCCACCCCCAGCTCCGAATCAGAATTGGCGACAAACTCAATTTCAGGGACCACCTCGTTTTCCATCAAGCCAAGGACCGCCAGGGTTTATTCCATCGGGCCAATTCCAAGGTCAGGGTCAGAATCAGTTTCAACCGCAAGCACCACCACCTCGGCGATCATTGGAAGATACCATGAACACCTTTTGTCAGATGCAGATTACGACCAATGAGCAAACTACTCAAGCCATAAATGATATGAGGGTTCAGATGGGAAATTAACAACAGCTATTGGTGTATTGCAACAAGAGAGAGGGAAACTTCCCACTCAACCTTTGCCGAATCCACAAGGCCAACAGTTGGCTGGTAGCTCTTCGGTGACTTTCCCCGAGCATGCCAAAGCCATTATCTCTCTGCGAAGTGGGAAGACGGTGGATAACGCTCAAGTCGAACCACCGGTGATACCATTATTGGTTCCCGCTCCAACACCATCAAAGCCGGCACCGCCAAGTGAGGAATTGCCTAAGCAAGCATCTAAGGAGAAAGGAAAGGAAAAGGAAAGTGATATTCCGCCAACCTTTACCGTTCCGGCCCCTTTTCCCAATCGATTGAGAGCACCGATCAAGCCTAACCTACAGTCGGATATCTATGAAGTACTCAAGCAAGTAACGGTCAATCTTCCTTTGCTCGATGCCATTAAGCAGATTCCGTCCTATGCTAAGTTCTTGAAAGACCTTTGTACTCACAAGCGCAAATTGCAAGTTCAAAAGAAGGTTTTCCTAACCGAGCAAGTTAGTTCACTTTTCCAATCGGTCCTTCCACCCAAATACAACGATCCGGGGTGTCCGACAATTTCCATTACCATTGGTGGGAAAGTTGTTGAGAAGGCACTTCTTGATTTGGGTGCAAGTGTTAACCTTTTACCTTATTCCGTTTATCAACAATTGGGTTTGGGTGAAATGAAGCCTACCAGGGTGACTTTGCAATTGGCGGATCGGAGTATCCGCGTTCCAAAAGGGATGGTTGAAGACGTTCTGGTTCAGGTTGATCAATTCGTTTATCCTGTTGATTTCGTGGTCCTTGATACATGTCCAGTGCCAGCGGCTCAGGCTTCCGTGCCAATTATTCTCGGGCGACCCTTCTTGGCGACATCAGATGCTGTGATTCATTGCCGGGATGGCCGGCTCAATATGAGTTTTGGGAATATGCAGATGCAGGTCAACATGTTCAGTATTGGTACTCAGATGGGAGACGACGACGATGTGTGCGGGGTTAGTATGATCGATTCACTTGTGCAAGACCATGTCGATGAGTTTCTTTGCAAAGATGAGTTGGAGTTAGCACTCACGTCCGCCGAAGCCGATTTTCTTGACGCTCCCGAGGTTGCCTACTTATGTTCATTGTTAGATGAGGGGGATATGTGTGGTATCAATCCGTGGGTACCTAAATTTGAAGAGTTGCCACCTATTGAAAAGCGAGCTGTCCCGTCGTGCGACAAGCCGCCAACACTTGAGCTCAAGCCGCTACCGGATAAACTTAAGTATGCTTACCTTGGTGAAGATCAAACGTACCCGGTGGTAATTTCTTCCTCTTTAAGTGAGTCACAAGAATTGGAATTGCTAGCTTTGCTACGGGAGCATTCGAAGGCCATCGGGTGGTCCATTGCCGACATCAAAGGTATCGACCCCTCTCTTTGTTCTCACCGTATTTATATGGAAGAGGATTTCAAACCGTCTCTTCAACCGCAAAGGCGCTTGAATCCAATAATGAAGGATGTCGTCCGAGCGGAAGTTCTTAAGTTGTTGGATGTTGGGATTATCTATCCAATAGCGGATTCCAAATGGGTGAGCCCGATTCAAGTGGTGCCTAAGAAATCCGGGGTTACGGTGGTTCGAAACAACAAGGATGAGCTTATCCCGACGAGAGTGCATACCGGTTGGAGGGTGTGTATCGATTATCGGAAGTTAAATGCGAGCACTAGGAAGGATCATTTTCCACTCCCTTTTATCGATCAAATTTTGGAAAGGGTCGCCGGTCATGAGTTTTACTGTTTCCTCGACGGGTATTCCGGGTACAACCAAATTGAAGTGGCCTTAGAGGATCAGGAGAAGACCACGTTCACGTGCCCATTTGGAACCTTTGCCTACCGTCGTATGCCGTTCGGGCTTTGCAACGCCCCCGGTACATTCTCGAGGTGCATTATGGGGTTATTTAGCGACATGGTGGAAAAGATTATGGAAGTATTTATGGATGATTTTTCAGTTTTTGGGGATTCGTTTGGGGCATGTTTGACCAATTTGGGACTTGTGCTAGCTCGTTGTGAGGAAAAGAATCTCGTGTTGAATTGGGAAAAGTGCCATTTCATGGTGACCGAAGGCATTGTTCTTGGTCATATCGTTTCTTCGAAAGGGATTGAAGTTGATCGGGCGAAGATTGATTTGATTGGTAATCTCCCGACGCCAAAGTGTTTGAAAGATGTGCGGTCTTTTCTAGGGCAAGCCGGTTTCTATAGGCGTTTCATTAAAGATTTCAGTTCAATTGCCCGGCCGTTGTGTCACTTGCTCGCGAAAGATGTTCCATTTGAGTGGTCTCCGGCTTGTGAAGCTGCTTTTGCCAAGCTTAAGGCCAGCCTCACCTCTCCACCCATAGTTCGGACGCCAAATTGGGATTTGCCTTTTGAGCTTATGTGCGACGCCAGTGACTACGCCGTCGGGGCCGTTTTGGGTCAACGCCAGGGCAAGGAGCCGTATGTGATTTATTATGCGAGTAAGACGTTGAACGAAGCTCAGATGAATTATTCAACAACCGAAAAGGAATTGTTGGCGGTAGTCTTTGCTCTCGACAAATTTCGATCTTACTTGGTGGGCGCTCCAATCACGGTCTATACCGATCATTCGGCGCTTAAGTATCTTTTTACCAAGCAGGATGCCAAGGCGAGATTGATTCGTTGGATTTTGTTATTGCAAGAGTTTGATCTTACGATAAAGGATAAGAAGGGGGTTGAAAATGTAGTAGCCGATCACTTGTCTCGTTTGGAATTCGACGATCATACGGCTCATATTCCGATTCGGGATTCCTTTCCCGATGAACAGTTGTTTGGGATCTCTACGGCTCCATGGTATGCGGATATTGTCAACTATTTGGTCACCGGGATGATGCCTGGCCACTGGAATGTTCAAGAGCGCCGCCGGTTTTTAGCGGAAGTGAAGCGGTTCACCTTCGACGACCCATATCTTTTCAAGTACTGTGCCGATCAATTGGTTCGACGTTGTGTGCCTGATTCCGAGCAACAGAATGTTATTAAGTTTTGTCATACGGAAGCCTGTGGGGGTCACTTTTCGTTCCGAAAAACCGCGGCGAAGATTTTACAATGTGGGTTCTATTGGCCGAAATTATATAAAGAGACGTTTGCTTTTTGTCGGGATTGTGCGCGGTGTCAACTTTTGGGATGCGTGACGCAGAGGAATGAGATGCCACTCTCGCCTATTTTGATTATCGAAGTTTTTGACTGCTGGGGCATCGACTTCATGGGGCCTTTTCCTACGTCTTTTGGGTACCTTTATATCTTGTTGGCGGTCGATTACGTTAGCAAGTGGGTTGAAGCTATTCCCACTCGTACCAACGATGCGGGGGTTGTAGTTGAATTTCTTCGAGAGTATATTTTGGCACGCTTTGGGATGCCACGGGCTATTATCAGTGATCAGGGCTCTCACTTTTGCAACCGCTCATTTGCCGCCTTAATGAGGAAGTATTCGATCGTGCACAAAGTTTCTACGGCATACCACCCTCAAACAAATGGTCAAGCGGAGCTGGCGAATCGGGAGATTAAGAATATCTTGGAGAAGACGGTTAACCCTAGCCGCAAGGATTGGTCAATGCGGTTGGTCGATGCACTGTGGGCTTACCGTACTGCGTACAAGACTATCTTGGGAATGTCTCCGTATCGACTTGTTTATGGAAAAGCTTGCCATTTGCCGGTGGAAATCGAGCACAAAGCTTATTGGGCAATCAAGAAGCTCAATTTCAACATGGCCAAGGCCGGTGCTCGCCGCAAGCTGCAATTGACGGAGGTTGAGGAATTGAGGTACAATGCTTACGATTACTCTAGTTCTTATAAATCCAAAATCAAAGCCAAACATGATAAGAACATTGTGATTAAGAACTTTGTGCCCGATCAACGGGTGTTGTTGTATAATTCGCGTTTGCATCTCCATCCTGGTAAACTGCGGTCCCGTTGGGCCGGTCCTTACGTAATACGAACTGTTTTCCCTCATGGGGCAGTTGAAATTGAAAATATGCAAAATGGGACCACATTTAAGGTTAACGGTCAGAGGCTTAAGCCTTTTCTTGGTAATTTTGAGGTTGGAGAACCCGACGAGGATTTGGCCGATCCAGCTTACGCGGATGGCCCGTCAGTTTAGAGTTGTTTCGATTAAATTTGCACGGGGAGCGAAAGCGTAACCGCTGAACTTAACTGTTTGTCGGACCCGGCCCCATGACTTAACGGTATGGGGTACCCTCCATTGACTTGGGTATATGTAGCTCCGCACGCCGCTACTAAAATAAGAATCGTGTGCCCAGCTCCGGTTAGAAGGGCAATTCTTTTTAATATCAGTGACATAGGGCTTTCATTAGCTCTTCTGATAGGAGTAATTCACCGTGTACCACTCACGTCTACCAGATTAGCCCCATCGGGGGCGGTTTAGATCATAGGTTAGGCCTTGGTAATCCCGTGCTCCATAACCGCACTTGGCTCTATCTTGTGCCTGCCTAGTTACGATCTTAGGGGACGCTGGACTTAATTGTTTGGCGGAGTCCAGCGGTGACTTGGACGCTCCGAGCTCTGATATTAACTCTATGCATGTTTGTATATATGTTGTTCATTTTGTATATATTGTTTATAGTTCTTTTCTTGTTTTCTCTGTTTTCTTTGTCTCGGGATTTTATCACTAAGAGATTTCACCAATGCATCATTGTATCGGGCTTTTATTAGCCCTTCCTTGTGGTAGTTTGCCGTTAATGATCCGTGCTCTCCGCGATCGTCCCTATCGGTGGCAACTTAGGTCTGTGGGTGAGTTTTGCTTTTGACCTTTTGTCTCACTTTGTTTCGACCAAGGGAACGCTGGGCTTAATTGCTTGGCGAGGTCAAGCGGTGAATTTTATTGCGGGCGTGATGTAACAAATTCGACGGTCTGGTATAGCCACCCGAGTTTTATCTCTTCGGTGAGACTCGGGAAGAAAAGTATGACTCGTAAGATTGCGTGAAGATCGGGTGGTGTTCTTTGTTGCTTTTCTGTATATATTTTTGTTTGTTGGAGCCCGGATAACACGAGCCGGGCGGTTCTAATGTCATTTGCCTGCTGGTAGGTCCTTCGTACAATTCCGCTTCTGCAGGGTTAACACGCTACCACACCAGCCTTGGTGGTTTGGGTCTACCGTTCGAGTGATTGAGGCATTCAGGAGCCCTAAGCATGGGTGCGATTATGTGTCGCGGTTGTTAGTCCGAAAAGCTTTGACTATGACCCTGTGTGACTAGCTGGTGGTTCCGGCCGAAGGAGTGAAGCCCTGGAAGCACATAACTCCGGATCGAAGTGGGCAATGGCAAAATCCTCCAACTTGGTCGAGGTATAAGGGGGTTGACATTCCCCCGTGGGTAATCTCTTCCCTTTCCCTCTCAATACTGTTGTTCTCCATGCTATGAGGGCATAGCATATCTTAAGTTGGGGGGAGGGAATATATCTGTGATATATTTTTGTTGGTTGTTTTCTGTACAAATTTTTCGTTTTCTTTTGATTTTAGTCTGTAACCCTTCCGTTATTACAAATTTAGTGGATTGAAGTAACTTGGCACATGCTTAGTATTTCTTAATTGGCAAGAGTTCGTGGTACATGTTTCGTGTAGTGCGTCCATTTTAACTCATTGGCATGCTAAGGATGAGCAATTAGGTGTTGAGTATGTTTTGAGCAACTTTTACCCATATCCCGTTCTTTTTCTTAATTCGTTCGTAGTTTAGGTTATTCATCTTATGTCATGCCTAAGCGTGTTTTATATCATAGTTGAATCGTTTCGGAATCTATGACGTACTTAGGGGATGATACAAGGCATTATTTCTTTGACTAAACCACAAAGTGTCCCCTTGTCCTATCTCGTATCCTAGTCCGTGTCCTACCGTTTATTCAATGAACTTAGGAAACCGGAGTAAGGAGGGTTGTGGGGAATGATATTAGGATGCTCTGAGATGTTCGGAGGATGTTTGGAAGGAGTTGGAAATCATCGGGGGTCAAATTGATGAAGTGTACAAAATTTCAAATTTCTGTAGGTCATGAACCGGTACGACCAAAACCATGTACCGGTTCATGATTGGCAGAAGTTTCAAGAATCCAGTTTTTCTAGGCCATGAACCGGTACGACTAAAACCATGTACCGGTTCATGAAGCCCAGATTTGAAAAAATTCGATTTTCTTCTTCTCTCTCCTACCCCACTATATAAACCCAAACCCACCTTTTCTCATACCCCACGCCTCCCCCACAAGAACCCCAACCGTTTTTCTTCTTTTTCTCTCTCAAACTCCCACCAAATCAACCCAAATCACTCTCAAACCTTCACCAATCTTCATCATTTCATGGATTCTTGAAGATTGAAGGAGGAAATCAAGGGTTTTCAAGGTTTCAAGCTTGAATTTTCTCTCTCTCTATTCGAAATTTGTCCAAAAGCAAGGTATTCCGAAATTTCCTCTCTCCTATGAACTCTTGGGCTATTCCTTGAATTAAACCACCCAAGTGTAGGGTTTTCAAGTTGCATTGTTAGTTATTGGCAAGTTTTGATCCCTAGATCCCCAAAATTGAAAAGGGATCCGAAATTTCTCTCACTTGGACCCCTGGAATCCGAAAATTTCTTGAGCCCTGTTCTTGAGGGTTTGTTATTGCATTATAGTTCGGGCATCGGATTGAGGTCTTTGTTGCAGCAACTCTTAGTTTTGGGCTGTACTGTTGGGATTGGTGTTGCTGCAGGTGGTTGTGAAATTGTAGTTTGGGGGTTGCTCTGTTTTGCTCTGTTTTGCTCTGTTTTGGAGGTTAAATTTGAAAAATGGGGAGAACCAAAAAGTTTCCGGGTGATGCAACGGTTTCCATTGATGCTACAACCGGGAAAACTTCTTATTACAAACGAGTTGACCCGGAGAAACAGGCCGAGCAGGCCGATACCCGAGAGGAGGAGAAGAGGAAGAGAAAGAGAGAGAAGAAAGATGAGGCGAGGAAGAAATGGGAGAAGGAATTGAGGGGTCGGAATTACACCTGCGAGCGGCAGGTGGATCGTGTCAAGATTGGTAACCATCCTATCATCGAGCTCATCCTTGAGAGGGGTCTACGATTTTTCTTTCAACCGGTCCCTGGTTATAAGCCAAAGATCGTTTATGATTTTTATTTGAATATGGAGATAGATGAAAAGGATTTGAGAATCACTTCTCAAATGGGGAAGAAGACCGTACTCGTAACCCCTGACACTATTGCTAAGTATCTGGACAACTACCAGCGACCTCGTTTTGGTACCACTACTTACCCTGCCTTGAATTGGTCTAAGCCCGATGAGGAGATTTATAATGCGTTGACCGATAAGCCACTGAAGGGTGATCGTTTTGTCAATGGGAAGCTTTTTGAGAAATACCGGGTGATTAATAAGGTGGTTCATTACAACTTATGTCCCCACGGTTCGGAGAAGAGGCCGAGGAAGGAGGATGCGGAGGTACTCTTTGTTTTTGGATCAAGTGAGGAGGTGGTTGACTGGGCCTTGATGATATGGAGGTCAATGGTGATGTTTAGGAAGCGGGCGGCCCCGTACAAGCCTAATTTTCCGTTTCCGGCCATGGTGACAGCTCTTTGTGGTGCTCAGGGGGTTATATCTCCCGAGAGACTCTTTCCCGGAACGCCCGGTCCGATTACGGGTAGTTCTGTTGAGAAAAGTAAGGCTTTGTCTCAGCCACAGTTGGCCAATACATTCGGTTTTCCTGAGCCTACTGCGAGAACCCCGACGGGGAGAATTGAGGAGTATGTGAGAGGCATGGCCACTCAAATTCAAACCATGGAGGCACGGCAGTTGAGGCAGGAGACTCAGTTACGTCGGACGAGGGGGGACCTTTCGGTTGTTAAGAAGGTAGCATTGTGGATTGCAGCGAGGTGTGGTAAGGAGGGTGATGTTTATGTGCCTGACGAGGCAGATTTGCGAGAGTCTACCCCCGAGGTGTCCGTCGATGTACCGGGGGTTGGAACTAGCGGCGGTGGTGGTGAGCCTAGTGCGCGGCGGAAGGGGAAGGGGAAGGAACATGTGATTGGGGATGACGATGATGAGGACGATGATGAGGAGGATGATAGTGAGGACTAGTGTCGGTGGTGTCAGTTTTTGTAAAACCCTTTACTTGGTCGGGGTGCAAGGTGGTTGACAGCCCACCTGTTCTATCTTATTTTCAGTTTTTAGAGTCGTTTGTACATAGTGTTAGGAAGCTTTTGACTGGGGCCGGCATGCGGCCTCTTGACTTGGTAGTTAGTGTTGGTGGCGGCCGAGGGTAGTTTAACCAAGCTCGGTGTTGGTCGCCACCGTTTTGTTAACCTTTCTTTCGTTTAACCAAGGTCATTATAAGCCAAGAAGTCCTTAGTTGACCGTTCGTACGTTTTGATTCCGGTTTGATTCAGCTATCGTTTATTGGCATGTTTAGTTTGTGGCATATTTGTTTTTTTTGGTTAATATTTGTTATAGTTTAGCTCTCTTTCTTTGGTGCTCTCCATATGTAAGGCTTGGAATTTTTGTTCTCCGAGCCTAGTTTCGAGCACCTCTTGTGGGATGTGGCTACTTTTGTTTGAATCGTTAATGGCCGTGACGTATCCTCTTTTGATCTTGGATACGCACGATGGATGCTTGTTATTCATGTGCTTAGTGTTTAGTTGCTCGGCTCTTAGCATGCTATAAGTTGTTATGGATTTTAATGGTTAGTTTTGAACTCTTGTTAACTAGGTTTGCAAGAGCATGTGCCATAGTTGTTTTTCCGGAAGGTTTACGTTGTTTTTCTTTTCGTTGGTTGTTTTTGGTTGCTAGGGGCTAGCAACGCTTAAGTTGGGGGGCGTGATCCGCACCCAAGATTGTATAATCTTGGGGGCTTTTATCTTATTATTTGTAGCGTTTCGTCCCTTATTATTTCTTTTTATTGCATTTTGCTCGTAAGGTTTCGTTTTGATGGTTTCAGGTAAAACGTGGTAATTCCGGTGCTTTTGAACGTCAAGGATTCCTCTCGGAAGAATTCCAGTATCCGATGTCACGTGGTAGTACCCCGTCAAGTCCCGTCGGGTGATTTTTGGAGAGCCAAGGAAGCGTCGGGCCGTTGCCGGGCTTTGGGAGCAAAGCATGCAGAAAATCAACTTTCTGCCAGTCATGAACCGGTACGACCAAAACCATGTACCGGTTCATGGGCCCCAGAATTTGAAGTTTTGAAGATTTACCAAGGTCATGAACCGGTACGACTAAAACCATGTACCGGTTCATGAGGCGAATTTCTGTCTGATCTTGGCTACTTTTTCACCTTTTTGCTTTTTGGATATTTTGGTTGTCTCTACTTTTAGGATATTTTGAGAGAGAGAAAGACCAACCCTTAAAGTCTTTCTTCCTCCCTCACTCTCTCATAATCCCCTTTGTCTTCTCTCTCTTAATTTTCTAGCTTTTTTGTCTCTCCTCCATTGAAGTCTTGTTCAAGCTTTTACCCTCCATTAATGTTGTAAGTTATTACTTGTTTTTCATTTTCTCGTTTATTAAAGTTGTTGCTACGGTTAAGGGTGTTAATAATCTCAAGTTTATTTTCGAATCCATCGGTTTAAACTTATGTCTCGTTTTTATGCTATGTTTTGTGCTTTAGCCATGTGTGAGTAGTTTATTGGCTAAGTCTCGGGATAATCTTTCCTGAGGACTTAAGTTGTTACTTGGTTCTCGAGCCATCGAGCTTTTTATGCATGATTTCCGGAATAGAGCTTAACTTGCCTTTTCGGTCTAAACTAGGGGTGTTAACCCCTTGGTAACGAGTTAGTCAAGCGGTCTTGACTAATGACTTACCGAGGCCTCGTGGCCTCCTTTGTGTTCGATAAATATTAAAAACAAGTTAACTCGCCTCCGGGAAATCACATCTTTCATTAAACGTAGTCGTTTCAAGTGAAATCTTCCGGGCGTGAGCACGCGGTCGTGACTCTCGCCTGAGTTATAATCGAGAACCGGTAACGGCTTTTGTCAAGGGTTAGAAGACCCCGAGACTTGCCTCTTAAGTTTATCAAGCGTTAATCTAGTTTTTACTTTAGTCTTTCCGTTTTAAAGCAAAACCTTAGTTAGCCGTCTTCAAGGCTACAATCCGTTACTTACAAACCTACAATCCGAATCAAGCTAGAATCGAATTCTCTGTGGGAACGATCCCGGATTTCCGGATACTATGCTACTGCTGACCTAGCCCTACGCTTCGGGTATCTATCAACCTCTTATTGGAAAGCAAGGTCGGGAAGTAAGCAGTGGCAGCTTAGGTTGGTGGTTGGGGTTTGGTGGTTGGTAGCGGCTTGGGTTGGTGGAGGAGGTTGTGTTGTGGTGGCGACGGTGTATTTTGGCTTCCGATGACTGGAAAGTTTTAGGGCTTAGGGTTTGTTTTGGCTCTTGTTTTGGGCCAGGCCCATGAAGCTTATTGGTTCTTACTTTTTGGGGCCTGGCCCTCTTGGTGTTGGTTGGCTTTGACCCATCTTTTTTATTTTTTTTATCAAACCCTTGATTGGATTCCCCCCTCTTCTCCCTCACTTGATGTACCTTTTGTCAAGCGTTCTTAATAAAACTTTTATTGCCTATCAAAAAAATGCTAAGCATTTGAATTGCATTTCTTTTGGTACAGGAAGATAAAAAAGAATGTTACAGAACCAAAATTAGGACTAAGCCTAATCCAACTTCTCACTTGTATGGAACTAAGTCTCACTCTAATCGAAACATACAAATTCGTAGAACAATTGTCAATGGACTAGAGGTCGGGGCACACGCGATACGTGTGCAAGTCGGATCTTGACACAAAATGCACACGAATAACTTCCAGCTTATTATTGTTTGATCTCATTTTGACACAAAATATGCAAAACACGACTTGCACTCGCCTTGTATTTGAGGATTAATTGGTTCTAAATGTGTCTCAAACTTTTTGTCAGTATCGTCACTACAAGAAAATCGTTCTATAACAACGGTCGAAAGCGTTGCCAAAAAGTCAAAAAACCGTTGGTAGAGACCCATTTAGGCTATACCAACGGTTGGTCAAACCGTTGCAATATATCCGTTGCTGTAGGGGTATAGCAACGGTTTTGACGAGCGTTGGTACATATTTTTTTTTAGTAACGGTTTCTTTAGCAACGCTTGTAACCGTTGCTAAAGGCAAGTTTTTTTTTTTTAAAATCTGGGGTAAAATATGACATGGCAGCCACGTGTCACTGACGTGGACACCACCTGGCGCCCGCGTGGCGCATGGCCTTAACACAATTTTGCTCCTCCTGGGAATCGAACCCAGGACCTCGCGTATGCGCACGTGAGTGCAAACCAACTGGGCTAGCCCAGCACTTGTGTAATATTAAGGGACTACTAATATTTATATTATGCGAACTGTCATTAGAGCATCCACAATGTAATAATCAAAACCAAAAAGTTGTTAAAATTAGCAATATTTGCTCAAAAAAGTATTCACATTGTAATAACCAAACTTAGCAACCTCTTAATTAGTAACTCATCAAATTTTGGCTTTTTGAATAATCAAAACTAGCAACTTTTTTGCCAATAATCAAATCTAATGGTCTCCACATTTTTTCAATCAAATACACCCATCATTACATAAAAAAAATTTCTCTTTCTCAACAATGTTTCCAGAAAATTATTTTTAAAAATTGTTTTTTTTTTCCAGAAACTTTAAAAAAATAGTATTTACAAAAAAAAAAAATTTAAGTGTTTTAACACAAAAAATTGTTTTTTTTTTAAAACGACTTCTAACAATTTTTCAAAAAAAAAAAAACTGTTTTTTAACACAAAAATTGTTTTTTTTTTTAATTTTAAAACGGCTTCTAACAAATTTTCAAAAAATAATTTTTAGTAACGGTTATTGGAAAACCGTTGCTATAGTCCGGTTTTTAGTAACGGTTATGGAAAACCGTTGCTATAGTCTTGTAATCTAGTAACGGTTGCATGAAAACCGTTGCTATAGTCCTGTTTCTAGTAACGTTTTGTAAACCGTTGCTACACACTATCTATACCGACGGTTTTTTGAACCGTTGCTTAAAAAACCGTTGGGAGATCCCAAATTTCTTGTAGTGCGTGTCGTGTTCGAGTCAGGATTAACGGGTTAACGCAAAAAGTTAAATATTTCTCCGTATTCTAATCGAGTTACGTGAGTCTAACCCGTATTCGTGCCGTTTAATTGTGGACCAAAAACCCTCAAACTCGTGTCGTGTTCGCCTATGCACGAATTTTAGCATGTGCAAAATTTGTTGTAGCTAAGAATGAAATGTAAGTGGGAAATTACGGCACACATATAAACAAACAACAAACAGACCGGATCAACTACCTGAATACTTCACCTGCTTTTCTAATCGTAAAATTTCATTCGATTTTTGTTTCAAAATGAAGCAACTAATTAATTAACACTACTACAAAATGATATAAAAATCACAGTCCAAAAACTAAAAGATCTCACTTTTTGTAAAAGCGTAATAAAATGTTATGGACTATAATTTTAATCTCAGTTATATGAAAAAATTGAGATGGAAAGATTTTTTAATCTCAGTAATCTAAAAAGTGAGATTGTAACTTGAATAATAAATCTCATTCTCAAAAAACTAAGATTACATATGAAAGAATATATCTCGTTTTGAAAAAAACTGAGATGAAAAGATTTTTTCATCTCAATAATCTAAAAGTGAGATTGTAACTTAAAGAATAGATCTGGTTTTCGAAAAACTGAGATTGTATATGAAAGAATATATCTCATTTCAGAAAAACTGAGATAAAAAGAACATTTAATCTCAGTCATCTAGAAACTGAGGTCGTAAGTTAGAGAATACATCACAATTTTTTTTTTAGATTGAGATGAAAGCTCTTATATAGGAAAAGTTGAAAGTCGCTTACCCCTTAATCGACTCCGCGCGCAATACCCCTAATTAAATGTCACTCTCAACCATTCTACAAAAAATATTTCGTCACAAAATGGGGCACTTTCAACGATGAAAATATATTTCGTCGCCAAATGGGTACCTTTGGTGACAAAATTTATGAAGGTTGCATTTCGTCACCAAATGTATTTCGAGTATAACTCTATGCTCAGAACTCCATTAATTGAGATAATTCAAATTGGGTTTGAACAATAACAAAGGATTACAACTTTCATGTTTATCAAAATTGCTAATTTTAATATTTAAAGGTTCAAAATGATGTCCGAAATATATTTTAATGTTAAACGCATATGTTATATATTAAATATTTCAAATATATATGAAAAGTGTGTGGTGTAATTGGTTGAAACTTCTATGTAAAACTCAAGAGACTTAGGTTCAAAACCCAATAGGAGAAATATAGTAGGATTTTTTCCCTTAGGAAAACACCACTTTTAATCTCAGTTTTTTTAAAAACTGAGATTTTTTCTCTCTAAACAACCACGGTTTTATAATAAAACTGAGATGTTAAACTATTAAAGGTCACGGTTTTGTCATTTTAATCACAGTTTTTATGTTTTTAGTCACGGTTTTAATGAGTTTTAATCACGATTTTTATCCTATGGTTAAAAGATAGGGACTTTTAGTTACACCTTGGTAGACCACGATTTTGAATGCAAGATTAAAAGTGAAAGATCACACCAGATAATTGAGGTCTTTATCTATTTTTGTAGTAGTGTAAGAGCTTCCTTCTTGCATGCATCCTAGCCTCTACGGGAACCGACGAGTGGTGCACCGACCAGCATGCGAGGTGGAGGTACTTGATCTAATTTTTCATTCAGATTATAAGATTCTTTCACCAAGAATTGTTAGACTCGTACGTGAACAAGTTCCAGGTCTTCCCATTATTATTTCCCAAGTCTTCCCATTAGTCTCTCCCCTTGCACTTCCCATTAGTCTTTCCATTAGTCTCTCCCCATTAGCCTTTCCCATTAGTCTTCCGATTAGTCTTTCCCCTCAAGTCTTTCCAATTTAACAGGAAACGATTGGTAGGTTGCAATAGAATCCTCTATCTCGGTGGATGTCTGTCGCTTGACTGGGGAAAAAAGACCAAATCTGAATGAAGACTTGGAAAAACTCCAACCCTTCAAGAGGGTTGAGTGTTAATTCTACAGCAATCATTTTGTTTTGTAGACTTTATAGGAAACGATTGGTAGATTGTAATAGACTTCCAGGTCTTCCCATTAGTCTTCCAATTAGTCTTCCCAATTTAATAGGAAACGATTGGTAGATTGCAATAGAATCCTCTATCTCGGTGGACATCGCTTGACTTGGAAAAAAAGAAAGACAAAATCTAGATGAAGGATTTGGAAAAATTCCAACCCTTCAAGAGGGTTGAGTGTTAATTCTACGACAATTGTTGCATTTTAATATGTAGGAGTATCATGGTGGATGACTCTATTCGCATTAATATGTTTCAATAATGATTTCCTTCATTAGCGATAATTTTGAAGGCTGGTGGCGGCATTTTGAAGGCTCATAGAAGTGTAGGAATAGGTTTAGGGTTTTCTTGATTGGGCTTGTATTTTTATATTTGGGTTTTTAGACCCACATGTGTTTTTGGGCTTGTATTGTTATATTTGGGTTTAGGCCCATTGTTTTTGGGCTTAGCCAATTGGGTGTATTGTCCAATTTTTTATTGGATTTCTCTTCCTCTCTTTTCTTAATAAAATATTACTTTTGCAATTAAAAAAAAAGCAATTTTATAAATCTTAAAGGAAAGACCGATCTTTAAAATTGTTATAAAGATTAAAAGAACCTTAAGAAAAAGGTATCACAATCAAGAGAAAGCATCTCAACTATGCTGACACCCAAACTCTATATATTGGTACTTGCTATAGTACTTTTACTCAAAGGAGAGTAAAACTCAATTTGGTGTAGGTTTGAGTCAAGCATCAGATTAAGTTTCAAGAAATTCATACTCAAAATTTGGTTCTAAGCCAATAATGGTGTCATGGAAAATGTGGACGCTATATATGACTACACATACGTGATTAACTAAGATCAAACCATCTAGTTCAAGAAAACAAGAGGTAAATTAACAAACTTGATTGATAATTAAGCATATACACCATGATTAGGTCTCCTATTATAAACTGCATTGGTATTAATTAAGATGAGACACTTATATATATATACACACACAGTCCGGTTCCTATCCACACCTTTTACTGTCTGCACCGTCCGCACCTCCTCTTTTCCGATCGAATTTCGATGATCCGAGCCGCTCAATGTGTTCAGAACGTGATTTTAAGGATACTCACGAGAAATTGGCCAAAAAAAAAAAAACCACCGGGAAGGGCTTGATTTGAGCAGTTTTTTATTGAACCGTTCAATAAAAAACGGTTCGGATGAAGCCCTTCCCAATCATTTTTTTCGCCGATTTCTCGCGGGTACCCTTAAAATCACGTTCTGATTACATTGAGCAGCTCGGATCATTAAAATTCAATCAGAAAAGGGGAGGTGCGGACCGGAATATATATATCCCAGGTATAGGAGGGATCTTGGTATCCCCTCTGGTCCGTTTTCAATTTTTTTGCCACTTTTCGAGTACACTTTGATGATCGGCTTTATTCATTTTGTAGAGCTCAGCGAGAATATTAATCTTGCCAAAAATTATGGTGTCTCGGGAAGCTCTTATTATAGCATTGGTATATTCTTAACCCTTGTTAGTAGCCAATATTGGTGTCTCGGGAAGCGTGGACTCTACGAATACACATATGTGATTAAAGATGTGTTCTTTTAAACTTATCTTAAAATAAGTTGGTTTGTCATTATTTGAATTTTTTTTTCGCATTACTTAGTTTTGCACCAAACTGTTGTAAATTATTGTTTCGTCTCGATGAGATGAATCGGAAAAGTAAATTTTTTTTTACTTTTACCCAAATATTTTGAGAAATAACCACTTTTTGACTTATTTTGCTAAAAAGTGGTCAAAATACGTGGGTAAATAATTTTTTTTTTTCTGAAGATGATCACTCCTCTTTCACAGAACGTAACAGCCAAAGACTTGATATGAAGACCTTTCTTCATTTTCCATGCAATAAAGTCCATGTAATGCCAATGACGTCATATACCATGACACAATTAAGTCCATGTGGACACATAGTAGTTTGTGTGGAGCCCACATGTATGTGAGAGGTTGTGTTTGGATTGTTGTGTGAGTATCAGTTTTGTTATTTTTTCCATGATTGATCCGAAACAGCCAACTACATATGGCATGCTCTTGTTCTCTTCAACTTTATAGATCTTATACAGCCAACCAAACCAATGAATTAATTTCTTTGGGGTTCGTTCATCTGGGCCTGTCTGGTCACCTCTTGAGCCTCTGATTCGGTTTTGGTTCACGCCTAGATTCTTCACTTGACCTGCACAAAGAAGCACGACTAAAAGACTCATGACTTGCTCTTCAAAATTAAAGTGCAGTAGGTGAAGGAAAGTACTAGGGTTTTAGGTGGAGAATATACTGTACCTCGTAGGATTGTGCACATCCTTTCCTTTAAATAGAGTACTCCTAACTTGCTCTTCAAGTACGTGCGCATACATCTCACACTCAGTGAGCGCTTTGACTGACATCACGCCTGACAAACCAGAAAGGGTTGTTATCGGATAGAAGTATGAGTTGTCACCTATGCGCACACATGTTTGGCTCATGCCCTAAGCGCCCTTAGTGACGTCACCAGTCCTGATGATAAGGATTTGGCGGTTAGGGTTATGGATGTGAGCTGGCATGCTAGGGCTCATGCCGAACCTAACAGTCTAAACCCTAGTCCGTCGAGAATTGCCTTTAGTATGGCTTGACAGATGGACCTCCCATGTCCGAACACCAATATTGCCGAACCAATTAAGCATCCAAACGCAAGAGTACTATAGTATCCGGCCCGACTTGCTGAGACAGAATTGAGGGTCTAGGCCCGGCCTCTTGCCGAGCGTATTGAACCTAGATCGAACCATCATATTCGGCCTACTACAATTTTTATTCACATTTATGCACTTGTTCTCTTTAGGTCTATAAACAGGCATAAAAAATATTGTACTTAAATCTCATTCAATCATTGTGTAATTTGAAAGAGTAGTCACTAGTCATCTAGTAAGGAGCGACATGGGTTCCAAACAATAGTTTCCCTAGGATTTTTGTTGGTTACTGTTCTTCTCATTTACGTCGAATAATCGAAGGTAACAGAAAGAGATTTGGTTGATACTTCCAAGCTAGTAAACTAGTGAGTTTATATATGAAATTGAGTTTACCCTTCACCTTTGATGAAGGCATAGTTGGATGAATATTATTCCACTGTCCTCTTTAGTCTTATATCCACTTCAAGTATGTTCTATTTTAACAAGTCAACTTGATAGTAGACGGTGGGATTGAGTTGTAGAGATTGAACTGGGTCGGACATACAGAGTCATCAAAAGTTAGAAAAAAATGTGTGTAAATGCACTATGTGTGAACATATTGTTTATTGGCATGCAGTGACCAAGTCCTCAAGTCGCACATCGACTAATAAGGCTGGATTTTATATTATGCGCTATACAATATAATCCTTTTTCGATGGTAGACACAAGACTCATTTTGTATTCTGTAAGGTCCAAGAGATCTAGGGTTTTTTTTTTTTTTTTTCCGGGCAAATGAAATTTTATTAAGCTCGAAAGGGCACATCGAGGAAAAATAAGAGAGACGCAAAATGCTTCTCAACAGAACGAGAAAAAATGAAACAAAAACAAAACATCTAGCCGAAGGTTGGATGAGAAAAAACCTCCGAAGGCCAGAAACTAAGATCTCAGCTTACGAATTCCATCCAAAAATTCCTTAAATTCCTCCACCGTATATAACTTAAGGTCAAGCGATCTTGGGTTTTTCATATTCTTTAGCTATTTGTTCCCTCCAAGCATTTCGATTTAGTCCTGTCTTCTAAGATTGTTAGGAAAGTCAGTTTGAATACATCTCGATTTAGTCCTGTCTTTTAGCTGTTTGTTCCCTCCAAGCATTTCGATTTGGTTGAGACTCTCGATGAATACATCTCTAAGTTTTATACATCTACGAAACTTCAAAACTTGGAACAACATAACAGATTGAATCGTTAATAGAAAATCGAAAATATCCCATCCGAGGCCCGTGTTACACACAGTGACCTTAAAATAGATTTGCTGCCTCTAGTATGTTGGCTTTTCCCTAAGAACTATTGTTGAAAAATGGGTGTAATCGGGGCTGCCTATTCACGGCAGAAAACGGGATGAGAGAGGCTGCTCTCTGGATAGCAGTAGAAAAGAAAACGAAAAGAGGGCAGCAAAATGGGCTAGCACTTGCCCTTTTCTCATTCCAATTGACTTTAAATATTAGGCGTTCCTTACACAACCAACTTGGGCCTAGCCGGTTAAGAGAGCCCAATTACAAAACAAAATAAAATAGCCCATTACAAAATAACATTTGGTCCAAACACAATAAAGTAAGACAAAGCATTAATTTTAACAGAATGGTGATTGAGGTTACAACCGGCGTCTGTCTTTCAGGATACAATGGTTTACACAGTTTTGCACTAAGGATTTAAAATTACGTAACGGTTTTGGGCTTCTTGATGCCTTCACACCCTGATATACTGGTGGGAGAGAAAATCGCATGCGAATCGGCTGGTTCCCATTACGTAACAGTCCGTTTCAGATTCACTATTACGGGTGATTTTGGCACATAAAAATTTTTTTACCTCAAAAATGATTTTTAAAAATTCATGACCTTGACAACCGATTCCCAATACGTGTCTTTCGATACTCCCGATACCGTTACACCTCAAACGTTACTATTACGTGCCCCAAAACCGTTATTTAAAACCTTTGTCCGCGCACACCACTCGGTGGAACTGCCTAGCAAACACAACCATGTTCGTACTCTTTCATATGAAAAAAACTAGCAGAAACACAACGATAAGAACAGAGAATTGAAGTTATGGAATTTGTGGAGTGGTTTCGGTCTGTTTTCCAACGGGCTTGTAGCCCAATGGTAACACTTGTTCCTCCCTTGTGGGAGACCAAGGTTCGATCCCCGACGTGGGCGTTTGTGGGTTCAGGGCTATAGACAGCCTCTGAACCCTATATGGACTAACTCACTAATCCGGCCGGCCCCCTACCCCGTTGGCATATAAAGTATGGCAAAAAAATAAAAAATATCCCCGAATCCACGACAGTTTGACATGGATAGTTATGGCCGAAAGGTTTGGTTGCCCAAGACCATGCCACTGGTCCACAGCATGAGAAAATATTATTTGCTCATGGAGTCTTTTTCACCTCACATTTGTGTGGACTCAAACACTAACGCGGTGGAAAATCACTCGGCGATGCTTCAGAATCACTGAATAATTACTCAACCACAACACAACCACAACATTTAGCAATAGGTTCTCTCTCTTCATTATTGGTTCCCAACGTACAGCTGTTAAAAGCAGTTGGATAATTATTAAGCTGATTAAATAAAGGTAACCGACAGCCACTATAGTCAAGTCTATGCGGGTCCAGATTAAAGATGCCATGGGCATTGTCTGCTGTACCATCCCATGCACCATGCACGACAAGTAGATATTGAGAACTGATTAGAACTTTTTTGGAAGCCTTAATGTGTGATGGAAATTTCATTTCATTGTACGCATGTATTCAATTTATCTCAAAATTAAGCTCTGGATTTAATCACATATGTGATGAATATTTAACCATGTTCCTATAAAAACTCACTCCTCCATACGATGAAAATTTAATGTTCAAGCCGATCCGGGATTTGTGACGTTCGAACTCGATTTGTTTACATACCAAACGAGTCTAAAACTCGAGTTCGAATTCGGCTAGTTTGTAAACGAGTAGAACTTGATTCAGTTTGAGAGAGGTTTTTGAGATAATGAGAATGGAGAAATAGATAGAGAAATAAGAGTAATAATTGGAGAGAAAATTTACTATGTAGATGTAGCTTTATTAGTAATAATAGTTGTTAAAAGCATTTGAATAATGTTTGGCATCTCTTCTTGCCTCCCAGAGTCCTCCAAGGGAAGAGAAGGCGACCAATAGCCACCATAGTCCTTGGGCCACTGGGGGTTATGCGTGGTTGTTACCTTCAGGGTCTCGAAATTAGTCGAGGCGCGAGCAAGATATGCCAGACATCCGGTTATAAAAAAAAATAGCCACCATAGTCAAGTCCATTGGGGCCCAAAAAATTGATGGTGATAATTGACAGAAAGCTCCCAATTCTTCCCAATTGCCGTGTAGTAATTTGATGATATATTCCATCTTAATTGGCTGCACATGCCCGTTGATATCGATCAATTTTGGCGACTTCTGCAAATTATTCTCATCAGTCATCCTCTGATCAATGGTCCAAATGTACCATAGTCAAGTCCATTGGGGCCCAGAAAATTGATGGTGACAATTGACAGAAAGCTCCCAATTCTTCCCAATTGCCGTGTAGTAATTTGATGATATATTCCATCTTAATTGGCTGCACATGCCCGTTGATATCGATCAATTTTGGCGACTTCTGCAAATTATTCTCATCAGTCATCCTCTGATCAATGGTCCAAATGTACCATAGTCAAGTCCATTGGGGCCCAGAAAATTGATGGTGATAATTGATAGAAAGCTCCCAGTTCTTCCCAATTGCCGTGTAGTAATTTGATGATAAATTCCATCTTAATTGGCTGCACATGCCCGTTGATATCGATCAATTTTGGCGACTTCTGCAAATTATTCTCATCAGTCATCCTCTGATCAATGGTCCAGATGTACAACTGTTATGGCCATGGAAGGGGATCAAACCAAAGCCAAAACACACACACACACAGACACGAACACAGAGAATTACGCGGTTCTCCAAAATTGGGTACTCCACGGGATAAATCGGAGCAATCACACTCTGTGTATGGACGTTATTTTTTTCCAAGTCTTCCCATTAGTCTCTCAAATCTAACATGGGAAAAAAAATTCTCTTCCGTTCTGTTCTTTTCCATAGGTTCCAAACAAACTTCATCCGTGAGCTTTCCTTCCTTCTATCTTATCTCTTAAGAGCATCTCCAACAGCCTAATTGTCACGTTATTCGTTGTTTTTTGTAACGCCTTATTATGATTAACAGTATGCCTTCTCATTGTAAAAATCATGGAAATATGGTATGTGACGAAACCTTAGCCTTCCCCGAAATATATGTCCTCCATTTATTGCTCTATGTTGTGTGTAGGTCAAATATTGTCGACATATGATTGCCTTCTATCAGAAGTTAAGGAGAGACCAAATTCGATTTTGGTTTGTGGCTGTCACTGCATGTCCTGCGATCGATTAGGCTAGATTGGGTGATCCAAAATGATTTTCTCAGATGCTATGTACCATACACGGGGTGAAAGAAATGCTACAATTATTCACCACACAAGAAGAAAAGGTGTCTGGACTCATTTCAAGCTGAGCTTCAATATTGATCATCTTTCTTTTAACGGACTTGGGTCTTATTAATTAACGAACTTGGTTCTCTAATGACTTCTCCAACATAACATTTCTCTAAGTCGCTAAAGTACGTAGTTGTGCTGCGACAGTTAGTTTGTTTGTGGGAATTTTGTTTGAGAATTTGTTAAAAAAAAGTTAATTATCAAAAATCTGCATTACCGACCCCGGCGCGGCCGTCCCTATGATTGCGGTACCGACCCGTCGGTACCTATAGCAACACGCACTTGAGATCAAAACAACTGTAACAGTTATTGTTGTTGATCTTAATTAGTTGTAAATTCAACAAGAATAATCTTTTTTGTAAGCAGACTAGTCCTCTCTACTCCCTATGTCGTTTTCGATTGGTACAGGAGGGGTACCCTTAAAAAGAAAAAAGACCAAGTCAAGTCGTCCCAAGACAATTACCCTTTTATCCTTATTTTAAAGGGTTATTACATGTGTGATGTGTCTCTAGGTAGTACGTATTTGTTCAAAAGAAAAAAAGGAAAAAGACTGGCCTGGGCCTTATTTGGGAGAGGAGTTGACTGGAGAATGATTTTTATTTATTTATTTTGTGAACTTAAAATTATGTGAGCTTTTATCTTTTTCTTTTTTTAATTAGAAGAGGTTTATCTAATGAGAGTGTAATTTTTGTTGTCTAATAAAATTTTATTTTATAATGAATTGCAAGCGGCATGGGAAAAAAAAAAATCGATTTATAACTATATGTAATAGCAATAGCGCTAAATCCAATAAGAAAATCGGTACGTACCGTTCCAATAAGAAAATCGGTTCCCTAGCCAACACTACAACACGAAAGGGCTATAGCGAGGAAATATGGCGAGGAAAGTGGATTTCGTCGCTAAAAGTACATTATCTGCGAGGAAATAAATTTCCTCGCCAAAAGACCGTTTCTAGCGAGGAAATCAGATTTCCTCGCCAAATGTAAGCTTTTAGCGAGGAAATCTGATTTCCTCGCCTCTTTTACGACTTATTAATTATATATATATATATATATAATAGTCATTATTAATTATGTTCATATGTATTTGTAATATCACAATGGTAAGACATAATCAACTACATAGTTCAATACCATTATCAAATTTATTAAAATAAAAAATTGATAAACGGGAAAAAATAGTTTCCTCGTCAATCGCATTGAATTGGTGAAAAAATCTCATATTTGTCACTTTTCTTATTCTAATTAACAATGAAAGATATCTTGAAGTGTAGGTATTGAGGATTTATTCCATAGTAATGAAAAACTCAACAAAAGATAATAAAGTTAAAAACATCTTGAAGTGATGTTGTATTGAAAATATCTCAAAGTAATTAGATCATCACAAATCTATTTTCAAAACATCTACATAAAATACACTATTTCACAAAAAAGAAAATTACACTAGTATTTCATATCTATTGTGCATTCATGCTGTAAAGAATTTTTTGTGTGAACCGTTATTGATTTTTATTTAAACCAACGTAGGTGATTCTAATGGCATTCCTTTATAAACAGATAAATATGTTAAACATTAATTTCAAATGCAATTTTGTAAGTATCATGCATATTTTTATATATACATGTACATACTGTGTGTGTGAGAGATATTGGGTAATTTAAAATTTTACAAAATTCGTTAAAGATGAAAAATTTTAAAAAGCATTGTCTTTAGTGCTTTTAGGATGATCTAATCTGAATATTTACAAATTTTGTTCATATTATTATAGCAATGATGAAAAAAACTTTAAAAAATAACTACGAATCTATAATACCCTTTGTATTTGGCAAAAAGAAGAAGGTCAAACTCACTCTTAAAATTAAAAAATGACAGTGATGAAACTTGTCATTCATAATCTGATATTAAAATATATCTCAAGTTTTTTTTTTTTTGACAAGAAAATATATCTCAAGTTTATGACGACAAAAATCTCATTCCATAAAAGCTAAGGATAATTCCAACAAAAAATTAGAATAATCCTTCAAAAGTTGCTGTCGGATACCAATATTACATGTTTCAACCAAAAAAATTGTTGTGCTAGCAAAAAATTAAACTTGTTCAAATAAATTTTAGACACTATAAGAGTACAAAAAGTTGAAAGACCATAATTAATCTTGAAGAAACTAATTTGGAAAGGTGAAAGAGATGCAAAAACATAATATATAAAAAAAAGTTCACAATTTCACCCAGAAGTGCAAAGTGGTGCGGTGGATGGGTGTTGTGTCTCTTATACAAGAGAATCAAGGTTCAAGTCCTCGGAGGGGCAAAAAACGCGGAGAGATCGTTTACTTTTTTGATTTATTTTAGCGAGGAAAACTTTCCTCGCTAATTACTATTGGTAATAGTAAATTCACAGCCTTTAGAGACGAATAATTACCTCGCAAATGTGTCGGAATAGGCGAGGAATTTTTTTTCCTCGCTAAAGCCTTTTGCGACAAGGTTTAGGCGAGGAAATAGGGTGCTTTGGCGAGGAAACTAATCCTCGCTATAGCCCTTTCGTGTTGTAGTGCAATACGGTATTCAGAACCTTGGTACTGGTATCTATATTCTTAACCCTTGTTATTAGCCAATATTAATTGGAGTCTCGGGAAGCATGGACGCTACGACTATGCATACTCGATTAAGATCAGACTGTCCACCTAGGTGGGGAGCCAACTCCTCACTGGAATGCAAACACCTTAATGAATTTCCTTCTGGAGATGATCACTCCTCTTTCACAGTAACAGCCGAAGACTTGAAGACCTTTCATTTTCCATGCAATAAAAGTCCATGTAATAGACAGCCAATTACATATACCATAAGTCCAATTTGCATGCGATTTGGGGCATCTCAAAAGGGCATTTTTGTCCATGATTAATCTGAAACAACTGCGAGAAATTACCGGACAGTGGTGGGAACATAAAATAATTATAGTTCTAAAATCCCCAAAACATGGTTCGGTTTGGGTTTTGAGTGAGATTTTTTAGACTAATGAGTGGAGAGAGATATATAGATGGAGAAAATTTATTGGACAGAAGTTTTGGGTTTTGGCTAGACCATTTTGCCCTCAATGAAGTGGCGTTGTTTCCAATACAAGGAGAAAGTTAAATATTTGAGAAGCTAGTTAGACATGTAAAAGCTAATACTCTATTTGTCCCAAATTGCTCACCTTTTTTTGAAACCGTGTATTTTAGAAAAAGTAATGTATTAGCACGAATTTTCTTTCAAAATTTTTGTAGCAATTTAAAGATCTCATTGACAATAAAAAAAAATTGGTGCAATTTTTTTTTAAAAAAACTCATAAATATGTTATTTTTGCATGCAAAATGCACGGTTCCTAAAAAGGGCGAGCAATATGGGATGGAGGGAGCAATGTCGAAGGATCACTTTCTTTTTGTCTTAATAATATAACATCACCTTTTTTATCTGCATGACTTTTTTGCAAAAGTTAATAATGCCTCAATTTTTTATAGATTATTGGTTCGTATCGTCAAAAGAAATTAAAAAAGTTAAATTAGATAATTGGTTCATAACGACAAAAGAAATTAAAATTAAAAAATTAAATTTTTTTTTATAAATTATTGGTTCGTATCGACAAAAGTTAATAATACCTCAACTTTTTAATAAATTATGGGTTGCGCTACACATTGTTGTTGTGAATTGCAATAAGCTACCTAATAGCTGTTAAAAGCAATTGAATAATCTTGGGCCTCTCTTCTTGCCTCCCAGAGGCCTCCAAGGGAAGAGGAGGGGTGACCAATAGTCACCATATATAGTCAAGTCTATGGGGGCCTAGAACATTTATGGTGATCATAATTGACTGAAAGCTTCCAGTTCTTCCCAAATGCCGTGTAGTAATTTGATATAATATTCCATCTTAATTGGCTGCACATGCCCCTTGATATCGATCAATTTTGGCGACTTCTGCTAATTATTCTCATCAGCCATCCTTGTTCTGGCCCAGACAACTGCAAAATTTCCACAAATCGAAAACATGTGTTGTAGATATTAAGACTATCAGTACACGAGCCCAACGTCAAGTTTTTCCAAGTCTTCATTCAAATTTGACTGGGAAAAAAGACCAAATCAAGGTTGAGTGTTAATTCTATGACAATCATTTTGTTTTGTAGACTTTATAGGGAACGATTGGTAGATTGCAATAGACTCCCAAGTCTTCCCATTAGTCTTCCGATTAGTCTTTCCCCTTAAGTTTTCCCAAACTATACCCAGTTGGATGGAAATTCTACGCTAAGGATAAATCAAGGCTGGTCCTAGGCATAGGCTTACCAGGTGTCCGCCTAGGGCCTCCAGTTTTGGGCCCAATAATTGGGCCCCCAAATACTGAAATGGGTTAAATATTATGCATGTGAACTATTTTATAACAATTTTGATGTAGCACAGTGGTTAACGCGCACATGTTTAGATCACAGGATTGCAAGTTTGATCCCTTGCCCCTTCAAGTTTTAACGCAAATTTTGAAACCTTTACCAAAAAAAAAATACAGTTTTGAAACGCATCTTGTGAGGCTTTAACCCGCAACCTGAAATTCTAAAATAGCGAGTACACCCACTCTACCAAGCCTTGTATTATTTGTTTTCTATACCAAAAAACTAATTAATATATTGAAAATGAGAGGCCCCATTTCCAAACCTCGCCTAAAGCCTCAAAAATCTCAAGGCCGGGCTGTTAAAAGCAATTGAATAATTTTGGGCTTGCTTTTCGAACTTCTTTCTTCCCAGAGGCTTCCACAGGAAGAAAAGTGACCATTAGCAACCACAGTAGATTACTAAAAACAATTTCTAGTTGACGGAAAGCTCCCACCATAGTCCATGTTTATCGGCTGCACATAAGCCAATAATGCCAGTTGATGTTAGTAGAGAATTAATTTCCACATAATTTCCCCAAATACGGAATTTCCAGACAAATACAGAATTACCACAAATTGAAAGTTACATGTCGTTGATATTAGTGCCGGTTGGATGGACTGGACACATGGCTTGGAAAATAAAACCGAAGCTGGAATCTTGGCTCATCCGGTTAGATTTGATGAGATGCGACCGGATGGATTTGAGTCATTTGCAACCATTTGCCTCCCATTTTGCCTTCGGCCAGCGTCGATCACTCCTAGCTCACGTCCATCACTTCCAACTTCTTCCATTAAGCTTAGCTCGAAAATCATCACAACGGGACGGATTTGAGTCCTTAATTTGCATACTAAAGAGAGAAGTTTAGACTCAACATCGATCTGTATGGATTAGGGGATTCCAGATTCAATTTTTTGTGTAGTGGCGGATTTCATTGTTTGTAGCTAGGTTTGTTTTTTGAGTTTTTTCTTATCTCTGATTTGTCTGGTCCTGGTTTGGGCACTTCTGTGCCTAGTTTTGTAGCTTACACTCTTTTGTAGGCTGTTGCAGGGCTATTTCCCAGATTCAACTAAGTTGCCGGTTCAAAAAAAACAGTTATTTAAAACCTTTGTCCGCGCACACCACTCGGTGGAACTGCCCAGCAAACACAACCATGTTCGTACTCTTTCATAAGAAAAAAACTAGCAGAATCGCAACGATAAGAACAGAGAATTGAAGTTATGGAATTTGTGGAGTCGTTTCGGTCTATTTTCCGACAGGCTTGTAGCCCAATGGTAACACTTGTTCCTCCCTTGTGGGAGACCAAGGTTCGAATCCCAACGTGGGCGTTTATGGGTTCACAGCTATAGACAGCCTTTGAACCCTACATAGACTAACTCACTAATCCGTCCCCTACCCCCGTTGGCATATAAAGTATGGCCAAAAAAAAAAATTTATCCCCAAATCCACAGCAGTTTGACGTGGATAGTTATGGTCGAAAGGTTTGGTTTCCCAAGACCATGCCATTGGTCCACAGCATGAGAAAATATTACTTGCTCATGGAGTCTTTTCCACTTCACATTTGTGTGGACTCAAACACTAACGCGGTGGAGAATCAATCGGCGATGCTTCAGGATCACTGAATAATTACTCAACCACAACACAACCACAACATTTAGCTATAGGTTCTCTCTCTTCATTATTGGTTCCCAACGTACAGCTGTAAAAAGCAACGAAAAGTCTACGGTTCCCGACCAAAGGGATCCCGATCGGTTCCTGACGGCCTGCAGGGCCCACTCCGGCCACCGGACGGTCGATCCGAGCCGTCCAAAAATTCTATAAAAAAAAACGAGTGGGTCTACGCGGAGTGTTTTTGTATATTGTAATATACATATATATACAAAAACATGGAGTGTTTTATTCGAGCACCTACACACATCGGATGCCGTTGATTCTCGTGGAGGTCCCACTCGTTTTTATAAAAAAAAATTTGGACGGCTCAATTCGACCGTCCGGTAGCCGGAGTGGGCCTGGCGGACCGTCGGGAACCGATCGGGATCGGGAACTGTAGCACCGCACAATTGGATAATTATTAAGCTGATTAAATAAAGGTGACCGACAGCCACTATAGTCATTGTCTGCTGCACCCACCATCCTACTAGAAAAGTGACAAGTCTATCCCATGCACCATACACGACAAGTAGATATTGAGAACTGATTAGAACATTTTTGGAAGCCTTAATGTGTGATAGAAATTTCATTGTACGCATGTATTAATCAATTAAGCTATGGATTTAATTACATATGTGATGAATATTTAACCATGTTCCTGTAAATACTCACTCCTCCATACGATGAAAATTTAATGTTCGAGCCGATCCGGGATTTGTGACGTTCGAACTCAACTCGTTTACGTACCAAACGAGTCTAAAACTTGAGTTCGTATTCGGCTAGTTTGTAAACGAGTAGAACTTGATTCGGTTTGAGAGAGGTTTTTGAGATAACGAAAATGGAGAAATAGATAGAGAAATAAGAGTAATAATTGGAGAGAAAATTTACTATGTAGCTTTATTAGTAATAATAGCTGTTAAAAGCATTTGAATAATTTTTGGTATCTCTTCTTGCCTCCCAGAGTCCTCCAAGGGAAGAGAAGGCAACCAATAGCTACCATAGTCCTTGGGCGACTGGGATTATGCCTGGTCGTTACCTTCAGAGCCTCGAAATTAGTCGAGGTGCGCGCAAGATATCCCAAACATCCGGATATAAAAAAAAAAATAGCCACCATGCCTGATCTTTCCCAGGTCTTCCCATTAGAATCGTCTATCTCAGTGGATGTCCATCGCTTGACTGGGAAAAAAATTAAAGAAAGACAAAATCTGAATGAAGGACGTGGAAAAACTCCAACCCTTCAAGAGGGTGGAGTGTTAATTCTACGGCAATCATTTTGTTTTGTAGATTTTTCTATGGTGTCATAGTAATATGTTTTGGAAGACTCTATTTCGTATTCCTTGTTGGACTTTAAAGTTCAATAAAGACTAAGGAAAGTTAAGCTTGTTTGGAACATGGGAAAAAGAAAGGAAATGAAAAGAGGGAAAAAAAAAAAAGGAAAGAAAAGGAAAGGAAAGTGTGAAGGAAAATTATTCCGTGTCTTGTTTCCTCTGAAATCTAACATGGGAAAAAAATTTCTCTTCCATTCTTTTCTTTTTCATAGGTTCCAAACAAACTCCGTCCGTGCGCTTTCCTTCCTTCTATCTTCTCTCTTAAGAGCATCTCCAACAGCCTAATTGTCACGTTATTCGTTATTTTTTGTAACGCCTTCTTATGATTAACGGTATGCCTTCTCATTGTGAAAATCATGGGATATGGTATGTGACGATACCTTAGCCTTCCCAGTAATACATGTCCTCCATTTATTGCTCTATGTTGTCTGTAGGTCAATTGTCGACATATGATTGCCTTCTATCAGACGTTAAGGAGAGACCAAATTCGATTTTGGTTTGTGGCTGGCTTGGGTGATCCAAAATGGTTTTCTCAGATGCTATGTACCATACATGTGGTGAAAAAGAAATGCTACAACTATTCACCACACAAGAAGAAAAGGTGTCTGGACTCGGGACTTGTCATTTTTGCTGGAAGGGCATAAAGAATTCCCCTGATTGGCAAAGAACAGGTGCAGTAGTGTGGAATGTAAATCGCTTTTTTTTCGTTGTTTGGTTTTTGATCCTTTCCCTAGGCTAGTCATGTTATTCTGTTTTCTGGTTTGTGTTTCTGCTAAAGAGCAGTTTTATGCATGGTGTATTTGTTTGATTCTGTATTGTTGGGTTTCAACGCAATCCCCTTGCCTCTGTTTTTGGTTTTGTTTTCAATGAAAAATCAATTACGTACCAAGATTTAAAAAAAAAAAAAAAAGAAAACAAAAGAAAAGAGTTTATGGTGCTTTTATAGGCTTTTTTTTTAGAATGGTCCCTAAAGTATTTCTGAATTTTCAATTTCGTCCTCATTATACAAAACGTGTCTATTGCATCCCCAATGTATTCAATCCATGTTATATTGGTCACCATGGCACACGCCGTTTAGAATTGCCGTCTAAACCAGGGGTGTTATAGTCTTTTCCATTCTCCAATCTTACTTCCCACTTTCCCTCCTCTAATCTGATGATGCTCTCTCTCTCTCGACCTCTCGACCTTTCCTCCTCTTGCCATCCAAGCCTCCGCCCTCCTCCCCTCACTCCGGTCCATCTCCCTCGAAACCCGCTCCGTCCTCATCTCCTTCATCACCGATGCCCTCACCTCCTCCCCCTCCCTTCTTTTTCTCATCCCCCTCCGACCCCATCAAGGGTCAATCCCTCTCTCACTCTCTCCAGCTAATAAGTTTTGAAGGGCGCATGTGGTTTACCCAAGAAGTACATGGGGAGTAATCTGCTTAATTACCTGTGATGGAGCTCAAATCGGCACCCCGTAACTTGATCGGCGGTTGACTCGGAGCCGTATTGGCCAATTGGTCCCATTGACTCGATCAGGCACTTCACCTTCTCGTTTTATTCTTTGGCCTTTTCAAAAGCACTTACTGTTTGACTTGTTTTTGTTGTGTTATTGACTTCAGCTACGAATTTTTTTTATTGGCAACTAGCCAACTACCCCTACGGTTTGCAGTAAAACAGTGAGTTGGGGAGTTTGTTTGGAGGTATGAGAGGGAGAGGTTTGATTTGCTTGTGTAGACGTGTGTGTGAGAGAGAGATATAGAGAGGGTGGTTTTATACTTAAAGTTTTTATTTTCGATGCTTTGTATTGTTGAATCCTGAAGGGTGTGTTTGCACATGGAACTAATTCAACTTTCAAACACACTTGTTATACATACTAGTAGCCGCATTCTCATTGTTTTTGAGTTGTCGCTTATTGTTGTGATGGTTATTTTGGTATATATGGTAAGATAGTAATCATCAAAATAGATGAATAACGAAAGCAACGATTGTGAGATTGCGTGCAATTCGTAAAGATGTGCTTCTTTTAAATATGAGATGAGACAATTAGGCATCACTTATCCTGATCAGGTTCATTATGGGTTCATTATGGGATGGATGGTTTAAAACGACTGAGAAACAAATGTACTAGCCTTTGAATAGTAATTGTTATTGATCTTGTAATTATTTAAACTTTATTTCCAACCTAAAAAATAATTGACGTTCAGTTGAGAGGTCCCAACATATTATAATACTAGGTGATCATCCGTTCCAATCTCAAGCAATGTGGACTATATATGTCCTTAACATGTCCCTCACGTGTAGCCTCTTTTCGTACAACCTTTTTGCCAATCTGTCAATATGGACATATATATTTCCTTAACATGATCCTCACTTTGCATTCACCAAGCAATGTACGTGGGACTCGTGACCACCCATGCATCCAGACGTCTACGGGGATTTTCTACCGGAGCCTGGCCCCACCGTGGCTTTGGGGCGCATCACATATGGTATCTATTCTTTTAAAGCTGAGCTTCAAAATTGATCATCTTTCTTCTACATTGTCCTTGCTCTTTCTTTTAACGGACTTGAGTCTTCTTAATTAACGAACTTGGTTCTCTAATGACTTCTCCAACATAACATTTCTCTTTAAGTCGCTAAAGTACGTAGTTGTGCTGCGACAGTTTATTTGTGGGAATTTCGTATGATAATTTGTTTAAAAAAAGTTAATTATCGAAAATCTGCATTACCTAAATTTTTAATGCACTTGAGATCGAAACAATTGTAACAGTTATTGTTCTTGATCTTAATTAGTTGTAAATTCAACAAGAATAATCTTTTTGTTTCTTTGCCAATCGAATTGTCTATTTGGAAGCAGTCTAGTCCTCTCTGCTCCCTATGTCATTTTCGGCCGGTACCGTTCATAACCAAATCAGATTGCAATCAAACGCATCCCGGTCAGATCAGATCACGATCAGAGAGAGAGAGAGAGAGAGAGAGCTATACCTGTGCTGTTTTGCCATGGCTGGTTCGAGAGAGAGGGGCTCGATGGAAGGTCACGCAGGAGTAGAACGAAAGCTGCTGGTGGAGGGATAAAAATTTGGAAACCTTAAATGAGACAATGCCCAATTACTCTTTTATCCTTATTTTTAAAGGGTTATTACATGTGTGATGTGTCTCTAGGTAGTACGTATTTGTTCAAAAGAAAAAGAGGAAAATGACTGGCCTGGGCCTTATTTAGGAGAGGAGTTGACTGGAGAATGATTTTTATTTATTTATTTTGTGAACTTAAAATTATGTGAGCTTTTATCTTATTCTCTTTTTAATTAGTAGAGTTTTATATATATAATGAGAGTGTAATTTTTGTTGTCTAATAAAAGTTTATTTTATGATGAATTGCAAGGCATGGGAAAAAAAATCGATTTATAACTATATGTAATAGTAATAGCGCTAAATCCGAAACGGTACCCGGTATTTGTCCGGTACCGGAACGTACCATTCCAATAAGAAATCCGGTACCCTAGCTGATACGGTATTCAGAACCTTGGTGCTGGTATCTATATTCTTAACCCTTGTTATTAGCCAATATTAATTGGAGTCTCGGGAAAGCATGGACGCTACGACTGTGCATACTCGATTAAGATCAAACTGTCCAGCTAGGTGGGGAGCCAGCTCCTCACTCTAGTGCTGCAGCTAATCTAGCTCACACAGGAATGCAAACACCCTAATGAATTTCCTTTCTGGAGATGATCACTCCTCTTTCACAGTAACAGCCAAATACTTTTAAAGACCTTTCATTTTCCATGCAATAAAAGTCCATGTAATAGACAGCCAATTACATATACCATGACGCAATTAATTAAGTCCAATTTGCGTGCGATTTGGGGCATCTTGAAAGGGCATTTTTGTCCATGAATGATCTGAAACAACTGCGGGAAATTACTAGACAGTGGTGGCCGGGGACATAAAATAATTATAGTTCTAAAATCCCCAAAACATGGTTCGGTTTGGGTTTTGAGTGAGATTTTTTAGACTAATGAGTGGAGAGAGATATATAAATTGAGAAAATTTATTGAACAGAAGTTTTGAGTTTTGGCTAGACCATTTTGCCCTCAATGAAGTGGCGTTGTTTCCAATACAAGGAGAAAGTTAAATATTTGAGAAGCAAGCCAGACATGTAAAAGCTAATATTTCATTTGTTCCAAATTACTCACCTCTTTTTGAAACCGTGTATTTTAGAAAAAGTAATGTATTAGCACGAATTTTCTTTCAAAATTTTTGCAGCAATTTAAAGATCTCATTGACAAGAAAAAATTGGTGCAATTTAAAAATTAAAAAAAACTCTGAAATATTTTATTTTTTTGTGCAAAATGGATTGTTCCTAAAAAGGGCGAGCAATATGGGATGGAGGGAGCAATGTCTTTGGATCACTTTCTTTTTATTTTAATAATATAACGTCACCTTTTTTATCTGCAATATTTTTTTGCAAAAGTTAATAATGCCTCAAATTTTTTTTATAGATTATTGGTTCGTATCGACAAATTAAAGAAATTAAAATTAAAAAATTAAATATTTTTTTTTAGATTATTGGTTCGTATTGACAAAAGTTAATAATACCTCAATTATTTTTTTTTATAGATTATGGGTTGCGCTACACGTTGTTGTGAATTGCAATAGGCTACCTAATAGCTATTAAAAGCATTTGAATAATCTTGGGTCTCTCTTCTTGCCTCCCAGAGGCCCACAAGGGAAGAGGAGGGGTGACCAATAGCCACCATATATAGTCAAGTCTATGGGGGCCTAGAACATTTATGGTGATCATAATTGACTGAAAGCTCCCAGTTCTTCTCAAATGCCGTGTAGTAATTTGATATAATATTCTATGTTAATTGGCTGCACATGCCCCTTGATATCGATCAATTTCGGCCACTTCTGCTAATTATTCTCATCAGTCATCTTCGTTTTGGCCCAAACAACTGCAAAATTTCCACAAATCGAAAACATGTGTTGTAGATATTAAGACTATCAGTACTTCCTTGAGTTGGGGAAAACAAAAGCGACCCGGGCGCCCAACGTCTAGTCTACCCCTCCATGCACGGTAAGTTGATTCCATGTTTGTTGGCATATATCTTGCATGATTTGTGATTTTTGTGTGGGGCGAATAGACAATGGATGAGCTGGAAATTAGAAGAAAAGAAAAGGAAAAAGAGAGACGACTTGACTAATGAGTCATGAAGAAGAAATTTCGTTACGTACGGGGGTTGCTATGGAGCACATTTTTCCACAAAATGGAAGCGTACGAGATATTGATAACTGATTATAACTTTTTGAAGATTTAATGTGTGATGTAAATTTCAATTTATCTCAACCACGCGATTTACATATGCGATAAAACCATGTTCCTATAAATAGTCCCCCATACAATGGAAATTTAAAGCTTTCATCCTTCTAAGCAACGACTGCCACTCCTAGCTTGTCGTAAGAAACCAACCATGGCATCCCTACCTAAAAGGCCTCCCAATTTCCAAGCAGTTCACTCCATAATCATGTTTGTCTTTGTAATCATCCTTCCATTTGTCTCTTCATTTGATTCCGCCGTTGCTCGTGCTTCTCCTGCAACTCAAACAGTAGCAAAACAAAGTGAAGCAGTCGCTCTCTTGATGTGGAAAGCTAGCCTTGACAATCAAAGCCAATCTCTCCTTTCATCATGGAATGAAAGTAGTCATTGCTCTTGGGTCGGAATTGGTTGCAACGAGGCCAGTGAAGTAACCAATTTAAACCTTGACAATATTGGTTTGAGAGGTACGCTTTCTAGTCTTAACTTCTCTTTGTTACCTCATCTAGTGAGACTAGATCTGTCGAACAACCTAATAAATGGGACCATTCCCTCTCAGATTGGTTGCCTTTCAAGACTCGCATCTCTTAATGTGTCCACCAATCATCTTTCGGGAAGAATTCCTTCAGAAGTTGGGATGCTAAGATCTCTCATTGAACTTGATTTGTCAATGAATAATCTCACGGGATCCATCCCCACTTCAATAGAGAACCTAGAAAACCTCACAACATTGTACCTTGACCACAACTATCTCTCTGGATATATCCCTCAAGAAGTAGGAATGCTAAGATCTCTCACTGATCTTGTATTGTCAACGAATAATCTCACGGGATCAATCCCCGCATCAATAGGGAACTTGAGAAACCTCATAACATTATACCTTTATGAGAACTCTTTCTCTGGATCTATCCCTCAAGAAGTAGGAATGCTAAGATCTCTCACTGTTCTTTCATTGTCATGGAATAATCTCACAGGATCAATCCCCACTTCAATAGGGAACTTGAGAAACCTCATAACATTGTACCTTCACACAAACTCTCTCTCTGGATCTATCCCTCAAGAAGTAGGAATGCTAAGATCTCTCACTGATCTTCAATTGTCAAGGAATAATCTCACGGGATCAATCCCCGCTTCAATAGGGAACTTGAGAAACCTCACAACATTGTACCTTTTCGAGACCTCTCTCTCTGGATCTATCCCTCAAGAAGTAGGAATGCTGAAATCCCTCATTTCTCTTGCTTTGTACACCAATAATCTCACCGGATCAATCCCCGCTTCAATAGGGAACTTGAGAAACCTCACCATTTTGTTCCTTTACGAGAATTCTCTCTCTGGATCTATCCCTCAAGAAGTAGGAATGCTAAGGTCTCTCACTGATCTTGACTTGTCAAAGAATAATCTCACGGGGTCCATCCCCGCTTCAATAGGGAATTTGGAAAATCTCAGAACATTGTACCTTTACGAGAACTCTCTCTGTGGATCTATCCCTCAAGAACTAGACAATCTTAGATATCTGCAAAATCTTGGAATAAGCTCCAACAAGCTCACAGGTCATCTATCGCCGTATATGTGCGTTCATGGATCACTTGTAAGATTTTCTGTAGCAAACAACTACTTGGTAGGTCATATCCCGACCAGCTTGAGAAATTGCAGTGAGTTACGTCGTGTTTACCTTTATCGAAACCAATTGACGGGGCATATATCAGAAGATTTTGAGGCGTTCCCAAACCTTGTGTATCTGGATGTTAGTCACAATAATTTCTACGGCGAGCTTTGGCACATATGGGATCAGTTTCCCAATTTGACTAGCCTAAAGATCTCCAACAATGACCTTTCTGGAAACATTCCACCTGGCATTGGAAGCGCAACTCAGTTATGTTTACTAGACCTCTCTTCAAATCATCTAGTTGGTGCGGTCCCGAAGAATTTTGGAAAGTTGGTTTTATTGTTCAATCTTACTCTTAGCAATAACAAACTTTCAGGTGATATTCCAGAAGAAATTGGAGGCTTGTCTAGGCTTCAGCATCTAGACTTGTCTGGAAACAATCTTAGTGGACCTATTCAAGGGAAGGTGGGTGAGTGTGTGAATCTTTTAAACTTGAACTTGAGTAGAAATCGTCTCAAGGAGACTATTCCTTATGAATTAGGAAAATTGCAGTTTCTTCAAAATCTCGATCTCGGAAATAACTTGTTAATAGGAGAGATACCAACAGAGATCGGCAACTTGAAAATCTTAGAGACACTAAACCTCTCCCACAACTTGTTGTCCGGTTCTATCCCCTTAAGTTTTAGTGGGATGTCAAGTTTAACATACGTTGACATATCTTACAATCACTTGGAGGGTCCTTTGCCCAAAACAAAAGCATTTGAAGATGCTCCATTTCAGGCATACCGAAATAATGATAGATTGTGTGGCAATAAAATTAGTTTGGTGCCATGCTCGCTGAAGCAGAGCAATGGAGATAACGGGAGGAATCATAACAAAGTGGTGTTGTCCATTGTAGTTCCTATTTTGGGCATTTTATTTCTCATTGTTGTTATGACTTTCCTGATGAATCACAACAGAATGGGACACAACGAAATTGAGCCAAACAAAGCAACTAAAGAAGATTTGTTTGAGATTTGGAGCTTTGATGGAAAATTGGTGTATGAAAACATCATTGAAGCAACAGAAGATTTCAATGACAAACATTGCATTGCAGTAGGTGGATATGGCGTTGTTTATAGAGCTGAGCTGCCAAGTGGTCAGGTTGTCGCTGTAAAGAAGTTTCATCCTTCGCAAGATAACGAGTTGGCTAATCAACGAAGTTTTACGAGTGAGATTCGTGCATTGACAGAGATACGACATCGACATATCATAAGGCTTTTGGGTTACTGTTCACATCGACGACACTCATTTTTGGTTTATGAGTTTTTCGAGGGGGGGAGCTTGGACAAGAAACTAAGATATGAGGAAGAAGCATTAAGTTTGGATTGGGCTAAGCGGGTGAATGTTGTTAAAGGTTTGGCAGATGCTTTGTCATATATGCACCATGGTTGTTCACCCCCGGTCATTCATCGGGATATATCAAGCAATAATGTTCTGCTAGACTTAGAAGACGTCGCTTATCTCTCTGATTTCGGAACTGCTAGACTTTTAAACATGCACTCATCAAATTGGACTTCCTTTGCAGGCACCTTGGGATATGCTGCTCCAGGTACTTGCACAATTAATCATCTTAGCTACCAATATTATTGTTGTGTTTTTCTATTGAATATGCTATTCCTAAGCAACCTTTACAATTTCTGAGTAGTTTTTTTTTTTTTCCTATTCTTTGTGCCCCTCCTTTCTTTGGGCAGAACATGCTTACACAATGGAGGTGAATGAAAAGTTAGACGTCTACAGCTTTGGAGTTTTAACACTGGAAGTTGTAATGGGGAGGCATCCAGGGGATCTCATGTCTTCTCTTTCTTCATCATCTTTGGATTCGTCACCACCATCTTCTTATGGTATTCTGTTGAAGGATGTATTGGACAAACGGCTCCCACTACCAAGGAATCAGGAGGAGGAAGCAGTGGTTCTTGCTGTAAAGATAGCACTTGCATGCTTGCGCCCCAACCCGCAATGCCGACCCACTATGCAACAAGTTTCTGTGGCTCTATCAAAACACAAGTCACACCTGCAGAACCCATTCCTCATGATCACATTAGGACAACTACTTGATGTCAATTTTCCAAATGCCCAAGTATTCTTGTTATCCCTTTACTGTTTGGGTTTTTGGTTCTCCATTTTTCTACTGTGCTTTCCTAACTGGCATTGGCTCTATGGTTGCATGTGTATTACTCTTTCATAAACAATAGTTACTTTATTTCAACCAATATAATTAAACTTTGCGAATCTATACTTCATATTAAGTAAAAGGGTGTACTTGTGAGGAAAGCTGTAAGAGCACCAAGTGGCTTTACTTGATTGGATATAAGATTAAATCGTTAAGTTAGTTTTCAAAACAGATTAGCATAATCTATATTACTTGATTATTGGCCTACAGAGGCAATTTTGAGTTCTTAAAAATATGTGAAAGAATACATTTTCTTAGCAAACCTGATAACAAACGTGCAGGATTTTGTGGGGATTGTTAATTTCCCTAAAATGTAAGTCTTATCTCCGACTAATAAGTTCGTTTTCACTCCTCTCCTAAAATGTAAGTCTTAATTTTGAAATTCTTTTCATATCTACATCTATCAATTATTGCTATAGTCAAACAAAGATTTATCCTCTTCTAATTTCATGTTCAAATTTTATCGTGTTTCTACCATCTCTTTAATTAGATTTATCTCATGCATGTACAAATCTTTTGTTGTTCTTAGAACTCTAACAACATTTCGTGACATTGCAGGCAAAATTTAACAGGTGAATGAAAAATTGAGAGGATTGAAGAATTGGATTGTAGAGAACATCAAATTATCAACCACTTGCCAATAGATATGCGATTCCCAAATGTAAAACCAAGAAAGTGTGCCCATTGAAACCACCGTCATCACTAGCAACAATGATCCTATAAGTTTCTTTTCCTTCCTCTGTTAAGTTAGCAGACCATATATCCTTTTGCTATCTTTTTTTGTCTTTTTGCATTTTCTTTTTAAGTTGAGATCTGCTTTGGCACTAGAGTTTGTTGAGTCCGCATTTGCTTTGTGGAAGAATCGGAGAGACTTAATTTGCTTTTTAATGTTGTTCAAGTGTACGTATTTTCAAGAATGGGTTAACAGCATTCCAATGATTTTTCATTTGGAATCCCCTTCCAAATAAAATTTATTTCTTATTGGCACAATATATTAACCTATCAACATACCTTTTTTTTCCTCGAGAATATAGTTAATATTTTGCGGAACAAATTCCCGTGCATAGCACGGGTTCACTGCTAGTTATACGTATACGTAAGTATGTCCAATTCCCAATGAATCAATAGAGCCACGGAAACGGGTACACCTGGCGCCGACTCCAGGCCAAATCACCAGACGACGTACAGCCTTCCGCAACCCTTGAAGATTTCAAATTTGGGTGTTGTGTTCAGTGCGAAACGATGTCGTCTCACCTGAGTCTAACTAACGATTTTTAAACTCAAGTTCAAACTCGGTCAGTTTGTAAACTAGTCGAACGTAATTCGGTTACTAAATGAGTCCCATCAATCTTGTATGGTACCTATGTAAGTATGCATGACAGATTTGACATTCAGAGTTGCCTTTGAAGGAGGTTTTTGGAAGAATAAGTGGAGAGAAATAGATAGAGAAATGAGAGTAATAATTTGAGAGAATGGGCCCGTACACAGAGAGAGGGGTTGGTTTTAGAAATCAAAAGCGAAAATTGAATAATTTCCAAGGCATGCATTAGAGTTCAAAATAGCCTCCAGCTAGCATTTGTGCCACATTTCTTCACATATACAGAAAACTAGATCCCATTCTCGTATTTGTGGTCGGACCGCATTGTGAGAACTGTGTATCCTAGAACCAAGACAGTAGTAACAAACATATTGTCACTCACCAAGGACGGACACCAAGAAGGGCTACCGTGGTTTCATTCAATTTGATCAGTATGAGTGCCTCTTGGATATGTAGGAGGAGAATCTGGTATAAGAAAAATATAAGTTCTTGTATGCCCATTGGACTTTGTGACAGCGAACATCAACGGAAATGATAATCCATAGTGGAGATGAGAGCTGCAAAAAAAACTGCTTCTGATTCACGTACGACACAAGAGCTCTGGTTATTTTTGTATACTAGTAAAAGAGCACGTGCTTTGCACGTGGAGGTCTTCCAACTAAAAAGATTCTTGCTAAAAGAAGATAAAAGTATGCTTTTTAATTATGATTGTATGTTCTGTGATAACCAACAACAAACACCGTGTAGCCTACATAGTCTATGCACCCAATTACTATAAGGATTACGTCAATAGGAACTTTGAATTGGATTGATCTTAATAGTCTTGTCTTCTTAATCTAGACGATTGATCATTTCTCTTTTCTTGTGAGAGAGATCTAGCTAGATGATCTACATAGAGCCATGTCACCAAAATAATAGTGACATGGAATTATCAGGTATTAGATGATCTAGATGATCATAGCAACCATAATAGTGTTGTACTCAATATCTGCTACCAAAATGTTCATGAATAACAATTTCTCGTTCAAATGGCACATTGGCGTTGTTCCCTTCAATCCAAATGCCTACAACTTTATCAGCTGATGGGGAGTTGTACACTCTCTGATCCAATTTGACACTACTTTGGATATGAATCCTATAAGATTCCAGTGGCCTCTTTTCTAGTGTGCGTAGAACTTGAGCATATGGATTCTCCGAAAGGACCTCCATAAGTTTTCTAACAACGGACTCGCTCAGATCAGCGTCTTTTAAAATCTGCAGTCTATTTTGCACCTCATTGCATGTATCATAGAAGTACATTTGAAAGAAACATGGACCATCCGTTGAAGGCATAAGAGAAGAGAGGTTATGGTAGATTTGGCCTTGTGCACGGAATGTATAAACACCTTGTTGTGAGGTTGGCAACTGCTTATCCAATCTCACCGCAAATGAAGTAAACGAAAAGATACTATTATAGGCTTAGATGTCTTTGCGGAATTCTTTTCCTTCCTCACATTTTGACATGTATAATTTGCGTAATACCTCTGGAACGCAAGGACTTGCAAGGACTACTTTTCCTCCATAGCAACAAAAATTTGGGGTTTCGTATTGGAATTTCTTGGCACCACAAAAAGAGCAAGGTCTACCCTGCTGTATTTCAAATTCAGAGTGACAACGATCTGCAAGCAGGAAAAAGGCCAACCCCAAAAACATGAGTGTTGATGAGTAATGCAAAATTTGAGGGAAGATATGCTTGGTAGCATGTTTTGTGTAATAACAACATTTACCTAACGTTGTTAAAGTTGGAGTGGAACATTGTCCATTACTATCTTGGCACGCTGTTCTGTTTAGGCTGGTGGATTTCAATGCTCTTTTGTTGGTGACATTTTTTATATATTTTCTTTTTTCTTCAGCAGTCAATTGAGCATACCGGTCCCTCCTATACTTCCGATAACGGGATAGGGCTTCATCTGTATATAAATCAAACAAGTAAACGTTAAAGGAAGTGGATAGCCTAGGCTTCATTCATTGTTCTTCCAGTAAAAAGTTTCACCTTCTTTGGATCTCATTTTTTGTGCAACTTGTACGGGGGATTGTTTTTTGACTACCTGTTTGAAAATGGGCCTGAACACATTCACAACACAATAAAAGGAAGAAATAAGAGATTTTGGGAAATTGTTATTGGAGGCAATGCAAGAATAATGGGTTTTATTTGTCCTGTATTTCAAACACACACGACTAAAGGAACTCGGCCTATAAAAGGCCTTCAAATCCTATATTTTATAAGTACTTAAATGCATTGGAACAAGGCTGGTAAGGATCAGGTGTTAATCCAAGGAATCGTCCAAACTGTGACTTCTCTGCATTTTTAAGTACTTAAATGCATTAGAACAAGGCTGGTAAGGATCAGGTATTAATCCAAGGAATTGACCAAACTGCGACTTTTCTGCATTTTTTCAAGAGTTTTACAAGAAAACAATTATAATAGTGTTCACAGGAAAACAAATCATTTGAAGGACATGATGTTAAATATATGCTTGAAGAGCATTTACGAGCTTTGTCAAAGGACGCAGCAACCAATCAAATGATAATTGTAATCCCCAACAGAATGAAGGTATTAATCTTCGCACAAAGCACCTTTAAATTTGGGAAATGATATTACCACACCCTTTTTTGTTATTGTCACACCCTGCAAGTGTATTTTTGCACCAAAAAATACACTTGCAGGGGTGTGGCAATAACAAAAAAGGGTGTGGCAAAATCACTAGCCTTAAATTTTAGCTTTAGGTATTCTAGTTCAGTACAATCAAGGTAATATATATAGCATGGAGCATTAGAAAATATGCAGCACAAGCATTCGTAGGTGGTGTCAAAGAGCAATGACAAACATGCTACAAGACAATGTCATCAGAATGACGTTAAATGTGCAACCAAAGTAAAGTCACACTTCCACTTAAAGGTTGAAGGTAAAATGAAAGTGCTAACAGTCATAACTCTTCGAAATGTATATGGATTGGAAATAAAAGATAGGCAAGCTTTGCTGGAAAGCTTGTTTTGTGTTTTTTGTGAAGGGAGTAATGCATACATTATAAATACAGGTGCATGTAACAAGATTGTAGTATAAGACAAATAAGTTTATGTTGTTACGAAACTTTGAGAGGAGAAAAAAAGAAAGGTGATTAATTGTAAACAAGTAGTAGCACTTTATGAATGCCAGTTTCAAACTTAACTTCTTTTTTTTTTTTTGATAGGCAGTTACAAACTTAACTTTGTCTTACAATCGAAACCACATACGTTGGCAGAGTCTATCTTTTTCAATCTTCTTCCATCTCTCTTTTCAGCAGCCAATAAAACTAAAAATGAGCCTAATAATTACTCTATTCTCTCGCCATTGATTTTTCTCTGCCTACCACTCCATATCTCCAACAATCCCACTACACAAATATCTCCAAACATGCATCATGACCTCCTTTCTTCCTCCCTCTTATCGTGCTTCTCTTGCATCATCGTACTACGCATCCATGTCCAAATAATAAGCTGACTAATAAGATAGAGATGCACAGTAATTGACGCACACCGTTAATATCTCAAGTAGTTAGTTAACTCATTGTGATGATAACCGATCAGACCGGGAAAAAATTCCAGCATCCTCACCCTCAACTAACCCCATATAAATCCTTCAACCTAATTAACCAAAGCTGACTCCTGGCAAAGCATAATTATACCACCAAACGGGAATCGCGATCAAGACCAGAACCTTGGCCAAAAATGACCACATTCAGAATAACAATTAAAATTAGACGTAAACTATCAAACTCATTTATTGTCAAATTTCATGTTCTGATAGCATCAAGCTCTTACCAAATGTTATTCTACCAAAAAAATGAGAACACGCAATCAACATTCCACACCCATGACACTACAATTTGTCTTCAAAAATTTACCTACAGACAACCGGCAGCTTGAACCTTGAACCAAATATCATAGTTTTACAAAACAATGATAAAGAATAGAGAAAGAGAATTTTCAAATTTTGGATAATGCATGACGATTTTGTTTGGATGTGGAAAATGTGTAGTTTTATTTAAAGTTATAAAGTATTTCGGAAGTTTAAATCAAATACAATTCTACTTTTTGTTCTTCATTACCCACATAGCATAGATATTGACACGGACATTGACACAGCTAGGACATGGACAAGAGTACGGGACACAATGACCCTATTCGTTTTGGATTTTGAGAGAGATTTTTAAGAGTAATGAGTGGAGAGAGATAGATAGAGAAAATTTATTGGAACCATGCGCAGGGATTTTGAGACCCCCAAACGAACAAGCCCAATAATTCTCAAAAATGGGGACACAGACACGGACACGGTAAGAGACACATCAATTTTTACTACAATAATATTTTAAGTTTTGCAACTTGTATTGTAAACACTCAATAGTCAATACTTAAGTCATGACTCCTATCGGACGCATTATCGTCCGATGGTGCATTCCGATGCATATACGCATATGTTTTATATTACACTTTTGACGCCAATACTTTTGCAGTAATAAATATTTAATCCTAGAAAAGCTTTTAAAATTTCTGAAAATCACTTTGTCGTGTCCGCATACGTGTCCCAGCATGTCAACATTGACGAAAGCAAGTATCAATCTTCCATGGCTTAATTAATCTTCTCATACAAGAAACCCATAATTGAACTCCACCATCTCCTTACACCCAGAGGCAATTGGAGCCGCTAGACCAGTACCGCCTTAATCAATTGAGGAAATAGGATACAATTATACCGAGTTAAGTCGAAGCCACAAAGAACTGTAATTGTTAAGCTCCTCTGCCGCTTTTGTACCCAAAGCTTCAATGGAGAAGACATCGACAACACCGGAGAAGGCTAGAGCTTTACGATTACAATTCTCTAGAGACAAAAATATTTAGGTTTTCCAAATGGGAGAAGGCGAATAAAAGTACGAAGGCACAAAGTTAATCAAAGTCCTCAGCTTTAATTCTGTAAAGTTAGTATCATTTTCTTGTGCGTTGGAAAACTATTCTAGAATTCTATAGGAATGCAAAAACATTTAGTTATTGCTTTTTAGTAACTCTAAGTTATTATAAAGAACTTTAAAACAAATTTTGCCATACAAGGATCAAAATGTAAACCTATTGGGGAACAGGCACATAGATGGAGAGGGGGAGCAGGATGGGAGGGGGACGAAAAATCATACAAGACAATGATGAATGATTATTACCATCCAATAAATCAGGGCCAACGTCAGGTTTGGTAGAGTATTGCCTGATGATGCTCGTATAATATGGCAGTCGAAATTTGTCTTTGCCCTGCCCCAAATTAGACTTCACCGCCTCATGAAATCTGCAAACAAATATTTTGTTGTTTTACATCAATGCTACGTAATAAAATATAGATTAAAGAATCCTATTGTTCCAACCTTTCATTTTCTTGCTCTACAACATTGACGGCCTTTGGATGGTGAAATAAGAAAGGGGGCCGTACCATCGTCTCTTCTACTGCAGGTTAAAGAGTTACATAAGATTATGAAGATGATGGCCTCGTATAACTTTTGGTCTAGTGCCAAGTGCCAATGCACACAATAAATGAAAAGATTTGATGAAAGCCAAACATGCATTGGGGCAACGAAGTCGAGCTTGCTCAACATGAGGCCAAAACCAAAAACTCGAAATCAACTTGTAACTACAATTGTCTAATTTGTGTCACTTCGCACCAGGGGAAAAGAAAGCCCTTATTCCAATACCCAAAAATGTTGAGTAATTTCATCGAACAATTAGTGTGCATAACATCAATAATCCAGTTTTTTTTTTTGTTGTAAAGGAATGTAAATATTGATGTCCATTAGAAACCATAGAAGAGATATATGTTGTCAAAGTTTCTACTGATATAGATGTTTGCAATGCATGAAGATGGGGGACAGAGGATGAGAAGGTTTGAACTTACGATGCAAATATTGTTGGCAGAAGAAAATTTGACAGTCCACGGAGGTTTCTTGTATCAATGAGAACTGGATGAAGTAGCAGACAGGAAGATGACTCAATACAGATACCGGGTTCGTCTCGATGAACGTCAGTGGGAGAGGGTATTAGTAACAGTCCAAAATGGAATTGAAGGTCGGAGAAGAAGATAGAGGGACAGTTAGAGGAAGATGGGGGTGCTTGTAGTTGACAACCATCGAAGCGCTTGAGAGATGGAGGGAACCGTTTGTAGATTTTCTCGGATACGTCTTTGGGTGTTTAGGAAGGATACGTTGCGGATCAAAAAAAGGAAGGATACGTCGTTTGGGGTAGAGGGGGGCTGTTTTTTTAGGCGAAGAAATAGGAAGGGTATTTTAGGAATAGAAATGTCGACAAACTCCTCTCCCTTTTATAAGAAGTATAGATTTATAAGAAGTATAGATATAGATGTATGGTAACATATATAGTAGTCAAAATAGAAGAATAACGAAAGCAACAATTGTGAGAAGAAGGTTCAACCGTATTCCTAATCGTTAAGAACCAAGAAGGTCCAAGTTGATTTGAAGAAAAAAAAGTAATTAGCAAGATTAAGCATGAAGAACCAAGGCCGCTTTGTTTTCGAATCATGTAGGCAATTCCTTGGACTTTCCTTTGTGTTCCCAAACCAACTCAAAAGACTTGGCATTTTAAAGTGCACTTCTATAGGTAGATGAAGATAAATGAATTGAACAAAATTAGAACTAATGTGGTAATAAAATCAGAAATTCTGACTATATTCCCAAAAATGAAGACCAATTAAGGCTAGGCATTCGAATTGCATTTCTTCTGGTACAGGAAGATAAAAAAGAATGTTACAGAACCAAAATTAGGACTAAGCCTAATCCAACTTCTCAAAAGCCTAATCCAACTTCTCGCTTGTATGGAACTAAGTCACACTCTAATCGAATCATACAAATTCGTAGAACAATTATCGATCAATGGATGTGGCCATTTAAAATGATGTAATTACCACACAACAGGGGATTCATTTCAGTGAATACACACTTTCTCATGCATCAACTTCACCTGATTTTCTAATTGTAACACTTCATTCGATTTTTGTTTCAAAAAGAAGCAACTAATTAAGAGCTTCCTCTTTGCATGCATCCTTAGGATAGGATTGGCAAGGGGGAAGTTTCACTACAAGAAAATTAAGTGTGAGTTCTGTTTAGACATGAAAATGATCAATCAACTTCATGGACAGTTAACTGATCATGACTTAACCCACTACAAGAAACCATGGCTTTCCCGGCGTTTTTTAAACGCCGGAAATAGTATAATAAACGCCGGCAATAGTCTTCCCGGCGTTTGCCCAGTCGTTTTTGGCAAACGTTCTCGATACCGGAGTCGGGAATACTTCCCAGCGTTTAACAAACGCCGGTAATAGTTCCCGACGTTTTTGCAACTATTGCCGGCGTTTAATAAAACCCCGGGAATAAATCCTTGACCGGCAAATTTTCCGGTCCGGCGAAGGCTTTGCTAGCGTTTTTATAAACGCTGGGAAAACTTTTATTATTAAAAAAATAATTTGTAATTGACGATTACTCATTTCAGTTAATTTCTCAGTAGATTTTTTTAAACTTGTACCCTTCTCATGCCACAGCTAACAAATGGGATGACTTTTAGAGTGTACAAATTGTTCCCAAAACATTCAAATTCATTAATAATCTAAAAGATTGAAATATCTAACAAAAAAATTAGCAACTTCCCAACATCATATTACTTCATGTCCACAATCTACATTCACACAAAGCACAACTAGGATAAAGGAAAAAAATTCTTCAACCATGGAACTACAGTATTGCTTGCCACACTTTGTTGCGAGTCCCGGACACCCTAAGAATCATATACAAAAAAGAAATTAGTTTAAACTGAGAAAGAATCAACAAAGTAGTAACTGAAGAAAAATTGTGGTAGTGTGTAAATAATTTCTATGCCCAAACATTAACCACATCAGAAATACAAGACATACAGAAATATCGATACCTAATCCAGTTGTACAGTCCCAAGCCTACGCTTCATCGGGAACCTGGAAAGTAATCAAGAACCATAAGGTGATACGAACAAGCACTTTAGCACAAAAAATTATACAAATCAATGTTGGGTGAACCTATTGCAAGACAAAATTGGCCATGACCACAACAGCATGCACTGTCAATGCATCAAACAGGTAAATTGCCCAATGGACCCAGCCAAAATTGCTTTAGTATAGTCATCCTTACAACAAATTGCCATTTTCTCTTTACTAGACCAAAATTGAACTCCAGTAAATGAAAGAAAGCAATTACTTCTGTCATGACCTAGATTTTTAGCATAATTTAAATAAAGTTTTCTCAACGAATGACCTTCGCATATTGTAATTTATACCCCAAACAGTTCCCACCTGTTAAGCTTAACAAAACAAGTCCCAATTTTGAAAGAATATCCAATTTTGGCACTCTGGTCCCAAATAGATTACAAGTGTTTGTATGGACAAACCATTAAGTTACAAACTGATTAGTCAAAGGAATTTCTGAAATGAATAGTTACAAGTTCATCTTTACCAAAAGGAATTCGATTACACAAGATGATTCAGTAACTGAAAACATAGTTATCTCCCAAAAAGATCTTCTTGTCCAAGCACACGAATGCACGCAGTCTAATGTCCAGCACCATGTCCTGAAAAGAAAGATTAGATTGAGCTACACTAGCCCAGTAGAAAAATCTTTTACCAATTCTATGTGCAAATATGATGCCAAGTGCAAAGGAATGAGACATGGGGATATAGTTCAACCGATGGATAGAAATCAACTCATTGGGGTGCCAATCATTCGTTACAATCGCCCTACGACATGCCGTCATCACAAAATTAGCCACAATGTTCACAAGACTCATGCAACCCCACAATTTCGACACAACTCACTAACACCAAACTCCACCGCCTGTATTCCCACCCCTTGCGTTATAGTAGTAAACCACGAGGGTTACCGTATTACCACCCCTTGCGTTACGAAGAACCTTAACCACTTGGATCACCGTATTACCACCCCCTGCGTTACGAGATCCACTCGAGTCTCCGTATTACCACCCCTTGCGTTACGAGACTCCCTATCCCTACTTTCGAATCACACGACTACCCATTTACTCACTATGCAAACAAGGACTCTCTTATGACCACATTCAAGCATGAAACATCATACATTATGCCAACAATGCCACAATTTCTCTCAAGTCATCTATCAATCAACAAGTTATGTTTTAACACGATTTTAATCAAGTGAACTCCTATTCGCCCCTTACAAACGGAAGATCAACGGATCAAAGATAACATCAATGATTCGTAGAAAAACAAGTGAACATGTTAGGGATAGGTTTGGAAGTGTCCAAAAGGGTTTAGAAGTGATCAGGGATCAAAACAGTCAAAGTATAAGCAAGGTGGGAAAAACTGTCCAGAAAGCCAAGGAGTATTGATACCAGAATTTTGTATCAATGCTGCAGAGCTTGGAGTATCGATACGGTTATGGAGTATCGATACGGCAGAGTCTGGAGTATCGATATGGAGAAAGAGTATCGATACGATTACGTTACGACAGATTTCTGATGCTACTGGAATGCAGATCCCTTCAGCGTATCGATACGCAAACGATTGTATCGATACAGGGACATTACGAACAGCGATTCAGTGCAGAAAACTCAAGGCAAACACGACAACGAAATCCAATGATTCAAAGCATGATTCTACACCAAACCAACATACAAACACATAAAAGAAGCAAAGAAATCCCTACCTCGAGTCAAGGAGCAAAACCCAATGGATTCGAACGAGCCCTAGCTTCTAACTTTTTGAAATCAACCAAGATCTACTTCTCGAGCCTCACCCAACGCGATACGAGCCCGGGGTTACGTAGAGGAGGAGAAATGAGGTTGGGTTCTTGAGATCTTTAAGGAATTTGGGTGAGTTTTTGAGAGAGAGCAAGAGAGAGATACATACGGTGGAGAGAGAGAGAGAGACCGGCGTGAGGGAGAGAGAGAAGGTGGAGATGAAAATGTTCTCCTACATTGCACACACACACCTTATATAGTCCCATATCCAGAAATTACACATTTTCTCCCTCAATCTTCAATTCTTTCACTTAGATCCTCAAATCAAATAATCACCAATTAATCCATATTTTCTCAATTAGACGATTATTAAGCATTTCAAGAATTTAAATTATTCGGGTCTCTACAACTTCAATAATAAAACCAAACCATATCTGGTTCCTCACATGCACCACTTGCACTGCACAACAACACTTAGGAGCTTTCATGATTGCACGCCCATATATTACTTCAATATCTATCGTTCTAACAAGAACTACATCATTTTACTCTGCTACACAAATCAGCTTGCAGGAGGTATTTCATTAAGCTTAATGCTGCATCAATCCAAACATTTATTGCAGTACCTAGTCTTGGAATGCCACACATCAAGAAACTCTACTTGATCATTACTAATATAACGGATTGCTATGGGCAAAAAACTTTACTGTTCCATTTTGAATTTGGTAACTCTGAGTATACGATCACAATTAACACTAATATTCAGATACACTTTTCTGGTGCTTCTTGTTTATTGGACAATACCTTTGTGTTACAGACAAGGGAATCAGATTAGGCTTTATCTCTAAACTAGGAAACCAAAGTTACAGCTGATTATAATTGATATTCCCAGATTATCCAAGCTGCCAGAATATAAAAAGATGCTCATCCAGAACGTACCTTTACTTGCTTTCCTTCAACATTGATTCATGGCAACCCGAGGGCGAATACTTATCTCCTCAAGGGTTTCTGCAGGCTGCCGCAAAAGCATTACAACATCAGCAATTTCATTAATGACAGATGGAGAAAAAGACGAAAAAAAACTCTATCCTTCTTGCTACATGCCTGCATGGCTGCATCCTCCTTTTGTAAATATTCAGCCCCAAGTTAGAATCAGGTTGAGGAAAGGGCCTTGAATAAAGAAAACAATAATAAAATGGGACTTCCTCCCTGAGTAGGTAATCACATGAGCAATCACCTAATAAAATCCCATCTCATGTACAGACTACAGACTGAAGTTTTACATTCTGTAAGGTAAGTCATGATGATTGTCAAAAAGTTGGAAGGCAAATTGGATAATAATAATAAGACAAACAGAGTTAGATGATCATGTCATGAGAAACCAAATTCTAAAGCTTCGCAGTCTGGGGTCTCTAAGACATCATCAAACAAAATCAGTAGTAATATGTTCAAAGGAGTTCGCCAATAAATACTCTAGGACACTGTAATTGTGGAAATTCGTAGAGCATTGCACATATGAAAAAAAAGAGACAAGTTCCTCTTACATGGCCTTGAGCATGGAACACTGTAATTGTGGAAATTTGTAGAGCATTAATTTTGAAGTTTGTTCTTTTGCACCTAGTTTTGAAGCTACCAAAAAAATTTCTTTGCATCTAAAGAAACTGAGCAACAACTTACTGAAATGCAAATCTTGATCCTTGTACGTATGTACGACTTGCTCAATCTGTTTAATTCGAATTGGTCAAGCCACAGCCCCTAAAAAGAAAAGGTGAATGTTAGACTAATATTTTACTTCTGCATCGGTGTAACTGCATTCATTTAATGGGTATGCCATTAGGGAATAGAATAGACTAGGATTATGGGAGTAACTACTAACTAGTAATTCTGACCCACCCAAATGCAATCCAGGAATTCGTTAATGTAATCTTCAGGGCCTAATTGAGTGGAGTTTACATAACAAAATTGCTAAAGAAAGATCAATTTCAATAGATTTCGTCAGTTAAAATACAATGAGTTCATCCATACAAAAACAATTATCAAATAGTTTCTGTGCATATCTACCAAGGTTTAACAAAGATCAAGAAATATCTTTTGGTTCTACAGATGAAGTATATTACCTACAAGTAAAAAATGGGATTCATCACATGGGCTGGTCTCAAATCCTCCTCAGGCTTAATAAAAGCAAATAACAAACTTTTTGGCATACCTTAAAGAATGTCCACAAACAACCATTATAAGACATCTATATAATCCATATAGTAGTAATATTTTCTTTGGAAAGCACCACATATTACGCATCTGGAAGAACAACAAATTCAAAGCAGCAAGCACAAATCGGTAGCAGAATAATGGTATTTGGAGATAGACCATAGACAGAACATATTAAGCAGCGTGGGAGGGAAAAAATAGTCCCAAACTAAACGAAATACACTTTCGACTACCATTCTAGACTCATAAATTGCAGTATATTTTAGATCTTAGAAGCAAATCGAAGCTAGTAAGCAAAAGAAAACGAACTTTACCGGGTAAAGATCGGCTTGCTCACCCTACCACTACACTGAATCCTGTTGGTGTGGACTTCAGTCAGAAAAGAGAATGAACGGACGAAGAGAGGGAGCCACGGATCGAGCGAGCGAGAGAGAGAGAGAGGAACGTACCAAGAGGAGGGAGCCGCAGATCGAGAGGAGGTGAACGGAACAGACGAGGGAACCCTAGATCTGAGAGGAGCGCTTGTTCGTTTCCGTTCTAAAGTTGGGAGGTCTAAAAAGGGGATAGTGCAAAAAGGGGCATAGTGTAATTTTAGCGTGAAGTTCCGCTCCGCTACAGTAACTTACGGACTTTTTGCGGGGTTTTGCACAAAGAGTCCTTCTACCACCACACCCATTTACACACCCACACTCACAACAAGGGTGGAGCCCGCACACACTACACATCCAATATGTGTGGGCCCCACCCTTGTTGTGAGTGAGGTTGTGTGAATGAGTGTGGTGGTAGAATTATTGTTGCACAAATGCCAGGAACAAAGTGCCGGATATGCCCCTTTTTCTTGTAGTGACCGTGGCGAGTGTGGAAAAGCCAAATTAAGCGAAACTCAACCTAAGTCCGTGGCCAGTGTGGAAACGCCAAAAGGGGCCAAAGTTCAATAAACCTGGAGGTAAACAAGAGCCCCTAGCCTCTATGGGAACCAACGAGTGGTGCACCGACCAGCACGCGAGGTGTAGGTGTTTGATCCAATCTTTCAATTTTTCATTCAGATTATAAGATCCTTTCGGCAAGAAAAGTTAGACTCATACGTGAACAAGTTCCAGGTCTTCAAATTATTATTTCCCAAGTCTTCCCATTAGTCTCTCCCCTTACACTTCCCATTAGTCTTTGCATTAGTCTCTCCCCATTAGCCTTTCCCATTAGTCTTCCGATAAGTCTTTCTCCTTAAGTCTTCCCAATTTAACAGGAAACGATTGGTAGGTTGCAATAGAATCCTCTATCTCGGTGGATGTCCGTTGCTTGACTGGGAAAAAAGACCAAATCTGAATGAAGACTTGCAAAAACTCCAACCCTTCAAGAGGGTTGAGTGTTAATTCTATAGCAATCATTTTGTTTTGTAGACTTTATAGGAAACGATTGGTAGATTGCAATAGACTCCCAGGTCTTCCCATTAGTCTTCCCAATTCAATAGGAAACGATTGGTAGATTGCAATAGAATCCTCTATCTCAGTGGACGTCGCTTGACTGGGAAAAAAGAAAGACAAAATCTGAATGAAGGATTTGAAAAAACTCCAACCCTTCAAGAGGGTTGAGTGTTGATTCTACGGCAATCGTTGCGTTTTGATATGTAGGAGTATCATGGTGGATGACTCTTTTCGCATTAATACATTTCAATAATGATTTCCTTCATTATCAATCTTTTGTGCGCAGAACTATTCCCAGCTCTTCAATTCCCATTAGTCTTCCCAATTTATTAGAGAAATATTGGTAGATTGCAATAGAATCCTCTATCTCGGTGGAGAGAGAGAGAGAGAAAGAGAGAGAGAGAGAAGGAGAGAGCATAATGAAATTTAGACTAGATTGGGTGATCCCTGTAGTCACAATTCAGTCTGATGTCTAATCTTTCTTCTGTGCCTCGTGTGTCGTGGTGTGACAATAAATCTGCCATAGCCCTTGCATCGATTCTAATCCTGCCTTTTCATGCTCGAACAAAACATATAGAGATTGATTATCATTTTATTCGATAACACAGTTCTGAGTTACAGCTAGCTGACATCTTTACCAAAGCTTTGTCAGTTTCAAGATTTTAACAGCTCAAGTCCGAACTCATGGTCTCTGAACCTCCCATTTGTTTGCGGGGGAGTGCAAAGGATTCTAAGGATGTGGTTGCACGTGAAAGCAATTGAATAATTAATTAAGCTGATGACCAACAGCCACTGTAGTCAAGTGACTCAAGTCTATGCGCGTCCAGATTAAAGTTGGACGGAGCTTCTACGGTTAGGATATATAGGAGCATACAATCACTTGTTGGGTGGTAGTAAAAAGAAGTTGCCACAATAGGCGCTCTGAAAGGCAATTGAATAATTTTGGGAACAAAAGGTGACCATTAGAGCATCCGCAATGGTAATAATCAAAACCAATAACCAAAATATGTCACGTTAGCATTTGATTATCCATTTAGTCCATAATCAAACTTAACAATCTATATCTCTACATTAAAATGTTCATAAATTTAATATTGGTAAATGTTCATAAATTTTAAAATAATATATTATGGGGCCCTGTAAAAAATCAGCTCCAACAAATATCGGTAAGTATTATTTCTTGATTCGTAGGGGCGAAACTGTGCAGTTGAGCAGTTTCGCCCCTACAAATCAAGAAATAATACTTACCGATATCCGTTGGAGCTGATTTTTTACAGGGCCGCATAAAATATTATTCTAAAATTTATGAATATTTTTTTTGTATTTTTTTGGGACCCGGGGTGAGCCCCACAAAAAATGTAGAGGATGATGTTGTAGATGGAATCCTGAAACCATGGTAACACCAAAAATATACCCAGTTGGATGGAAATTCTACGCTAAGGATAAATCAGGGCCGGCCTTAGGCATAAGCCTACCAGGCGACCACCTAGGGCTTCCAGTTTTGGGCCCAATAATTGGGCCCCCAAATACTGAAATGGGTTAAATATTATGCATGTGAACTATTTTATAACAATTTTGATGTAGCACAGTGGTTAACGCACACATGTTTAGATCACCGGATTGCGAGTTTGATCCCTTGCCCCTTCAATTCTTAACTCAAATTTTGAAACCTTTAAAAAAAACAGTTTTGAAACGCTTCTTGTGAGGCTTTAACCCGCAACCTGAGATTCTAAAATAGCGAGTACAACCACTCTACCAAGCCTTGTATTAATTGTTTTCTATATCAAAAAACTAATTAATATATTGAAAATGAGAGGCTGCATTTCCAAACCTCGCCTAGAGCCTCAAAAATCTCAAGGCCGGACTGTTAAAAGCAATTGAATAATTTTGGGCTTGCTTTTCGATCTTCTTTCTTCCCAGAGGCTTCCACAGGAAGAAAAGTGACCATTAGCAACCATAGTTGATTACTAAAAACAATTTCTAGTTGACGGAAAGCTCCCACCATAGTCCATGTTTATCGGCTGCACATAAGCCAATAATGCCAGTTGATGTTAGTACAGAATTAATTTCCACATAATTTCCCCAATTACGGAATTTCCAGACAAATACAGAATTACCACAAATTGTAAGTTACATGTCGTAGATATTAGTACCAGTTGGATGGACTGGACCCATGGCTTGGAAAATAAAACCGAAGCTGGAATCTTGGATCATCCGGTTAGATTTGATGAGATGCAACCGGATGGATTTGAGTCATTTGCAACCATTGGAGTTCATCCATAGTTGCTACCATTCACAAAGATCCGATCGTGTCTCCGTCTCCAGTCTCCTCGTCGAAATACAACGTGAGGTCGATGCCAGTGAAGAAGGATGACGAGATTTATTTTTCCCATGGAAATCAATTCCTTTCATTGCAGACTTCCAGTTCTGGGTAACTTTGAATAATCTTGAGAGCTTTATTGATTTTTTGGTTTGGGGTTTTTTTGTCTTTTTGGCTTGTGGGTTTTAGTCAGTACACTGGTTACGTTTTTCCATACCCTGATGTTTTTTTTTCCCGCAAACAGTATATCTGACGAAAGCGTCGCTAATTATTTTTGAGATGATAAGCCGAGAAGATGAGATGTGTAAAACTTGACAATTTTTTTTTATAGTTAGTGTTTAGTTGAATGTTTTGCGAGATTTGTTGTGGATTTGAAGATTGATCTATATATGTTGGTTGTGTGTAGCATTCCTCTATTTAATCATGATTTCGGTTCATGATAGTTTTTTTTTTTTGAAACCGGTTCATGATAGTTTCGGTTCATGATATTTTCTCCATTCGATTTCTTCAGAGAAAACAAGATTTGGCTGTATTCATGATTATTTTTGAAAACATGAAAGGTTTTATTCATGATTATTCATAGGAAACACGATAGGTTTTATTTATGTTGTCTTCATGATTATTTGTGAAAAATGATGGGTTATTCATGATAGGTTTTAATTCATGATTAGGTTCACAACAAACATGATATGTTATTTCCGTGGTTATTTCAAAAAATTAAATTTAATCATGTTCACGATTCATGATAGTTTAATTTGAAAATTAAACTCTCCATTTTTATGATTTTGTTTTTAGTTTTAAAAAAGATTAGGTGGGAGAAAAGTTTGAAAGATTGGAGTGAAAAAGATTTATAAAAGAGACTAGATGAGAGAAATGTTTGAAAGATTGAAGAGAGAAATGTTTGAAAGATTAGGGAGAGAAAGGGTAGTTTAGGATTTATTTGAATTTCAGGATGGTTCCGACTGTGTTTGGTTTGATTTTTAAAAAGTTTTTTGAAAAATAGTATGGATAATAAGTGGAGAAAGATAAAGAGAGAAATGTTGGAAGTAGGAAGAATTTAGGGGGAATTTTTTGAAAAATTCTTTTTAAAAACTAAAGAGAACAAGGCATTAAGTATTCAAATCACTAAGGATGATGACTTGAGTTTTTTTGTGATTTAGGAACCCTATTTAAGTGCCCCCCTTACTTTTTTGAATAGTACCAGAGTTTTTTTCTTTATTTTGAAGAATTCCGCAGTTGTTAATTTTGCGTCTAGCTTTTGTGTTTTATTGATTCATCTCGACGAGAGAAATCTAAAAATCCCAAAATTTTTACTTTTACCCAAATATTTTGGACAATATCCAAGATAAAGTCACTATGGCTATTGTCAATCACCATGTGTGCAAACAGAGCCCTGTTAAATCTGGTATTCTAAGGGTAAAATTAGTCCGTATATATTTTCATCATGGATAAATGATGCATTTTAATTTGCAGATTACCAAATAAATATGTGGTATATACTACAACTGTTTTTGCCCAGACCATATGCACCTCCGCCTATGTTGATCGGGTTTATGCTTATTATTGGGTCTGTATTGTTTTTTTTTTTTTTTTGCTCGGCAAAGAAAATTTTTATTAAGATAACTCGAAAGGGGTACATCAAGGAGCATGGAAGCATAAACACTTCATAGCTCACCTAAGAAACAAAACATCATCCAACAGATAGTTGGAAGAAGCACACCTTAAAACAATGGCTTTGTTCGGTTCTCAACTTAGTTTTAGTTTTAGTTTTGTTTCCAATCATTATCCTATATTTTTCTCCAATCATTACCCTATATCTCCAATTATTAATTCTATTTCTCTCTCTATCTCTCTCCAATCATTACCCCTATTTTCAATCATTACCCTATTTCTCTCTCCACCCACTACCAAAACTAAACTAAACTAAAATACCAACCAAACACAACCATTACACTTTTAATTTTCGAATTCTATCAAGGTATCCTTTAAAATCCTCCACTGTGTAGATCTTGATATCGTACTTAGTCTTCATCCACATAGCCACCCTGATTTTGATTAAATCCCCCACATCCCAAACCTGGATAGAAGCATTATTGAAAACAACATCATTTCTTACTAACCAAATCGACCAAACATCATTCCTTGGACAAGCATTATTGAGTCTGTATTGTTGGTTGTATTAGACATGGGATTTGGTTACAAATACTGTGGCTCTTTGTGTGTACCATTTATGCACTACACTTCCCTGATATATGCACATTCTTCCTCTACTAAACTGACGAATTGTGACAACCACTGTCCAGTGCAGTTGGTATGTCATCTCTCCCCTATGAGGAATGTCCTGGGTTCGACTCCTGCTGGAGCAATACCCTTGGGTTCCCAAGCTATGGATAGCTTCTGGACCCCGTGCTAATCCTAACACCCCCCACTAACCCCCGCTGATGTATGACGATTGAAAAAAAAACCTGACGAATTGTGGGATATAGAATACGTGGGACGTAATATTTGTTATTTCTTCGCTACTAAACTGTAGAATTATTGGTGACCGTTTCCAGTAGGTGCAATCAAACGAGACCTTCTATGTTTACTGTGTTCATTAGATATGGTTGACGAATGCTGTTCAATTTTTCCTTGAGTTTGTGGCATTGCTCAAGGCATCTGTTCAAATTGTGTGTGGTCACTAATTTTATCTCACTTTGTTGGCACTTGATGTTGATGTGGTAAACAAGTATGAACTATGAAGTAGAAATTATACGTGATGCTAGCAACAAATGCGCCTTGGTGTTGGAATCATTCAAGCTTGTTGCTGGCAGCCATGAAATCTAATGTCCCAGCGGGTAATGGTTTCTCAACTTTATTAATCTTACTTTTATGGAGGTCTTACTTCTGTTCCTTTTGTTTCAATTTTTCGTATACCTATACTTGTTTTATTTGCCTTTGTGTTGACGTATTTTAAAAATCTCCTGAAGACAGGAGACTCAAAGCACACCAACTGAAGTTGGCTCGTTTAATGAGACCGTTGCGGGCGTGCCAACGAACAATGAAATTGCTCAATTAAGGAATTGAATAACTGCGCTGCTAAACTAATCTGACTTCCTTCGAAACGATTGGCTGCATTTCCAAAGGAGAAAAACGAAATACAAATTCTGGGTTTCAATTGCCTCGGTAGCGAGGACTTAAAAATTTACTAAACTAACTCCTAAGCTAACAAATGACTGAAAATGATAATTGGAAGAAAACAACGTCTAGCTAGATAACTAGGAATGATATTGAGAATTAACTGAGTGCTGTGATAAGCTGATATTGGTCGTGGACCCTTTGCAAGTGGTCTTGAGCTTCACAGTTATAGGCAGAGAGTCCTCCACGATCTGCCTCTCGAAAATATCCGGGTTAGCATCGAGGAGCATGGAAGCATAAACACTTCATAGCTCACCTAAGAAACTAAACATCATCCAACAGATAGTTGGAAGAAGCACACCTCAAAACAATATTACACTTTTAATTTTCGAATTCTATCACGGTATCCTCTAAAATCCTCCACTGTGTAGATCTTGATATCATACTTAGTCTTCATCCACATAGCCACCCTGATTTTGATTAAATCCCCCACATCCCAAACCTGGATAGAAGCATTATTGAAAACAACATCATTCCTTACTAACCAAATCGACCAAACAACATCATTCCTTGAACAAGCATTATTGGGTCTGTATTGTTGGTTGTATTAGACATGGGATTTGGTTACAAATACTGTGGCTCTTTGTGTGTACCATTTATCCACTACACTTCCCTGATATATGCACATTCTTCCTCTACTAAACTGACAAATTGTGGTATATAGAATACTTAATTGGGACGTAATATTTGTTATTTCTTCGCTACTAAACTGTAGAATTATTGGTGACCGTACGTTTCCAGTAGGTGCAATCAAACGAGACCTTCTATGTTTACTGTGTTCGTTAGATATGGTTGAGGAATGCTGGTCAATTTTTCCTTGTAGAATAAAAAGCTCGAGTTTGTGGCATTGCTCAAGGCATCTGTTCAAGTTGTGTGTGGTCGCTAATTTTATCTCACTTTGTTGGCACTTGATGTTGATGTGGCCGGTAAACAAGTATGAACTATGAAGTAGAAATTATACGTGATGCTGGCAACAAATGCGCCTTGGTGTTGGAATCATTCAAGCTTGTTGCTGGCAGCCATGAAATCTAATGTCCCAGCGGGTAATGGTTTCTCAACTTTAATCTTACTTTTATGGAGGTCTTACTTCTGTTCCTTTTGTTTCAATTTTTCGTATACCTATACTTGTTTTATTTGCCTTTGTGTTGATGTGTTTTAAAAATCACCTGAAGGCAGGAGACTCAAAGCACACCAACTGAAGTTGGCTCGTTTAATGAGACCGTTGCGGGCGTGCATGCCAAAGAACAATGAAATTGCTCAATTAAGGAATTGAATAACTGCGCTGCTGAACTAATCTGACTTCCTTCGAAACGATTGGCTGCATTTCCAAAGGAGAAAAACGAAATACAAATTCTGGGTTTCAATTGCCTCGGTTGCGAGGACTTAAAAATTTACTAAACTAACTCCTAAGCTAACAAATGACTGAAAATGATAATTGGAAGAAAACAACGTCTAGCTAGATAACTAGGAATGATATTGAGAATTAACTGAGTGCTGTGATAAGCTGATATTGGTCGTGGACCCTTTGCAAGTGGTCTTGAGCTTCACATTTATAGGCAGAGAGTCCTCCACGATCTGCCTCTCGAACTCCCGCCGTTGTATGACTCCTTTTTAATTTGCCGAAAACAAATATGAAGCTTCCATATGATAACACTACGCCAAATATCGCTTTTATCGGCGGTAAAAAAACTGTCGTTCAAAGCTATTTTTACCGGCATTAGTAAAACTGCCGGGAATAACTACCTAAAACGGCAGTTTTTTTTAAAATGCCGTTTTTACAAACTTTTGCCGGCAGTTTTTTAAAATACCGCCGCAAAAAATAGAATATATGATTTTTTTTTAATACCGGCGGTTGATTACCGCCGTTTATAATAATACCGACCCGTATACTATAAATATTATTATTTATCCTACATGACACAATATGCGAGTCAGCCCAATTGGTAGCACGGGCGCTATAGGATCCGGAGGTTCCGGGTTCGATTCCTGGAAAAGCAAAAAAATTTAACCACCGATTTTATTGCCGGCGGTTCTTTACCAGCGGTTTTGTAATGCCACTTTTATTTTTCCGGCGGTTTTTGAACTATTACCGGCGGTTTTGAGTATTACCGGCGGTTTTGGGACTATAAGCATCTCCAAGTATCCTATTTGATCTTTATCCATCCCATTTACATGGTTAAGATATAATTAAAAAATTAATTACACCCAACGGAAGAATTAAAGCCCATCCGTGAATTGCAAATGGATATATATAGCAATTTCATATGGCTTATCCGTATATCCCATGTGATATAGCAAGGAAGACGACTTTTTGTGGACTGTCACAGATGAGTTTCTTTTTAATGCCATCCACCTCCTTTGGGGATAAATTTGTATTTCTTCAAATATATTGGGTTAATGTGTGATGGTTTATATATGATGCTTGTTTATATATTGAAGCTTCATGCTTATACATCATTCTATATTTTCGTAGGTAGAAGATAAATATTATTTATTTAGTTACTTATTTTTGTCGTGTCACCTCTTGTGTCTGTGTCGGTGTGTCCCCATTTTTAAAGAAATCTCGTGTCATGTGTCCTTGTCCGGGTCCATGTTACATAGGCATTTGATTATTGGTTGGGTCATTTCATTTGCAAATGGGAATAGATTGGAGATGATGTTCCGAACAATTGTTAGCTAATCTATAAATGCCTTTTACATGGAATATTGGAGATGATCTGCCAACCCTCATGACTATCCCTTAAAAAAATACTAGTAACAGATTCATAAACCTTAAGAAACATCCAACTACCCCATGACTATCCCTTAAGAGCATACATTATCTTTAAATATACCAAATATTTGTACTTGTATAGTTTAATTGCATACCTTTTGAGAGGTCCTACCAGTGTGAACCTTGGTCACAAGTTCATGCCTAAGCATCTCCCAAAAGTGTCATCTCTGGCGAACATTCAATACCCCTTTAATACCCCATATATGTCCCCAACTGTTCTTCAAGAACCACACCAGTGTGATTTTCTCTTAAAACTACACCAGTGTGGACATAAATAGGGTATTGCATGTTCCTAGAGATGGCACTTTTGGGGGATGCTTAGGCATGAACTTGTGCCAATGGTTCCCACTAGTAGGCCCTCCCAAAAGGTATGCAATTAAACTATACAAGTACAAAGGTTTGGTATGGTTCTAGTAGTACAAAATATAGAAACTTGACTATGCTAGTTCACTCTAGAAGACCTAGTCGGACTATAGTTAGTAGTAGTATAGATTAGTTAGATTCGTAGAACAGAAGAAGAGCCTTTACTTTCTATTATATTAGTGAAGCGCTAGCACCCATATAGAGTAAGGGGATCTTCTGGATAGCTACGAAGCCTTCCCTGTTCGACGTGAAGTTGAACAAAAAGCTGCGGAATTGACCCATTTCTTGCTTGTACCGATTGAAGTTTTTTGAAAGTTAAAATCTTCATAATTGTAAGAAATTGTGTTAATCGGATACCAGCTGGCAGCTAGTATCGCATCGAACTGCATTACGCTTTATAAAATTAGGTTTGGCCACGTTGGATCAAACCCTCAAACACATTTCACGTCTCATTATCCACACATTTCACGTTTCAACGCTTACAATGGTACCCTCTGTTGGAACATGTGTGAAGGTTAGTCCCACATCGGAAAAATAGAAGAAGAATTGGTCCTTAATATACAATTGGTTGGCTCACCACTTACAAGGCTTAGCCTTTTAAGTGGATATGGGTCGTTCAATGTATATTCGGCTCTGGTAATGTGGTGGACTTTGTTGACACTCCCCAATCAGACTGGGCCTAGCGCACAAGATCGAAGGCTCCGCACAACAAATTGGTATCAGAGAGCCCATGGCTACGATCTATGGGCAAGCAGATTCTCCTGGAAGCATCGGTGGCCTGCACAGAGACTCTCGATGGAGTAGGATGCCAGGAGGCAAGGTGACTCTCGATGGAGTAGGGTGCAGTGATGGACACAATGTTAGGAGGAGGATAACATATCAGAATTCAGACGGAGTCATAGGTCATCAGATCAAGGGGGAGCTAGGCCCAAAACACGGGTTCACACACGAGGGGGATATTGTTGGAACATGTGTGAAGGTTAGTCCCACATCGAAAAAATAGAAGAAGAATTGGTCTTTAATATACAATTGGATGGCTCACCACTTACAAGGCTTAGCCTTTTAAGGCTTAGCCTTTTAAGTGGATATGGGTCATTGAATGTATATTGGGCTCAGGTAATGTGGTGGACTCTGTTGACACTCCCCAATCAGATTGGACCTAGCGCACAGAATCGGAGGCTCCGCACAACACCCTCCTCCTCTCTTCTTCCCCTTTTGGTTTAAGCAGTCATAACCTTAGTGCAATTATGGTGTGCTTTAGTAGGTGTTTTCCCTTTGAAGTGACTAAAAGCTACGTCGTTTTTGCTAAAAAGTCCGAAAAGCTGATGTATGTGAGTAGAAAAATCAGCTTTTTTGACTCTTTAGCGTAAACAACGTGGCTTTTAAAAAATCGGGCTTTGTAAGAGAAACGCCGAATTAGTCTTTTCAGAAGTTAAATTATGGTTTAAGCAAAATTATATGATATCAGTGATATTACCTATTAATTGCATTTTAGTTAAGCGCAGAGGATTGTCCAAGTTACATCGAAAACACTGGTTTGGTATGAAATACTACATTTTTGTCAAGAAAGATTCCAACGTTTCTTTGAGAAATTAAAAGAACTCATTGACATCTAGTAATAAGCACCAAAAGGTTTGACTTTTTTTTTTTGTATAAAATTATAAATGCTTCTTCTTCTTCTTCTTCTTCTTCTTCGAGCATGACATCAATCTTCTGATGATTTAATTCGTCTCCGTAATGTTCTTTTTTTCCATCTCTGTAGTGTTGCCATCATCGTCGTAAACGATCTTAAGCCCACACTTCTTCACCATGAACGGCAAAATCATACCTTTCACCCCAGACCGTGATTCTATAGAGATCTCCACTTCACCGCCGCTTTCTAACATCAGCATGGGACAACATGTTAGCGGTATAAAGCGGAAGCACATCTTATCTTCATCTTCATCTTCATCAAGACAATATTCCAGGGGGACGGAAAATGCATGCACGTGATGAAATCCGTTGGCAGGACGCTGATCAAAATTCTCGGTGGTTGTTTTATTGCCGATATGGTAATCAAGATAACTCCACAAATAAAATTCATCTCTAACTGTGGGGCGCATAATTACGCATAACATGAAGCCCATTATTTTCCATGTTACAAGAGGAGGCACAGCAAAAGATAGATATGACCCTCCTGTATTCTGGTACTCGAACCAATTGGGAACCTCGACCCCGGGAAGAATGATACCAGTAGGTGGCCGAATCGTAGACATCATCTGTTCCAATTAATGGATCATGCATTATTACTCCATAACAAACCAAACTTATGTTTCTCATCACTTGATGAGATATATATCAAATAAAAGATATGTATGGGCAGTTGTAAGCAGAGTTTTAAATCACGGTATCGGGATACGTAACAGTATCAGTAATACGGTCATATTTCGGCCGATATCAGACCATATCGGCCTATACGTAAGTAAATAACTGTATCAAAGGTCTGAAATCCCATTAGGTAATGGCCAATATGATACTCCCTCAGTCCCTTTTAAAATGTCCGTTTTGAAAAACGTGTACTTTCTTGAACATAAAAACATGTATTTGCATATAACTTATTTAAGATTTTTTTTGCACCAAATTAAAGTGCTCAATGATTACTTTAATATGGTGTAAAAAAATAACAAAATCATATAGAAAAAAATATATTTTCGGGGGTTTGAAAATGCACGTATTCCTATAACGAACACTTAAAAGGGGACGGAGAGAGTACGTAACAGCCTTTGTTTAAAACCCTAGTTGTAAGGCAAACTAGGCTATCGTACCCCACATTTTTTACCCCCCACCCATATTTTAAGGCCCTTTATTTATAGCACGTACGACTATACATTTAGTCTTTAGAAAGAAACCCACGATGACAAAATTCTCAAATGTATGTGTTATGTTTTGAGCGCAAAAGAGGCTTGTAAAGATAAAAATAACAATGGAAAAACTCATAGGGGAAAGAAAAAAAAAACCCTCCTTTTTCTACAATAGTAATTGAACAATTCAATTGTCAAATATTAATAGCTAATCTTGCATCTCAAAAGGGAAAGAATGAAACTTAAATATACTTCATTTAAAAAAAATCACAATAATATTTTTATGCCAAAAAGCCTTGACTAGTGATCTCCGCCTATGGCCAGGCCAGGGCGCCCCTCATTTCACCCAAACTCATGATATTGATAACACGAAGACTAATGGATAATAGCGATCATCTTGATTCAAAAATAAGCATGATCATGATTTAAAATGCATGGTTCTTTAGTTTATTATACCAGAGACAGAGAGAGAGAGAGAGAGAGAGAGAGGAACCTTATATTGTTGGACTCTTTCTATGACATTAGTTGCAAAATTGTTCTTCACAAACTTCTTGGCACCCCAAAAACACATGGATACTTTGCAACGCGCAGTAGGTACGCTTTCTAATGATGTGCAATGACTTGCATCCACGAGGAGTAAACCTAATGGAAGCTCTGGAATTGATTTGAGTCTTGTACAATTACTTAAGTTAAGACCCCATAAGTTAGAAAGGTTATGTAAACTATCTGGTAAGCTGGTAAAACTATTTCCTCCAAGATCCAATACCTCTAATGAGATCAACCTCTCAACTTCAGCGGGTAGATGTGAAACATTGCAGTCATCCATTCTCAATTCCTTCAAGTAAACAAGGTTACAAACACCATCCGGTAAGGTACATAAGTTGTTTCCGTCAAGAGTCAATGTCTCTAAGGAGATCAAACTTCCAATTTCACTGGGTAAATGTGACAAATTGCAGTCTTCGATACTCAATCGCTTTAAGCAACTCAAGCCCTGTACACATGCCAATGACAAACCAATAGAATCCATTTTCTTTGTTCTCAATATCCAAGATGACAAGAAAGAGAGCCGTGATTTAGACGGTGATCCTTTGAGTCCAGCTAATTTTCCTAGTTCCCGGCATCCAGAGAAATCAAGATATTCTAGAGATTTCAACATCCCAATGCCGAAGGGAAGCTTCCAAAGTTTTCTACAGTTCCTCATATCTAGGACAACAAGTTTGTGGAGACATCTAATAGATTCATCAACCTCTACCAACCTTATACAGTCATTAAGCAACAGTTCCTTGAGATTGTTGAGTCCAGAGAAGTCAGGGGTTTTGGTTAGGTAATAGCAATGACTGAGATAAAGGAATTTCAGTTTAACCAATACCTATCCAAAAACAACGAGTGAATATTGTTACTGATAGATCTTCAAATAATATATATAGAGAGAGAGAAATAATGTCGTAATCGTACCTTGGTTCCCTTCCATACTTGTTTTAGTTTGCTATAACACAAGTCAAGAGTAACCAAATTCTCCATGTGTAAGTTTGACGGCACATGTTTCAAAGGGAAGCCATTCCAACATAGCCACACAAGCCTTCTGGAGATATGCTCATAACCTACGCTTAGATGAACGTAATTGAGATTAAGTAGCCTCATTCTATTCATCTTTTCAAATGCCTTTGCGTTCACTTGGACGCCATTCAGCTCAGGAAAGTTCAGGATGAGGCCTTCAACAGCCTCAGTTCCCTGATAAGAAGATCGATCGATCGCATAATGAGAAAACAGAATATGAACTTAACAAAAAAAAACACAGAATATGAAAGTCAGTTATGTTCATGTCAAGTAACTATGCAAATTAAGAACGTGCATATTCATTTTGGCAATCTTACGTATGGTATTAGATATAATGTATATATTGAATCAAAGTTCATCGGTATGGATCTCACCGTGCCCTCTCTCAACACTTCAAGGGCATCCTCATGATACCACAATCTGCTACGCCTCCCTGACTCCTTAATAGATTCTTGCCTGACGATCTCTCTGCCCATGTCTCTAACCAAATCATGCATCGCAAGCTGTTTACTAGTGCCTTTCCTGTAAAAAAGATGTCTACTCGTGGGCTCATATTTTATGAGACAACGATCGGCTAAAACTCGAATCCCAATTGCTGGGAAGAAGTTACAACCTTCCAATACTGTGATTGTAAAATCTCGATCCCTTCTAAGAAAGAAACATGCCACGTCCAGGAACAACTCCTTCACTTCATCACTAAGCGAATCAAAACTTATCTTGAGTTTTCTTTGAATATCATCATGAGGGATTTTTTCTAATTTCACAATTGCACTCTTCCATTCAGGTATGCTCTTGCCACACAAAAAGGAACCCAAAACTTCAAGCGCTAACGGAAGCCCTCCAGTATAACCCACAACTTGATTTGAAAGGCGCAAATAGTTGTCTGTGGGATGGTCTTCCTTAAAGGCATGCCAACTGAAGAGTTCAAGCGATTCGTCCTTGGTCAACTCCTCTGGTGCATATATCTTATGCACTTTAAGCAAACTTAGTGAAGACATATCTCTTGTTGTTATGACAATCCTACTTCCAGAACTTAGGGAACCTCGATCGATGGCTAATGCCTTCAGTTGTTGGACATCATCCACATCATCCAGAACAAGAAGAACCTTTTGATAGAAAGCTCTCCGCTTTATAACCTCGATTCCATGATGAAAATTTCTTACGTCATGAGTTCCGTTCCTGATTATATCCGAAAGAAGTTGCTCTTGTAAAATGACCAGACCATTCGGCTGCTTCGAAGTTTCTCCAACATTTGCAATAAAACTGCTACCTTCGAAATTATGTTGGATGAGATTATACAGCTTTTTAGCTATTGTTGTCTTGCCAATTCCACCAATCCCCCATACTGCAACAATGCGAACATCATCTGATTCCATGTTCAACAACAGATTGAGCTTTTGCAGATGAGACTCTAGTCCAACTTGGTGGTCTGCAACATGTAGATGTGCAAAATCTAACCTCTTTCTGACCTCTTCAATGCTTTTCTGAATCAGCTTTGTTTCATCTCTGCGAATTTGTGCATAAAAAGCCAAAAAAAAAAACTAATACCTTAGCAATTTAGAAGGCCCATGATATATTTGCAAAAATGTAATGAGGAACTCTGGCCTAGAAATCCATATAACAAACTAAATGTAAGCTTTTAGCTTCTTTCTATGATCAACGGCATGCACAGCAGTGATTTTGAAATTGCCAAAAGGTAGTCCTATCCAAATTTTCATCAAGAACAACGATTGATCAAATAGTTCAAATTTTTAAGCAAATTCACACGTCTGCTGGCATTGTGGTATTTGGAAATTCAATGGATAAACTGAAAAAAATTGATCCTATTTATAAATTAACTTATGACTGCAGTTAATTAAAAAAGCTGGAGCTATTTTAGGCTATTTATGTTTATTTGAAATTAGAAGGGTGGAGAAAAATACCCATTGGCCACCATTGGCAAGTTCCAACCGGATAAATTGGCAACCTCAGTAAGAGCTTCCCTCCACTTGTCCAGCTTGCCATCTGAGCCCTCTTTGAAATGTTCTTCATGCTTGGCTAATTCTTCCACAAGATTACTCCCGTTCTGCGCCCTCACGTCGGATGGGTCAACGTCATAAAAGATAGGCATGACAATCTGTTGCAAGGTCTTCTTGCACTCCATGATCTTCACAAGTTCGTCAAGGCACCACCGTGACCCGGCATAATTTTTCGAGAGAATGACAATCGAAATCCTCGACTCCTCAATCGCTTTCATTAGTTCGGTGCTAATGTATTCTCCTCTGTTGAGCCCTGTGTCATCTTTGAATGTACGAAAACCATGTCGCTCTAAAGCGGCTAAAAGATGGCTGGTAAAGTTGTGACGAGTATCAACACCCCTGAAACTCAAGAAGACGTCGTATTTACATTGTGGGGGGGTTGGGAGAGAAATTGCAAGAGGCTCCCTTTGCGCAAGCAGCCGCCATGCTTGCACAAATTAAGCACAAAGACGAGTGAAAGTTTGTAGACTCGTGCTTCTGTTGGAGGAACAGCCTTCTATGTACTCATTCTTGCTAGTGACTTGTTTGGCTTACAGGAAATTCATACAAATCGCACCCCTGAAAGGGAAAGAAAAAAAAAAAAGGTTAAAGAATGGTGAATTAATCAAACTAAGAAGACTATGGGAAGAAGAAACTAGTTTATAGTAGTACATGTGTCGAAAATTAAGCTTGATTATGAAAAACATGGGTCGGCAGCAGCCCATAACAAACACATGGTTTACTGTTCCAATATCAGACGAGAAGATTTTTTGAAGACTTTGGAACTTCCGTGATACACTTTGTGATTTGCAGAATAAATGAGAGCTTATCTCATCTTTGTATTTTTGTTTATTGTTCAGCCTATAAATAGGCTTGTAATCTGATTGTTTAAAGTATGAGTGGAGTAGAAGAGAATCAAAGTGATAGAGAGTGAAATACAAAGTTTCCTCCTCATTTGTATTTGAGTGAAATCAATAAAATCGTGAGTGTGTTTGTTTTCAAATCTCTATTGAGATTCATACATCCTAAGTGTGTGATATATACTCCTCCACCCAACAAATTGGTATCAGAGCTTCAGGCTCATCCAAAAAAAATCTCTCTCAAAAGAAAAAAATACCTTTGGCTTTCTCCTGCCAGTTTCATCCAGAAATTAGCTCCCTCAAAAATCAAATTTTTTGAGTGCAGATTTAAGATCCTCTCAGCCATATTATTTGATCGGCGAAAAAGCCGCACACGCTGCTCCAAGCTACCGTGAACAATCGAACCAGGAGTTTGATATCACCTGCAAATTTGTCTCTGGGAAACGAGCACGAAGATGCGTTCGCATCGAATCCGGCAGTGCGATTCTCGCTTCACAGATACGGCGAGAAGAACAGGAAGCAAAGTTTTTTTTTCTCGTGTGAAACCAAAACAAATCCCATCTACCTGATTTTTGGTAAAAACAAAGAGGTTGTTGCCTTTATTAAAAGCGGTGGTTGGCGTTGTATCTCATTTACTCCCACTGACAGGGCCTGTCCCAGTCCTTGGGGCCGTTGATCTCGCAAATCAACGGTTGAGATCTGTCGAATCAAAACGACGTCGTTTTGGACCAAAAAGTGTTCGGCAGATCTCAGCCGTTGATTTGCGAGATCAACGGCCCCAAGGACTGGGACAGACCCCTGTCCGGATTTCACTCGGACAGGGGATCTGGTCTCGTTCAAGCACACGAAATTTCATCCATACATCTGATCTACAAAGCTTCAAATTGCAGTTCACCTCCTTGCAATTCTTGAAGCTTTGAGTCAAAGCCCAGAAGGTTTAAAAGTTTCACTTTGACCCCTCATCAGACGAGATTCTATAATTTTTTGGTTCGATGGCTTACGGAACATCCCAAGCCCTCATTCCAAAGCTCACCAAGGACAATTATGATAATTGGTCCATCCAAATGAGAGCACAGCTTGGTGCTCGATCAAGATGTTATGGAGGTGGTAGAAGAAGGTTACGAGGAACCTGCCACAAAAGAAGCTGAAGCAGCTCTGGAGAAGGAGGAACAAAAGACTACGCTCCGTGTCGAAAGAAAGAAGGATTGCAAAGCCAGGTCCATCCTCTACCAAGGACTTGACGAGGCCACGTTCGAGATCATCGCTTCTGCCAAAACTTCCAAAGAAATTTGGGAGACGCTGTAGAAAACTTACAGAGGTGCAAACAAAGTATAGAGGATTCGCCTTCAAACTGTATGAGGTGAATTTGAGTCTTTACGAATGAAACCTTCAGAATCTATTTTTGAGTATTATGCTCGAGTCATGGTGGTGGTGAATCAAATAAGAAGGAATGGCGAAGCTCTCACAGATATGAGAGTTATAGAAAAGATCTTGCGATCTTTGGATATGAGATTCAACTTCATCATTGTTACGCTGGAAGTTCAAGCGTTACTAAAAAAACCGTTGGGAAATGCCAAATTTCTTGTAGTGCATGAAGTTCCAATGAGTATTGGCAACCCTCAAGGCTTTAAAATGCATTGGACAGAATAGGATTAACAGAATAATTTAAACAAAGTTCCCTGGATGATCTATTATATGTAGCACTTTGCACTCAGACGTCTACGGGGACTCTCTATCGGAGCCTAGCCCCATTCTGGCTATGGGGCATCACATATGGCATCTATTAATTTCAAGATGAGCTTCAATATTGATCCTTTCTTATACATTGTCCTTGCGCCTTTTTTTAACCAACTTCGGTCTTCTGATGACTTCTCTAACAATTCTTTAGTTGTTCTGTGACAGTGCATATATTTGTTGGAATTTTGTATGAGAATTTATTTTAAAAAAAGTTAATTATCGAAAATCTGTATTACGTGAATTTTAATGCACTTGAGAAACAAATGTAACAATTATTGCTCTTTTTGGTCTTTTATGGATTTCAATCTTTGAAGTCTGTAATTGGCCCTCTCTCGATGTACCATTTGTCGAGCTTTTAATAAAATTTTGTTGCCTATAAAAAAAAACAGTTATTGTTCTTGATCTTAGTTGTAAATTAAACAAGAATCTTTTTGTTTCTTTGGCCATTGAATTGTCTATTTAGAAGACCCAAGACCCAAAACCGATAGGCAAAACGCCAACCAAAACAAAAAAGGAATGTTGGCAATAAAATACCCAAACATAACTACCAATCATAGGGTTGTTGATAGGAGCGTAAATGTTCACATAAGTGCCCCCTAATTTATCATTGCTAAGTCTATTTATTTTATAACTTAGTGTTTTAATGCTTGATTTTTGTATTGTAGGTGTTTTTGAAGCTTAATATGTTAAAGCCGCGGTTAATCAAATTAAAAGAATCGTAGTTTGCGCCTGGAGGTTTTCCCTCCTCCTGTACGTGCTATTGGACGAGAAATGGGAAGCAGAATAATAATATTCATACAGGTATTGGTGGGTCCAAAGCAATATACCAGTTTGTGAAATTTTGGACGGGCAGAATAATATTCATACAGGTATTGGTTTTCCCTCCTCCTGTACGTTCTCCAAGTGGACCCAACTTTTATTCATTATTTTGATTGTGGGCCATGGACAATGGGCTTACACGGCTGAGAAGAAAAAAAGTAAAAAGAAGTATAGGGTTTGGTTTAAGTCGGCAGGAGGGACGCTGACAGAAAAGGAAGGACGGGGCTGCGAGACTTCTGTTCATATAGTTCTCCTTCCAGATTTTCTTTTTGCTTTCAAGTTCTTAGAGTTTTGTTCAATTACTCGCACTCTGGTAATTCGTATTAATTTATGTTCTTCATTAAAGTTGTTCATTGGTATTCAAGTAGTTGTTATCTTTCGTTTATTTTCTTTCTCCAGTAAAAGAAGCATGATTCAAATTAGGGTTTCTTGTGTTTCTTATTCAATATATAGTGAATAGTCGTATAGGTAGGGTCGCGGGGTGGGGTCATTAGCACACCGTGGTCAGTCCGGACACTGCTCTTACGACCGTACCTTCTTTTAATTATCTGAAAAGTACAATCAATTTCTTAAGTTTTAGTTAATCTCAATCAATCAACAAGGGGTAGCTACCTAAGAGCCCATTCAAATTATAACAACCCGAGTTTTTAGTCAGCACACATCACCGTCTTTGTGGATTCGACTTCGGTCTTACCAAATATTATGCTACGTCGGTCTCCGCCCTACGCTTGGGGCAACCCATTAATTTAGGATTAGGAAATCGCCAAGCAGTTGTGCTAGCTTTTGTTGTGAATTGCAATAGGCTAATTGCTGTTAAAAGCATTTGAATAATTTTTGGCATCTCTTCTTACCTCCCAAAGTCCTCCAAGGGAAGAGAAGGCAACCAATAGCCACCATAAACCTTGGGCCACTTGGGGTTATACCTGGTCGTTATCTTCAGGGCTTCGAAATTAGTCAAGGTGCACGCAACATATGCCAGACATCCGGTTATAAAAAAAAAAAAGCCAACATAGTCAAGTCCATTGGGGCCCAGAAAATTGATGGTGATAATTGACATAAAGCTCCCAGATCTTCCCAATTGCCGTGTAGTAATTTGATGATATATTCCATCTTAATTGGCTGCACATGCCTGTTGATATCGATCAATTTTGGCGACCTCTGCAAATTATTCTCTTCAGTCATCCTCTAATGGTCCAGACAACTGCAATACTTCCTTGAGTGGGGAGAAAGCAAAGTGACCCGAGCCAAGCCCAACGTCAAGTCTACCCGTCCATGCACGATAAGTTGTTATTGAGAATAGATTAGAAAGTTTGGAAGACCTAATGTGTGATGGAAATTTCATTGTACGCATTATATTTATCTCAAGCCCGCGATATGCATATGTGATGAATCGTGTTCCTATAAAAATTACTGCTCCATACCATGAAAATTTTCGGCAACGTATCATTTTGTGTGAGTTTTGTCTCCTTTATCAGTCAATTAAAAAAAATAAAAAATGTTGACTTGTTTAAAAGCTGTGGTTAAAGCCTTGATCTGCTTTATGATATTATTCAAGTCTATTTTCAAGAATGGGTTAACAGCATTCCAATGATTTTATATGGTTCCTCAAAAAATAAAATGAGATGTCGAACAGAGACAGAAACAAGTTCGGTCTTGGGTGTTAATTATTGCTATCCACACTCTGATACCAATTGTTATGGCCATGGAAGGGGATCAAACCAAAGCCAAAACACACACACAGACACGAACACAGAAAATTACGCGGTTCTCCAAAATTGGGTACTCCACGGGACAAATCGGAGCAATCACACTCCGTGTATGGACGTTATTTTTTTCCAAGTCTTCCCATTAGTCTCTCAAATCTTACAAGGGAAAAAAAAATTCTCTTCCGTTCTTTTCTTTTCCATAGGTTCCAAACAAACTTCGTCCGTGAGCTTTCCTTCCTTCTATCTTCTCTCTTTAAGAGCATCTCCAACAGCCTAATTGTCACGTTATTCGTTATTTTTTGTAACGCCTTCTTATGATTAACGGTATGCCTTCTCATTGTGAAAATCATGGGATATGGTATGTGACGAAACCTTAGCCTTCCCCGTAATATATGACCTCCATTTATTGCTCTATGTTGTGTGTAGGTCAAATATTGTCGACATATGATTGCCTTCTATCAGAAGTTAAGGAGAGACCAAATTCGATTTTGGTTTGTGGCTGTCACTGCATGTCCTGCGATCGATTAGGCTAGATTGGGTGATCCAAAATGATTTTTGAAAAATCCTAGATCGCCTAGGTTTAGAGATTTGCTATTTTTTTTATCTATTCGATTAATCAACTCACCCACTGATAACAAAATTAATCGCACAAACTAAAGCAACCAAATAGATAAACACAAGATATACGTGGAAAACCCTAAACGGGAAAAAACCACGGGAAGAAATCAAGCACTACTAAACACGAGATTACAAGAACTCTTACGATAAGTTTGAACTCCACAAACCTAAACCTAGATGCTCTTGCCGAATCCACGCACACCTCTCTAAATGCTTGACCGCCGCTGCCTCGAATCCACGAGCCTTCCGTTTGCCTCCCGGAATCCACCGAAGGACTTGAACTTGCCTAGGAATCCTCCTAGGGCTTTTCTTCAAAGATTGATTGATTGTTGAAGTTGAAAACCCCTTGGAGATGTCTTGTACGCTCAACGATCCATCGATCTCATTGTACTCCAAGATTCAAAACAAAACCACTTGAGACTTTTTCTCTTCAGAAACCGTGTATTTCACTGCTCTCTTTTTCTCATCTGTGCCCTATATACATGGCTGCCTTTTTCTTATATATGACTGCCTCTTTTGTTTTTGTATGGCAGTCGACAAACCCTAGGAGAAAAAAAAATAATACAACTATTTATATTAGTTGTAATATGAGCACAAGCACCAATTCACTTCCAATTTCCGCCTCATTTAGTCAGTAGCTTCCGATGGATATTCGGATCAATCCATTCCGATTTAGCCCCCCTCCATTCGCAAAGTCATTCTGCCTTTTGTAATACGATTCCCGCACATTCAATTACAAATAAAAAGATTCATTCCACTCTAATCCTATATAGACTCACTAGCCTATAAAATAAAGTAAAATAAAATTACAACTCGATAAATAAATAATCGCAATTACACGGACGAATGTGTTTTGACGCATGCTATTGACAATCATAAATATTTTGCCCTTACAATCTCCCCCTTTGGCAATGCATGACAAAACACATCAAATAAAAAATCTAACACCTAATGCCAACAATCACAATGATCAACCTGTAATGTTCCCAACAACCGCACAGTTAAATCCCACAACATCCTACTCCCCCTTTTTGTTATGGATTGACAAAGAAAGAGCAGGGACAAATGAACATATGCTAGGACACACAAAGGAATCAATTAAGCGCATATAAGTGCATATAGACTAAGCATAAACACAGATATATCGATGAAACCAAGATACTCCCACTCACCAAACAAAAGATATGCTCCCATAGAGAGGGATCTCAAAGAGACAAAAGAATATACCATGAAGCACTCAATCACCAAGATATATCACACAAAAGAAACATCGCAGGGTACCCCAAGTAATGATTGCTTTCAAAGGAACTACCCTAAGAAAATTTCAAAGAACGACCATGGGTATGAAAATACGCAAGTGTCTTGGTGAGTGTGTGCAATGATAGCCTTAACAGTAGAATCAACTCATCCCTATGAGGTCATATCAACCAAGAAGGGACCAACTTACAACATTCTCCACTAGGGCGGCAGACCAACTCCAACCCACAAGAAGTATGATCATATCAAAATCGGGGTTAAATGAGTATATAACATGATATTCTCCCCCTCAAGAGATGCCAACCTTCTACTAAATAATCACATAATATTTTGCACCGTCATGGGCGGCTTTCACACATCTAAGGCCGTAGCTTAAATCCATGACGCAAAAAGAGAATTCATGAGGTGCAAGTCAATGGTAGCTTACACGTGCACATAGAGGTAGCCCTTTCCTCAGGTCTCTCAATTTTATATTTTCCCCCCCTTTTTTTTTCAACGCATCAAACCGATCCAATCGATCTCACATGGGGTATGCAAGCCAAAGGTCAATACCGAAGGTGAATGACATAGGGTGTCCACTACAAGGACAAATACTCACCCAAAGAGATAAGGATCAACTTCTCAAGGCTATCAATGGGCGTGTACAAACACATGCAATGACTGTCATACACATGATTTTTCGATGAAACTCTCATGAAAGTAGCTTTTGAGAAGGCATGCATGACAAGTAGGAACCATGAGATGCACTATCAGGAGATATAGTAAGGCATCAAGATGAAACATAGCATGCTCAAAGACATCCCAAACCATGTGGGTCATAGAACTATTTTTATTTTTATTTTGGTTTTTGGTTTTTGTTTTTTTGTTTTTAATATTTATATATATTGAAAAACACAAAAAAAAAAAACAAAAAAAAACAAGAAATTCAAAAACAGCAACGAAACTCATAGAGCTAGGCAATTGATTATTAGCGTAAAATATCCTAGTCTATGAACAAGGACCATGCCTCAAAAAACAAGGTCAACCTCTCCGGATGACCCATTATCATCTAGAGAGATACATGAATGATTCACTTGAGGCCTCACATCCGAACTTCTCACCCAAAGTGTTCGGATTCTCACTTTCTCAACTTGTGCCTTAGCCTTGGGGAAAGGCTTAGATTGGTGAATCACATTGATTTTACGTGTAGGCATGTGCTTGTGAGTCCTACCCCAAAAACTTTTATCATAAAAATTAGAGTAAGCATGGGGGTATCCAATCAATTGATAACAATGTGGCCTTATGTGACCCTTGACACCACAATGGTGACAAATGGGTATGAAACCCCTATGCATAGGGGGGCTAAGAGGAGTAGGCTTTTGAGGTGCATTATTATTTTTCTTGCCACAAATGAAAGATGAAGGATTAGAATGGTTACCTTTATCCTTACCAAATCCATGATTACCTCCGCCTTTAGAAGTTGATGCTTCCTTTTGAAACCCAAGGCCAGTTTTATTCGAGATTCCCCTTTGCACTCCAATGATCTCTTCTAAAGCCTTTGACCCTGCATTCATTTTCTTAAATGTACCATTGGCCTTGTCAAGCTCAACTTGCAAATTAGCTACCTTCAAGTCAAGAAGCTTGTTAGTTTCATAAGATGCATGCAAATCAATTCCAAGTTTATCATTCATACTCTTAACATCAACAAGTTCATTAATCAAAGAATCTCTATCATTCTTAACTTGACACACCCGAGCTTGAGCTTTCAAAAGCTCTTGCTTGAGTTTTACATTGGACTCATCGCTCTTCTTCACTTCACTAGATAGCTCAATGTTAGTCTTAGTCAACCTCAGGCTTTCTTTGTAAAGTTCATTGTAGGCTTTCTGCAAACTCTCTTCCTCCTCACTCTCGCTATTGCTCAAATACTCACTATTCACTCTCTCATTTGCTAACTTAGACTCACTCACATGGGGATGCACAGAAGCTCCTACAGCCATGAATTTACTATTCCCCCCACAATTTTCTTCTTCATCAGAGTCACTATCATCCCAAGTCCTGACATTATAGGATTTATTTTTCTGTTTGTTAGCACACTCTTGGGCAATATGACCAAACCCCATGCACTCGTAACATTGGGGACCCGATAATTTGCTCTCTTTACCCTTAGAAGACCCTTTGTCACCACCATTCTTATCTTTCGAACTAGGACCAAAGGTTTATTCTTTTTAAAAAACTTTCCAAATTTTTTAACAAATAAAGCCATTTCCTCTTGGTCCAATTCATCGTCATCACTATCTGAGACTTTGAAACTATCTTTAAAACTAGAAAAAGCCAATGATTTTTCCTCGTTTTTGTTCTTCTCTTTTTGAGATCCATATTGCAATAATTTGGTTTCAAATGTTAAAAAGTGACCAACAATTTCCTCAACCTTCATGGAATCAAAATTAGGCATGCATTCAAGAACTTCAACTTTTGTAATAAACCTCTCAGGTAATGAACGCATGATTTTCTTAATAATTTTTTCTGAGAAATAGGCTCACCTAGGTTAAAGCTTGAGTTCACCACTTCGCTCAACCTAGCATAAAACTCACCAAATGTCTCATTATCTTTCATCCTGATCATCTCAAATTCAGTTATGATGCTTTGAAGTTTTTGTTGCCTCACCTGACTATTCCCCTCATGAGTAACGGCTAAAATATCCCATGCATCCTTAGCAATTTCACAAGTGGAAATACGTTGAAATTCAGGCATAGACACACAACCAAAAATAGCAGTAAGAGCACATGAATTATATGTTTCATTCTGATGATCATCGTTGGTCCATGACTCATAAGGCTTTCGAACATTTTTACCATCCACGGTGGAGGTAGGCTCAGTATAACCATTAACAACTGAGAGCCAGACTCGATTATTTTGAGACTTCAAATAAGCCTTCATCCTGGCTTTCCAATATGCATAATTAGACCCATCTAAAATAGGAGGTTTCGCAACAGCAGAGTTATGAAAATTAGGGTTTTCCATAATAGCAAATTAGAAAAAAATAGGATCCGCTCTAGGAATAAACCCTAATATTACGAGCGACCCCTTTGATACCAATTGAAAAATCCTAGATCACCTAGGTTTAGAGATTTGCTATTTTTTTTTATCTATTCGATTAATCAACCCACCCACTGATAACAAAATTAATCGCACAAACTAAAGCAACCAAATAGATAAACACAAGATATACGTGGAAAACCCTAAACGGAAAAAAACCACGGGAAGAAATCAAGCACTACTAAACACGAGGTTACAAGAACTCTTACGATAAGTTTGAACTCCACAAACCTAAACCTAGATGCTCTTGCCGAATCCACGCACACCTCTCTGAATGCTTGACCGCCGCTGCCTCGAATCCACGAGCCTTCCGTTTGCCTCCCGGAATCCACCGAAGGACTTGAACTTGCCTAGGAATCCTCCTAGGGCTTTTCTTCAAAGATTGATTGTTGTTGAAGTTGAAAACCCCTTGGAGATGTCTTGTACGCTCAATGATCCATCGATCTCATTGTACTCCAAGATTCAAAACAAAACCACTTGAGACTTTTTCTCTTCAGAAACCGTGTATTTCACTGCTCTCTTTTTCTCATCTGTGCCCTATATACGTGGCTGCCTTTTTCTTATATATGACTGCCTCTTTTGTTTTTGTATGGCAGTCGACAAACCCTAGGAAAAAAACAATAATACAACTATTTATATTAGTTGTAATATGAGCACAAGCACCAATTCACTTCCAATTTCCGCCTCATTTAGTCAGTAGCTTCCGATAGATATCCGGATCAATCCATTCCGATTTAGCCCCCTCCATTCGCAAAGTCATTCTGCCTTTTGTAATACGATTCGCTCACATTCAATTACAAATAAAAAGATTCATTCCACTCTAATCCTATATAGACTCACTAGCCTATAAAATAAAATAAAATTACAACTCGATAAATAAATAATCGCAATTACACGGACGAATGTGTTTTGACGCATGCTATTGACAATCATAAAAAATTTGCCCTTACAATTTTCTCAGATGCTATGTACCATACATGGGGTGAAAGAAATGCTACAACTATTCACCACACAAAAAGAAAAGGTGTCTGGACTCATTTCAAGCTGAGCTTCAATATTGATCATCTTTCTTTTAACGGACTTGGGTCTTCTTAATAAACGAACTCGGTTCTCTAATGACTTCTCCAACATAACATTTCTCTAAGTCGCTAAAGTACGTAGTTGTGCTGCGACAGTTAATTTATTTGTGGGAATTTTGTTTGAGAATTTGTTTTAAAAAAGTTATTTATCGAAAATCTGCATTACCTAAATTTTTAATGCACCTGAGATCGAAACAACTGTAACAGTTATTGTTATTGATCTTAATTAGTTGTAAATTCAACAAGAATAATCATTTTTGTAAGCAGACTAGTCCTCTCTGCTCCCTATGTCGTTTTCGATTGGTACAGGAGGGGTAGCCTTAAAAAGAAAAAAGACCAAGTCAAGTCGTCCCAAGACAATTACCCTTTTATCCTTATTTTAAAGGGTTATTACATGTGTGATGTGTCTCTAGGTAGTACGTATCTACTCTACTTCTAAAAATGGGAAGCCCACCGAAGTGTTTCCCACACTTTTATCTTCCAAAAATACCCTTGCTAAACCTTGAAATAACTTATCAGCCCCTAATTAGCCTCCTGTTCTGAATCGTCTTCCGGAACGTCAATCGTCATCTTCTGTGCGAGCATCGTTTTGCGAACGACACCCAAGTTCAAAACCAACCAAAGTCCAATTCCCGCACCTCCAAACCAAAGAAGTGCATCCGACTGTCGCACCAAAGCCCATCAAGTCCACGGCTTCCCCACCCTCAGACGACCCTCTTGTGGCGGCCAGAAAGTTCTTCGTCAGCTATTGCCCACCGCCCAGAATCCAATCGTGCCGCAGTTTCTACCATCGCGCACGTAAGCGTTCCCTTAATGTGTAAATCTAATGCTTGGTTTTGGATTATGATCGTTTTAGTCATAACAAATAGTTTTTGCACTTAAGATGTTCGATAAATTGCTTCTATTAGAATCAACGAGTAACAATGGGTGGTGAAGTGCACGGTCACCAATCCCAAAAACAACTTACGGAATTTTAAAGAAGAAAGCATTTTCAACCTTCTGATGGAAGATATTTTACTTGGAAAATATTTAACTTCACTTTTATGCAACCAAACAACGGTAGATACATAGAAAACATTTACCCGAAAATATTTTACTCCAAAACAAATGGAGCCTAATTCTCTACAAATAGAATACTTCGGCAAATTATTTGGCGTTCTTTTTTCCTATTAATGATATGTTTTCTTACATTATTGTTATATATGTCCATCGCATTTATAAACTTGACGTGCCCGTTCATCACAATGGTGTTTGGAATTTGACCATGATTCAATTGTGCAAACCGATTTTTTATGTTCTTATTTGTTTCTCCCTATTTGAAGAAAAAGAGAATAGAAGCAAAAGAGTGATGACAAGATCTTCTAATGAGAATACATTTTATGTTGTTCCCTGTTTGAGTGTAATGGCAACATTGCTAGGCACTCTTGGCTCCGCAAGGGGGGACTCAAGCCCCTGCACTCCAAATATTTTTGCATGTTATACTAATTTTTAGGTTAATTATGGAAAATTCTATGTGATTTTCCCCTGCAAGTCCCTTGAGGGAAAACAATTCTTAAAATTTCCATGTGAGATGAAAATCCCTAAAATTTCAAGCTATTAATCACTTTTTAGGTTTCGTGTATAAAGCTAGACTGTGGCTACGCACATACCCACAATAATCACTTCCTCAGACCTGGCATGTAGCATTATATACTTACAAAATGTATTTTTTGTTATCAAAATGAATACACATAGGATTCGGGCCCCTACTGGACACAAATCCTACGTCCACCACTGGCTCTCAATTCTTGGTTGTTGAAGAAGGCATCGAGTTCGTGCGCATTGAAAGTTTTGGGATGTGGTTTGTCTAATGTGCAGCTTATGTGCCATTGTGAATGATCATCTGATCATATCCATTGTGTGGCCTTGGTTCATAATTGAAATTGCCTCGAAGAAGCGAACGTGTGGTGGTGACAACTCTTCAAATAAACTACTATTGGGTAATGGAATTGTATTTGTGGTGAAAAATGTGAAGGTATGTATTGAAAATTTGCTAAAGTATATTCGAAAATGCAAGTGGAGTCTGAAAAACAAAAGAAATTGACCTCTCTTCGCCCTTTATTTGGAGGGTAACAGTCGACGGGAGCTCAATTCCAAAAACGGAAAAAATTACTTGTGCGCACCAATTTTTGTTTAAAAAAACTTGTTACCCTTCAATTCGACGTGATGACCTGATTCGTTTTGTTCCAAATTCGAGTTTAGCTTTCCTTATTCCCCTCATACCCATTGTCAAGGAAACTTTTACTCGCTGTTTTCAAAAATAGTGTTTCCTATTTATGAATAAAACAGTCATGGTCTTTTTATTATATTGCATGCTATTTTTTTAAGAAGAAATGGTTGTTCATAATTGAAAGTAGAAGTATGTTTGAATTAGAATGTTGTGATAATTGCTTGTTTTCATATATCTAGATTTATATGTTAAGGGAGTTATATAAGTTGTCCTTGTGTTATCAAAAAAATAAGTTGTCCTTGTGTCACAAGTTACAACCTTTGGGTTTTGACGATGATATCCTTTAAAACTAGAGGCACAACTACCGTATGTGATGTTGGACCTTTGCCCTCTACAGTTGTTGATTAGATTTCTAACATCGTGTTTTGTTACATTTAATGAATTAATGCTCTTAAGTTCAAAGTGGAAGAAAGAGAAAGCTACCGACCGTGTGGGTTATGCAAATAGCTCAAGAAAGGCGAGCACAGTACGACACTTCCCAAATTCAGTACCATCAATGCCATTAACATATACACTGGTGGAGAGGTGATATCACTGCTTATTTGGCCATGTTCTTAAAAGCCTTTAACATATAGAGGAATTTGCACTTACACCGCCTGTACTATTACTGATTTGAAGATACACTCCTCGTACTTCAAATTTAAGTACTTACACTCCTTATAGGTAAGTGCAAATTACCCTAACATATACACTGGTGGAGAGGTGATATCATTGTCTACTGATTTTGTTGGGTCAACTCTTCAAATTATGTAGTACGTTTGTACTTGCATTTAGAACCCTTAAGCCTTCCATTTTCCTGTCCAACGCTTGGTTTACTAAGAAAAGCAATGTAGTGTTTCCCTTCTCCATCGTTTGCTTCTCGCTTGTTTTGTTTTGTCAGAGGTCCTGGGGATCAAGGTGGTTTCTAAACCTGGTATTTATTTGGGGGCGTCTTTAGATTTTTCGGGGAAAAAAGGTAATATGTTTAACTCAGCTCTTCAAAAGATCTCTGCTAAATTACAAGCCTGGAAGTCCCCATCTCTTAGGTTTGCGGGAAGGTGTGTTCTGGCTAAACATACCCTTTCTACCATCCCTCTTTACTTGTTATCTTCCTTTTGGGCTCCATCTTACCTTATTGATCAAACCCATCAAATTATCCGAAATTTTGTGTAGAGAGGAGGTTCAGGGCATGGTTTTCATTGGAAGAAGGGGTCTGCTCTTTGTCTCCCAAAGAGTTTGGGGGATTGGGGTTCAGAGACTTGAAGTTGTTTAATCAAGCTCTTCTTGCGAAAGCTGCCTGGAGAATTGTCAAATTTCCTGAGTCGGTGTTCTCAAAAGTTATGCTTTCGAAATATTGTTATAAATCTTATTTTCTCTCTGTCAAACCAAAGTCCAATTGTTCATGGGGTTGGCGTAGCATCTTGCGGGGAAGGGATCTTTTGTTGAAAGTGCTGAAATGGGAGGTGGGAGATGGATCTCTCTTCTGATCCATTTCAGGATCAATGGATTCCTTTGATTCCAAATCCTTATGAATCTGTGTTGCGTGGCCTCACGGTGGTTTAGTCAATTCAAGGTCGCTGATTTAATTGATTGGGAGACCAGGTCTTGGTGTGTTCCCCTTCTGTCTCTTATGTTTCCTCCAGAAGTTGTAAAACATATCGTCACCATCCCTATTTTGGGGTGTCCTAAAGCTGATAATTTGGCGTCGGAATTGGCCAAGGATGGGTCGTTTACAATTAAATCAGCCTATTTTCTAGCCTTAAACACATCAATCAATCTGCTTTCGTGGGAGGGAGAGTTAATGAAGCTTTCTGGAAAAGATTTTGGGCTTCCAATATTCCTCCCAAGTAGGCTATGTTTATATGGAAGTTGATTCATAGAATCATTCCAGAACGTTCCAACCTGGAAAGGAGAGGCATGGATGTTGAGCCTCTTTGTTGTAGATGTAGCGGATCAAGATGAACTGTTGAGCATTTTCTTCTGGAATGCCCGTTTTCCAAACGCATATGGAGGGCATTGAATCTGGGTTTTAATTTTGACATGGGGACTCCTGTGAGGGTGGAGGATTGGCTGGCTGAGTGGGTTAAGCAAGCTCCTTCTAGAAAGCTTATCCTAGAATCCTTTGTGTTGCTTGGGCCTTATGGTTACTTAGAAACAGGGTTCAATTTGATAATCATTTTGTGCATCCCACAGATGTTATGGATACTTATAAAGCCTTATTTGTTCAGGTGCTACAGAGTCAAACAAAAGTGCTCACTAAGGAAAATTTTCATATGATGCTTGAAACTGATGACAGAAGGGTTGGTGTGGGTGCTTGCAAGGCTAACATTAGTTTTTTTGTTCTAATGACTTGATAAATGTTAGTAATAGGAGAATAAAGCTATGAGTGGATGGAGCATGGCAGGAGGAGGATCTCATGGGAGCTGAGCAAGAGGTTGAGCGGCGAAGCGGGAAGCTGGCAATGCTTTCTGCAAACATGGCAGAAGCTAAAGCTTGTTTGGAAGCTGTGACATGGTGCCTTGATCAAGAGATCGGGATCCTCATAAATGCCACTGTTCTCACGGATAGCTTGCTATTGGTGAGGTTTTTGCGCAAGGATTTGGTTCCAGATATTTCAGACATTTGGTTGTAATCCACTAAGTTTTCTTCCTTATCGGTTGTAAAAGTTAATCGTTCTGTAATCCAAACTGCTCATAAACTGGAAAAAGCCACCCTTTAAAGGGGTTGGTTAGCATGTATCTGCTTTTATTAGTAATGATATGTGTTTCAAGGATCTAAAAAAAAAGAAAGATATACTTGATGAATATCATTCCTGAGGTAAAGGAACAATGAGCCAAATTTTCAATTGTTGTTTGGTGAGATGGAAATGGCATTTGTGTTTCTTTTAGTTGGCTGAAGAAGATTTCGAGGTGAGATGAGAAGCTTATGATGGATATCAGCATTGAAATTAAGAATCATAAAATAGAGGACAGACAATAATGGTAATGGTAGAGTTGTTGGATTCCGAGCATGACTATATATGGAAAGCTTCAACAATGCTAATGCTAACGCCGTTACAAAAAAAAAAGAGGCTAATGCTGTTTTCGAAGGGCTGCTGGATTTCATATTAACGAAAATAGCTTTCTAGATAAAAGCAAGATTTGATATACCTGAAATTTCAGTCTATGTTTTTATCAAAGGTGTCTGGGTGTCATAAAAAATTTAAGGTCAGAACAAACAGTTTAGTTCGATGGCGTGTCCTACTATTTTATACGTTTAGTGTAAAGATAGTGGTTGCTGTAGTTTCTAGGTCTTCTGCCAGTGACCTTTCGTTATCAATGCAAGCTGCGGTATCTTAAAATTAAGGTGGAGTTTGGAGAAAGTATAAAGCATAAGTTGCCATCGATTCTAATGGGTAGAAGGAAATGAAGCAGCGGGCAACTCTTGCACAATTCAAAACGCTCTTGCAACGCCAACTGGTGTTGCCATGTAGATCGACAACACTCGAAGTTCGACATCATATCTTTTGTTGAATCTTTTATGGGGGGTCATAATTTTCATGCGTTTTGTGTTGTGATGTCGATCGGTTGATTAGTGATGGGTCTTTTGACAAAGCTTGATGCCGGAGAATCCCAAGATAATTTTACTGCCCATCTACCTAATTTTGTAACTCCCAACTAAGGCATGGAATTATCCTCATAATCAGCTTTGACCAAATAAGTGCTGATATTCAAGTGACTTTTGGTATCTTCTACTTGAAAGTTGAAAGGTCCTCTTGGAATTTGTCATTTTCTTTTATGTTTTAGGAATTTTCTAGACCTTTTTTTTTTGTTTAAAAGGCCAGTTATGTACTGATATGAATCAGCTTGATAATTGAAGTGAAATTTCAGCCTTTGGCTAGTTCCTATTACGACTCTTATCCCGTGGGTGAATTCCATAGGGTGGCGAGTGTGATACTTCTAAGTTCTCACTTGTATTACCTTCTCAAATCCATATTTAATTCCGACATCAGAGCTTCCCAAGCCAGTCTTGCATATTTGATAATGCTCTTGCAAGACTTGCATTACTCAATGCTCTTTGGATATTTGACCGGTTTCATTTCAATGGGACCAGTTAACTATATTTAAACATATGTTGTTCTACCACAAAAACTATGTTGTTGGATACACTACATTACCTTTTTTCTAAACTAGGTACTTCGCCACGTGCAAGGCACGTGTGCTCTGCCCGTTGAATTGATCGGTTTGAAATCAAGCTCAAATCAAGAGCCACAATGGTATCCTGAATATGAATCTTGCAAATAAGAAAATTTTGAAACTGTTCAGTTCAGGTAAGGGGAAAACTTAACAGTTAACACACATTAGAGAAATCACTGCAATAACAAACTGAAAAATCTTGAGAATCAAAGATTATGTACATTGTTTCAATAGGCATACAAGCAAGTTGACATCAAGTAGGGTTGCTTCCTCGGTAGTTTTCATCCATCCAGCTGGAAGACATGTACCAGTAAAACAACGATCACCATACTGTGTAGGTATTCATGAACCAAACATCAATTGAAATTCACTCTAGGCAAGTTTTGAACATTTCATTTTAACCTTGTAATGTGTCCTTCACGGGTCCTCTACTTGTCCAATAGTGTCCACAACGTGTCCTAGCAAAACAAATGTCATTAAAAATTTAGACACGTGTTTAGGTGTGTCCGACGAGTGTCGTGTCCGACATTGTGTCGGACACGGATACGTTAGGCCAGTAGATATGTCTGTGCTTCTTAGATCAGCACATATGGAATTCTACCCACTTGATCAGAAACAAAATGATGATTATGGATAGATTAGCAATCCATCAATCAAAATTAGGACTGACGCAGGCTTCACCTCTGGAAGCCCAAACTCCAAGTATCAGTAAGGATTTCTCCATTATTGTCATTGAAATTTTTTCGAGCCATAAAATGCTAAAACTGAAAGAATAAATTAGGAGGAGCTACTTCTGCAATACTGTCACAAACTGTTCGTCAACTTTCTTGAAAGAAATCAACATACCTGCACTTGGAGCTGAAGCTGCTTGAGGTACTCAATGGCATCATCGAGCATCGATGCCTTATCAGTCTATCACAACCACCAAAATATCAAATAAATCACTCAATACCAGAACTGATTTGCTAACAAACAACAAAAATCAAGATCAATTAAAATCAAAAAATTCATGCAACCTTGGTTAAACCCAAAACAACCACAAAGTTAAGGCCTAAAACAAAAAAATTTGGAGAAAGAAATGATTTACTTGGTACATATCCTCATAGCACATATAAACAACCTTTTCAGACAAGTTATGGAACTCCGCTGCTCTGCCACGCTTCAAAGAACTACGAGATGGAACCTGCTTTGTTGGCACCTCCTCCACAAGAGCTTCAACCCTCCTATAGACATCCAAGTCTCCTCAATTGTCCTCAAGAGCCAATCTTTGTATGCCTGCATAACAACATGCTCTTCAATCATAAACAACGAGAATGGAGTAGAAATCAATACCAATGGAACGAGGCATTGACATCAATAATAATTTCAATGTAAAACACCTGCACAATCATGGAAAAATGCTCACTGACATAGTTTCTCGACAGTAAGAAATAAAACATAAAGGACAGAAACCATATGGAGAATGCAAATTAAAATTTTCAAGGACACAGCAAAATGATATAAGCTTCAACATTGACTGCCTACCTATTTCAGGCCATGTGGGCATACTTCATGTTCATGCATAGGTCAAGCAAGTTTCTAACTCGTTTTTCTTCATATGGGAGCAAGTATCTAACTTAGGCACTCAACTAAGTAGACAAATAACTGTTTCTGTTTAGTAGGTGCATTTCTATGTCACATTGACATATTACTAATGGTTTGTCCCCTCCACTTAACCACGGTAACTGAAACACTGATCACTGATTTGGCATTTGGGAAAGTCATGCCAGCCACAAGAACCCAGCTTCAAAACACAAAACATGCCTACAGCATGTCGGGCACTTTGTCAATTTCTCCAACAGAACTGGATTTCACAAATTATAAACACAAGAAAAGGCATGAACGAACAAACTGATCAAATACCATGAACTCAAACCTTGAGAAATTTAAATCAGAAGCTAAAGACTACCCATTAATCGGAAATTTGTATTGCAATCCCCTGAGAAAAATAGTAGTACAAGAGCTTAGGTGTTTACGAGCAACAAGGCCTTAAAAGTGACACAATGCGAAAACAGCACTCATGAAGCCAACACAAACAGGTAGGAGTAATTCCAGTGGAGTTAAGTTGAAGACATGAATTTCCAATGTGGTTAATTGGAGATCAGTTGGTGCCATGATATCACTGTGAAAAAAAATTTGAATCAAGAACAACTAAAATCCTGAAATCAGAACAATTGTTCAACTAAATATGCAGGACTCCATAAGAAACAGGGAACACGTCCTTAAGAGATAGAACACCTGAAAACAAGTAAATAAAGAAGAGAAAAGGAATAGGCAGAACATACTTTTTGGTCGTTCTTTGGATCTGCCTGGCCATCTTGTGCAAAGAATGCCAAGATTAAATTTCCTACAAAGGCTCCAATATCAAACCCCATAGGACCGTAGAACACATGCATATATAGCGTGCCTTAGTACCTATTTTATCCCATTCGATGGTTAGGTGCAGTTGCTTGTCATCGAAAAAGAGAAAGACAACTACTACTTTTAGAGTTCAAGATTTTGAAAAGAATCAGGAGTTCACTGTCACTTGGAATGAAAAGTCTGAAGTATCTTGCGCCATTTGTTTGAATTCAAAGGCTTCCTCTATAGACATGCATTGATTGTTCTCCAAATTTGTGGCCTTTCCACTATCCCATGTCAGTACATTTTGAAACAGTGGACTAAAGATGCCAAGAGTAGGTGTTTAACTGGATAATCATCTGAACATGTGCAATCTAGGGTGCAAAGATACAATGATTTATGTCAACGGGCAATGAAATTGGGGGAAGAGGGTTCCTTATCCCAAGAGAGCTACAATTTTGCACTTCGTGGGCTGGGGGAATTTATTTGGGAAGTAAAAATCGAAATCCTAAACAAATCTCCACACAGAAAGGGAATGAACTGTAGCTGATGTTCTAAACCAAATCGTACAACCGAAGTCATGTTTAAAAACTTACCAAATAGAGTCGCCTGCCCTGATTTGGAGAGAGAGAGAGAGATTAGGGTTTGTTGCGGTGAGAAAGGGAGATAGAGCACGGCGAAGGGAACCCCTGAATAAAAATAAAATTGGAGGCCCAAAAATTTTCAACCAAAAATAAAAAATAAAATTGGAGGCCCAAAAATTTTAGATAAAAATCTCACCTTTAACCCTGAATTTCTGTACAAGATCTAATGAATCAGTGAACCCCTGTTCCTCTTCGTCCTCCATCGCTGAAGCAAAGAAGAAAAATAGTACACATCAAAGATATCACGAACTCAATCACAAATTACAACAAAATAATCATGAAAGTGGATGAAATCTAATTAAAAACCCTAACTTATTTTGCTACAAATTACTTAATGAACATACACCACAAATTACTTAATAAAAAAGAAAACATACATAAGAAAGTAAATTATCTGATCAATTACTTTTTTTTTTTGAAAGGCTATTAGATCAATTACACGTTGATCTCTTCGCCAAAATTTATCTTCTGGAACTAAAAATTCCGTTTTTGGTCACCACAAAAATCAGATTGCCACCGCCACCGCCCTCTTTCTCTCTCTGATCCGCTAATTGCCAACCCAGAAAAATCAGAAGGGACACTCCATGATTTCCAAACAATGAAACCCAAATGCGAGAAATCATCAAAACCCTACATATTAGAGAACATGCCGACCCATCTTAAAGTTACAAAAGCACACATGCAACTCGAATCAAATACGGAAAAGAGATGGAAAATTAAAAACACAGGGCCTGCAAAAGTCTCCAAACACAAATCAAACACAAAAAATCAGAAAACCCAAAGAACAAAGCGTCGTACAACATACTGAACAAACAACGCAAACCACTCAGTAAAAGCAAAGGTGAACGAAAATCATCTATTGAAATGAGAGAAACCAAATATCTTACAGATGAAGGATTTTCCACAAACGTCGTATGTAGCTTAACAACCTTCATCAAATCTCTGAGACCCAGATCTTCTCAATGGCAAAACCCTAGAAAACAACTTGCGTCTGCACACATGAACAGATCGGCGATGGAGATACATAGAGAACGTCGCAGCAACACCCCCTCCGACCGGATCGTCGTGGTGGTGCCGCTGATGGAGAAGAGAGGCAGTGCGGTGGTGCAGTGTCGTGGTAGTGGGTCGGAGGGGCAGAGAGGGAGTGTACAGAAAAAGGGGAGAGAGGAAGGCCAGAGAGGGATCATCGATATGGAGAGAGAGAGAGAGAGAGAGCGCGAGCGGCGGAGGAAAAATCGCCGAGAGAGAAAGGGAGAGGGGGGGGGCTATTACGTGAGGGAGAGGTGGAGGATACATGTGGTTGCCTGTGATCCACACACCTGGACAAAAGGCAACAAGACGAAATTACCAAAATGGGCAATCAACTAACAGTGCAAGCCCAGCAATCAAAGGGCACAATTGTCCAAATTGGCCAAAGTTGCCAAGCGAAATCCACCCAAACCTTTTCTTCTTTAATAGAGGTAGGAAAGTCCCTGTATAAATACCCAAACATTTAAAATGTAGTAGATCCACGTGCAAAGCACGTGCATCGTTACTAGTTTGTTCAAAAGAAAAAAAGGAAAAAGACTGGCCTGGGCCTTATTTGGGAGAGGAGTTGACTGGAGAATGATTTTTATTTATTTATTTTGTGAACTTAAAATTATGTGAGCTTTTATCTGTTTCTTTTTTTAATTAGAAGAGGTTTATCTAATGAGAGTGTAATTTTTGTTGTCTAATAAAAGTTTATTTTATAATGAATTGCAAGGCATGGGAAAAAAAATCAATTTATAACTATATGTAATAGCAATAGCGCTAAATCCAATAAGAAAACCGGTACGGCGGTACGTACCGTTCCAATAAGAAAACCGGTTCCCTAGCCGATACGGTATTCAGAACCTTGGTACTGGTATCTATATTCTTAACCCTTGTTATTAGCCAATATTAATTGGAGTCTCGGGAAGCATGGACGCTACGACTATGCATACTCGATTAAGATCAGACTGTCCACCTAGGTGGGGAGCCAGCTCCTCACTGGAATGCAAACACCTTAATGAATTTCCTTTCTGGAGATGATCACTCCTCTTTCACAGTAATAGCCGAAGACTTGAAGACCTTTCATTTTCCATGCAATAAAAGTCCATGTAATAGACAGCCAATTACATATACCATAAGTCCAATTTGCGTGCGATTTGGGGCATCTCAAAAGGGCATATTTGTCCATGATTAATCTGAAACAACTGCGGGAAATTACCGGACAGTGGTGGGAACATAAAATAATTATAGTTCTAAAATCCCCAAAACATGGTTCGGTTAGGGCTTTGAGTGAGATTTTTTAGACTAATGAGTGGAGAGAGATATATAGATGGAGAAAATTTATTGGACAGAAGTTTTGGGTTTTGGCTAGACCATTTTGCCCTCAATGAAGTGGCGTTGTTTCCAATACAAGGAGAAAGTTAAATATTTGAAAAGCAAGTCAGACATGTAAAAGCTAATACTTTATTTGTCCCAAATTGCTCACCTTTTTTTGAAACTGTGTATTTTAGAAAAAGTAATGAATTAGCACGAATTTTCTTTCAAAATTTTTGCAGCAATTTAAAGATCTCATTGACAATAAAAAATTGGTGCAATTTTTTTTTTTAAAAAACTCATACATATGTTATTTTTGCGTGCAAAATGCACGGTTCCTAAAAAGGGCGAGCAATATGGGATGGAGGGAGCAATGTCGAAGGATCACTTTCTTTTTGTCATAATATAACATCACCTTTTTTATCTGCATGACTTTTTTGCAAAAGTTAATAATGCCTCAATTTTTTTATAGATTATTGGTTCGTATCGTCAAAATAAATTAAAAAAGTTAATTTAGATTATTGGTTCATATCAACAAAAGAAATTAAAATTAAAAAATTAAAATTTCTTTTATAAATTATTGGTTCATATCGACAAAAGTTAATAATACCTCAACTTTTTTATAAATTATGGGTTGCACTACATGCACGTTGTTGTTGTGAATTGCAATAGGTTACCTAATAGCTGTTAAAAGCATTTGAATAATCTTAGGCCTCTCTTCTTGCCCTCCAGAGGCCTCCAAGGGAAGAGGAGGGGTGACCAATAGTCACCATATATAGTCAAGTCTATGGGGGCCCAGAACATTTATGGTGATCATAATTGACTGAAAGCTCTCAGTTCTTCCCAAATGCCGTGTAGTAATTTGATATAATATTCCATCAATTTTGGCGACTTCTACTAATTATTCTCATCAGTCATCTTTGTTCTGGCCCAGACAACTGCAGAATTTCCACAAATCGAAAACATGTGTTGTAGATATTAAGACTATCAGTACACGAGCCCAACGTCAAGTTTTTCCAAGTCTTCATTCAGATTTGACTGGGGAAAAAAGACCAAATCAAGGTTGAGTGTTAATTCTATGGCAATCATTTTGTTTTGTAGACTTTATAGGGAACGATTGGTAGATTGCAATAGACTCCCAGGTCTTCCCATTAGTCTTCCGATTAGTCTTTCCCCTTAAGTTTTCCCAAACTATACCCAGTTGGATGGAAATTCTATGCTAAGGATAAATCAAGGCCGGTCCTAGGCATAGGCTTACCAGGCGTCCGCCTAGGGCCTCCAGTTTTGGGCCCAATAATTGGGCCCCCAAATACTGAAATGGGTTAAATATTATGCATGTGAACTATTTTATAACAATTTTGATGTAGCACAGTGGTTAACGTGCACATGTTTAGATCACAGGATTGCAAGTTTGATCCCTTGCCCCTTCAAGTTTTAACGCAAATTTTGAAACCTTTACAAAAAAAAAAAAACAGTTTTGAAACGCATCTTGTGAGGCTTTAACCCGCAACCTGAAATTCTAAAATAGCGAGTACACCCACTCTACCAAGCCTTGTATTATTTGTTTTCTATACCGAAAAACTAATTAATATATTGAAAATGAGAGGCCCCATTTCCAAACCTCGCCTAGAGCCTCAGAAATCTCAAGGCCGGGCTGTTAAAAGCAATTGAATAATTTTGGGCTTGCTTTTCGATCTTCTTTCTTCCCAGAGGCTTCCACAGGAAGAAAAGTGACCATTAGCAACCATAGTAGATTACTAAAAACAATTTCTAGTTGACGGAAAGCTCCCACCATAGTCCATGTTTATCGGCTGCACATAAGCTAATAATGCCAGTTGATGTTAGTACAGAATTAATTTCCACATAATTTCCCCAAATACGGAATTTCCAGACAAATACAGAATTACCACAAATTGGAAGTTACATGTCGTAGATATTAGTACCGGTTGGATGGACTGGACCCATGGCTTGGAAAATAAAACGAAGCTGGAATCTTGGATCATCCGGTTAAATTTGATGAGATGCAACCGGATGGATTTGAGTCATTTGCAACCATTGGAGTTCATCCATAGTTGCTACCATTCACAAAGATCCGATCGTGTCTCCGTCTCCAGCCTCCTCGTCGAAATACAACGTGAGGTCGATGTAGGGCCCTCGGTTATCAGCTCGGTAACCGGGCTACAAATCCTAAACCAGTGGCTAGGGTCCGGGCCGAGGTCTTCCGACTAGCTCTCTTCGGGCGGCACCTCGGTCGTTGCCCGGACCTCGGTTGTGATCGGCTTCGGAGCATCGGCCGACTGCAATGCTCCAGTACTCCCAGAGGCTTCCAGGAGAAACGGTTATTGTAAGTGGGACCTGCGAGGATCATGCTCCTCATGCAGCTGGCATAATCATTGAGATCTGTCCCATGTGCTCCGTAACCACCTCGCCCCCCTCGTCATATGTGACGTCACCCGAGGCGGTTACCCGAGCGTACTCTCCACGCGCTAGCTTGGAGACCAAGTAAACCTAGGTCTATAAATACAAAGTGATACACACCTGAAAGAGGTACGCAATACTATCCTAACCCTGGACCTAAACACCTTCCCTGAGATCTAACTTGATCGTCGGAGGGTCACTGGGCATCCTAAGCCCTAGTGACTTGTTGCAGGTCAGGCAGCGGACGCGCGGAGCTGCGGAGGAAGGAACCTAGCCAGACACCACAGTCAAGGTCCCGATAAATTGAACCCCTACAATTGGCGACTCTGCTGGGGAAATTAGCTGTTCTTCATGCAATCACTTTCTTCCTCACAAAGGATCCGTTCAAAGCTCTCCAACCTAACCATGGTGGAAGTTGACGATACACATCGCAGCGAGACCACCTACGTCCTCGGCAATCTCAGGGACCTGGCCGCCGGCGGACCAGGCGCTCTTGGAAAGGCCCACATGTCCGTCGGAATCGGGGCAGGGACTTCGACTCAGGAGGCAGGGGCTCCTGCCGAACTCCAGACCTACATCCGCCACCTGGAGCGGAAGATCGACGACCTTGCGACGGTCGTGGAGCGCGACAGGAGCGTCCGGGACGAGTTGGCGGAAATCAAACACCTCCTCCAAATCTCCCCATCTCATTCCTCCGGAAGCCGCGGCAGAAGAAGAAGCCACCACAGCCCTCCCCGCAGCCGTGACGGAGGACACTTGGTCGAACACCGATCCCGCCCCTCAGCTAAGGACCGCCTCGAGCCACCAGGGGAGGGTCGTAACGAAAAGGATGCTGAACGAAGGGAACGCTCCCGCTCCCCTAATCCAAGGGGCCCTCGCGGGAAGCGATTCGCCTTCGAGAGGCTTGGTGGCGGAAGCGTCTCCGCCTCCTCCACCCACCCAATCGGATCCAAGGAGCGTCGCCGTGAGCCCACCCCGAGTTTTGCCAACGAGGACAACGCCCTCTTAGAATTCCAAACAAAAGGGTATCATGAGCGCCTTAGGGGCGCTCGGTCAAAAAGTCCATTCGTCCAGCATCCTAAAGAAAAAGGTGGCGGAAGTCAAGTCACTGAGCGCCTCGAGCCTCACGCTCGAGATAGCTACAAGAGGCACCGGTACGAGCGATCTCCTCAACGGTCAGGGAACTCCCAACCGAAGCGGAGGGAGTACGAAAGACAGGACCGACCGCTGCCGAAGAAGCGTACCGCGACCGGGGGTCCAGACGGTCTCGACTGTTCGATCCGACCCCACTGCGACGCCCGACTCAAGAGACTCACGACCTCCCCCTTCACTAGGGAGATCAACTCGGTCACCCCCCCTGAAGGGCTTCACCCAACCCAAATTTGCAAAGTACGACGGTAAAACCGAGGCATACACTCATCTGGTTCAGTACAAACTCGTCATGTCTCTCTTCCTTCGCAACGAGCCTTCGGATGACGCCTTCCTCTGTAAGGTCTTCCCCGCAAGCCTCGGCAACCTGGGCCTAACTTGGTTCAACCGGCTTCCCTCCAGGTCAATCTCCTCTTTCGATTCTCTCTACGACGCTTTTATGGCTCGGTTTGTCACGAGCAACAAGCACGAAAAAGAGATCGACTCTCTTCTCGCTCTACGCAAGCGGCCCGACGAAACGCTCCGCCAATACGCCGGTCGCTATTGGGAACTGTTCAACGAAATCGAAGGTTGCGACGGCGTCATCTCCGCCCGTGGTTTTAAGCTCGGTCTTACCGCCCAGGACGAGCAAGTTTACGACGATCTCGCTCACCACAAGCCCAATTCCATGAAGGACCTCATGACTCGTATCGAAGGATGGTGCTAGCTTATCGAAACCAAAGCAGAAAGGGGCATGGGGAAGTCTACGAGCTCCAATGCACCGTTCACTCCGGTGTCCGCTCCGGCTCCCGCCTCAGCTTCAACACCAAAGAAACAGGTCAACAACATCAAACAGTCCCCGAGGAAGGGACCAAAGCCAGGAGACTTCAGCGCCGAGAAGACCGTCTTTACCGTCCCTATCTACAGGATTATCGACCAAGTGAAGCACCAACCCTTTTTTTCCTTCCCCAACCAAAAGCTCGGTACCGAGAACGGGAAAATCAAAAACCCGATAGTCCGATGTAGTTACCACAACGAGCAGGGTCATTTTACCACCGCTTGCAGGCCCTTCAAGGCCTACTTGGAGCAGCTTGTCGCCGGTGGCCATCTCAACAACTTCATTGATCATGAGAAAACGAGGGCCCGGGCACAGAATGCCGAAACCAGAACTGAAGAGAAAATCCAGACGATTAACGTCATCCACGGCCCTCTCAATCCCGAAGCCGCCCGTATAATCCGCGCCGAGTTGAACGACGCTTCCTCTTCTAAGCAGGTCGTGCTAGTCGGTCCCGAAGCCAAACGTCCTCGGACCGACGACAGATCCAAATGGACAATCACGTTCACCGAGAAGGACCTTGGGCGCGTCCAACTTCCACACAACGACGCCCTCGTGGTCACACTGCGCATAGGCACCTTCAACGTCCGACGCGTCCTCGTGGATCAAGGGAGTTCAGCCGAGGTCATGTACTATTCCTTGTTTAAAGATTTGAAGCTCTCAGACGCCGATCTTCGTCCCTCCGAAGTCCCCCTCATAGGTTTCAACGGAGCTCCGGTCTAGCCCGTCGGTTTGATCACCCTACCCGTCCGCTCCGGCTCGGTCGTACTCGACATGGAGTTCGTTGTAGTCGATGTCCCAAGCCCCTATAATGCCATCGTTGGCCGCACCTAGCTCCATAAGTTAAAGGCAGTTGCCTCTACTTATCACCAGGTGGTCGGTTCATCGATGCCAACGGACGCCAGGAAGATCTGTACGGAGACCAAACCGCCGCCAAACGCTGTTACGTCAACGCGGTCCGAAGCAGCAAACAGACTTCCAGGGTGAACTTCATCGAAGTGCCAGAGGCTCCTGTTCTCGAAGACGTCGGGAGGCCTGCTGACGAGAAAGCAATCGAGGATCTCGTCACCGTCCCTATCACCGAAGACGGTTCCCGTTTCTTCCTTGTTGGTTCCTCACTCAGTGACACCGAACGGAATGACATGGTGAACTTCCTCAAAAGCAACATCGAGGTTTTCGCGTGGACCCCCTACGAAATGCCCGGGGTCGATCCAAAGTTCATTTGCCACGAGCTCAACATCGACAAAACCAAGCGCCCGGTCATCCAGAAGGCAAGGCGATCCTCCCCGGTCCATTCCGATGCCGTTATCGACGAGGTCAACCGACTCTTAAACGCAGGAGCCATACGGGAAGTACAGTACCCTAAGTGGTTGGCCAACACTGTGGTGGTCAAAAAAAAGAACGGAAAATGGAGAGTTTGTGTTGACTATTCAAACCTCAATGACGCCTGCCCAAAGGATTTCTTCCCCCTCCCTCGAATAGACCAGCTCGTAGATTCCACAGCTGGTCACGACCGAATCAGTTTCATGGATGCTTACCGGGGCTACCATCAAATCGCTATGAGCGACGGCGACGTCGAGAACACGGCATTCATTACCCCCCACGGTATCTTCAATTATCTCGTCATGCCCTTCGGCCTCAAAAACGCCGAAGCAACCTTTCAGCGGATGATAACCAAGATGTTTGAGCGTCTGTTGAGAGATACCATGATGACCTATATTGACGACATGGTGGTTAAGAGCATGATGGCCGGCGACCATCTCACTCACCTTGCCGAGGCCTTCGAGATTCTCAAGAAACACAAGCTTTGCCTTAACGCCGAGAAGTATGCCTTCGGTGTAAGCTCCGGGAAGTTCCTCGGGCACCTTGTCTCCCGACAAGGTATTGAGGCCGACCCTTCACAGCTCATAGCAATCGAGAAACTCTCAGCCCCTCACAATAAGAGAGATGTGCAGTGTCTAACCGGCATGGCCGCCGCCCTAAACAGATTTATCAGCCGATCTTCCGACAAGTGCCAACCGTTCTTTGCCCTCCTAAAGGGGAGCCGACGCAGTTTCAGCTGGACCGAAGAGTGTGACCGAGCCCTGCAGCAGCTGAAGGCCTACCTCTCTAAGGCCCCTCTCCTCGTCACACCTCGGGACCAAGAAGACTTGTTCATATATCTCGTCGTTTCGGCTCATGCCATAAGCTCGGTCCTCGTCCGACAGGAGGGGCGTGACCATCAGCCCATTTACTACTCCAACAAGACGATGACGCCCGCCGAGACACGCTATCTTCCCTTGGAAAAGCTTGTTCTCGCCCTCGTCTCCGCGTCTCGGAAGCTCGCCCCGTACTTCCAATCCCACCGCATCATCGTGCTAACTGAGTATCCTCTCAAGTCACTCCTCCGGAAGGCGGACCTCTCCAACCGAATCTCCCAGTGGGCCGTTGAGCTTGCTAACTATGAAATTCACTTTCAACCGAGGACGGCAATTAAAGCCCAGGCCCTCGCCGACTTTATCGCCGAACTCACACCGACCGACGTCCTCGCTTCAAATCCAGCCCCCCGCCCCGAAGCCGTTCTCCAAGCAAATCCCAGCACCGCCTGAAAACTCTTCCATGGCGATGTGTGGAAAATGTATGTTGATGGCGCCTCAAATAGCCGAGGCGCCGGGGCTGGGATCGTACTTCTCTCTCCCTCCGGTGTTTTACATGAAAGCTCTCTCACCATCAACTTTCCGGCCTCAAACAACGAGGCTGAATATGAGGCGCTCATCTCCGGACTCAAGATCGCTGAAGCCCTTGGGATTGAAGAACTTGTTATCTACAGCGATTCACAGTTGGTGATCAACCAGCTTTCCGAGGAGTATGAGGCTCGGGACGACCGAATGCGTACTTACTTATGTTCGGCTTCTCAAGAGCTTCAGAGCCATTCGCGTCGAACACATCCCGAGAGAAGAAAACGCTCACGCCGACGCCCTCGCCGGACTCGCTTCGGCCTATGCCGCTTCGGGACACCGCTCCATCTCCTTTAGCTCCATTGACAAACCTAGCTTTGAGCTTGAGGTGTTAAGTCATGAGATATTAAATGTGGAGCTCGGTCCGAGCTGGATGGATGAGATCGTTGGCTACCTACGCGACGACACACTACCAACCAACAAAAAGGAAGCCCACCGACTCCGCAACAAGGCTGCCCTCTTCTGGCTCAATCCAAATGGGAAACTCTACCAAAGGTCGTTCACCGGCCCCTACTTATTGGTTGCACACCCCCACCAGGTCCCCGGGATCATCGAGGAGCTCCACGCCGGTGATAGCGGTTGTCACTCCGGTGGATGCTCCATCGCCCACCGAGCCATTACCCAAGGATATTGGTGGCCAACGATGAAGAAAGACTCCGAAGAGTTTGTGAAGCGCTGCCAGAAATGTCAAATGTTTGCTCCCATTATTCATTAGCCTGCTCGGGATCTCAGCCCCCTCACTAGCCCATGGCCTTTCTCCCAGTGGGGCATGGACATCGTCGGCAAGCTCCCCGTCGCTCCTGGAGGATTTAAGTTCCTCTTAACCGCCACCGATTATTTCTCTAAATGGGTCGAGGCCGAACCACTGGTCACTGCTGAAGAATCGGACATCATTCGTTTTGTTTGGCGAAATATAATTTCTTGCTTCGGTGTGCCATTCGCCATCTTAACCGACAACGGCAGCCAGTTCACCGGACAAAAGTATCGAGCACTCTTGGATGAATTTTGCATCAAATGGGACATTTCTACTCCGTACTACCCCCAGGGCAACGGGCAAGCCGAAACTGCAAACAAAGCAATCTCGTCAGGACTGAAGCGACGGCTCGAATCACGCCGGGGGCAAGTGGGCCGAAGAGCTCCCTCGGGTGCTCTGGGGCTACCGTACAACGCCTCGGCGATCCACTGGCCGAACCCCCTTCTCCTTGGCATTTGGAATGGAAGCTGTAATCCCCCTCCAGGTCGGGCTCCCGACGATCCGAACCGAAAATTTCGACGAATCGGTGAACGATGAGAACATTGCTGCAGACCTTGATCTGGCCGAGGAGGAGCGGGAGAATGCAAGAATCAAGCTGGCATCTTATCAGCAAGAGGTTGCCAAGGGCTACAACCGAAGCGTCCGTCTTCGGTCATTCAAACCAGACAACCTTGTCTGGAAGAAGGTGGTGGACAAGTCCAAGAAGAGGAAATTAATGCCTAATTGGGAGGGCCCTTTCCGAGTCCTAAAGCATCTCGGCTCAGGAAACTACAAGCTGGAGAAATTAGATGGTTCCCCAATTGCCAAGACCTGGAATGCTAATAACCTGAAGAAGTTTTATGGGTAGCCAGGCTTCGGTCTTTCGGACTTGTTTATTTGAAAAGTTTTTGTTTCTTGTCAAAGTTTGATAGGAACCAACCTACTTTTGTAATGGCTTGATTCTACACCAGTTTTAATGAGAATTTCTTGTTTATCACTAGTCTAATCTTGTCACTTACTCTTCGTACTCGGTTCGCCGTTGCGTGAACCGTTTTATCCTGACTTCATGGACTGTCCTCCGCGGGATATTCCCCGGGCAGATCCCTCACCAAGTCACCACGGCCTTCTCGGTCGTTTTCGGACTTTCGGACGTTGGCGTTAAGGACACTCGGTATTGTTCCCGAGCCCCTTACACCGACCCTCTAATAAGTCATGCACTATTTAGATTCGCTACGTCCCGAAGCCATGGCCGACGCCATTTCCACTTCAGGACCCTAGCCCTAATCTAAATAGCCATGCCACAATGAGTTGCTTCGGTTTACTCCCTTAGGCTCGGCGTCAACTAAACCAAAGCAGGGGCATGCAAAATTCAAAAATTGCTAACTACTTTGCTTCGTTTTAACTTACTCAATCCTATATCTTGCCTTACTTAGGTTTGGAATAGATTTTCGAAGATCTCCTCGGTTAATGCTTCGGTTAAAATCTGTTGATACTCCACAGCATTTCAACAGAAGCAGGGGCAAAAGGCACCCTTCGGTTACAAGCATAAAACCATTCAAGCATCTCAAAAATAAACAAGGCATGAAGCGAAAGAAACCATTCATTCAAAAACAACGAAGTGGATTGCAAGTTTAAATCCTATGTTAAACTATCACATCCAACAATGCTTCGGTCATCTGTTCGGTGCCTGCTTAGCAAAAATCATTTACAAGCCCTGGAACGGTGATTTCCAAATGTTCGGAACCGTCCAACCAAGTGGAAAACAAAAGAAAAGGTGAAAAGAATCCTAAGTACTTGGGGGATGAGGGGTCTGGGCCACGTCTTCGGTTGGAGCGACGGCAACGGGAGCGGTCTGAGTACCCGCCTCAGGATTTGGCACCTGCTCGTCCTCCTCTTCCTCCTCCTCGGGCATAACAGTCTCCTCGGGCGGCACCTCGGGCGGCACCTCGGGCAAGATCCGGAGCTCAGAATCAGCTGGGAGCTCAAACTTCTTCAAAAGAGCCTCATGGCCAAACCGAAGCCCGTCCAAGAAGCGGTCCCTATAAAGCTCGACCTCAATCTCCCGAACCTGTTTCTGGTACTCCACCCCGGCTGCGGCCCAACCATCGTCATAGCCCCTGTTCTTAGCAGCTTCAACCTCGGTAGCTCGGGTGGCCCTCAGAGTGTTGACATTCTCCTCAGCTTTTGCAATTCGGGCTTCGGCTGCCACCCTCTCCCTGTCGCACCTCTGGAAATCCGCAAGGTAAAGATCGCAGATTTCCTGAGCCATCTTCAGGTCATCCTCTTTCAGCTC